>CM057814.1:78826441-79433941 GCA_030067965.1 Latrodectus elegans | reverse complement strand
GCTTATATTTGAAAAAAGAAAAAAATAACTTATGAAAATTTGTTTTTGTGTAATTTTTAGTGAGTTCCTCGGAAAAAAAGTCTATTATTCTTGTGTTCAATCCGTGGTTTTCAATGAATAATGTATGCATAATCAAATTATTAGTTAAGTACTATAAGCTTAGTGTGATAAACAAGGCTACAATAAGTCAAACATTTTGTTTCTAACGACTTCTAACTCAGCATATATTGTTCACATTAGCATATTTTTCCTCTCAAAATTTTAAAAGGAAGATTAAAATCTTCGTTTTGGTGATAATATTTATTAAGGCACATTGTTAACAAGTAGCATTAACTATATTGAACATTTTTTATCATAAGCAGAATAATTATTATATAATTAATAATACTAATTTTTCCCAAAGAATGTTTATCGTTTAAAATTTTATAAAATTTACCTTACATTATTGTAGTTTTAATAACATTTAGTTTTAATAACGACCGATCGAATAACGATTAAATAAAAAATCAAATGCATTGGTTATAAAAAATTTTATTCAAATTTTTAAAATTTATTACGAAATACATAAGTTAGGAAATTCATTAATTATTGTTATTAATTGATTTTAACACTTGAAGATGTATGAATTAATTTGGAGATTATTTTTTAATTGATCAGGGCTGTGCAATTTAGTCTTTTTCTAATGGTGCATTTGACCAACTTCATTTCGGTTTCAAAAGTCTTTCTTAAGAATAATTATTAATAAAAGATTCAAAGCAAAAATTTCAACATAAATATTAATTAAAATTAGAAATAAAACAATTTATAAGTCAATAAACCTAGTAAATACATCTAAAATTAAGAATGAACATAATAAATAAACTATTATTCAACCGGAAACAAACAACTATTTTTGTTTGGCAGCAGAAAAAATTATAACTTTTTTTAATGGATAAAAAAGAAAAATATTATGATTATTCTATTCAAGTAAAAAAAAGCATTATAATAATAGATAAACAAAGAATAATCATAAGAAATCAGTATGCAAAATTAATGAGAATATTTGACCACTGTATGACGCAAAAGTAGACAGGACCAAAAGTGAAACTTATTATTTAATAACAACTGCCATAAAATAGCTGATGACATTTTGATTTTCCATTTAACTTATTCTATAGTTAGAGGTTTATATAATATTCCAGTGAATGTGAATGAAACTCACACAGATGGTGGATAATAAAATTGCAATTCGCATAGCGTGACAGAAGAAATCTTTTTTGAAAAAGATAATCATAAATGTATTAAACACAGAAAAAGTCAAATAAAAAGGCCAGTTTTGCTGAGAGATATTTTTCCTTCGTTTCACAAGTTATTTCCATAATTTTATTAGTTTGGATTCAAGCATAATAAGTTGGAATTTTCATTACATAATAATAAAAGCAATTACAATTATCAATTATATTATGTTAGTTGGTAAATTTAAATTCTCAATAAAATTTCTACTTGATAATGTATATTTTTTTCTTTGAGTAATAAGAATGCAATTAAATGACTTATGTTAATGTAAGCTAACATTTAAAGCAATAATATAGGTACATTTAAAAGGAGCATGTCTGTTTTTAACCTATATGAAAATTAATTATAATTTATGTATGAAATTTCTGCAAAATATTATGTTGTATTAAGCTTTGAATTGTAGATAAGAATGTGAATAATTAATAGATAATGGAAAATTATTAAATTAATAAAATGTACAAATAATAAACAACATTTAAATTATAAAAAAAATTCACAAAGAAAAATTTCTTGAATGTCATATAATAAAGCAGAGAAAAAAATAATAACTAAGTTTGGTAATATATATATGTATATATATATAAATATATATATATATATATATATATATATATTATATATTATATATATATATTATTTTTCAAAGGCGTAGTTCTTATTTATGTGATTATATATATATATATATATATATAATGAACAAAATAATAAAAATTTTGTCAATAGTATACAAGTTCAGATACTATTTTTCAAAAACTTTATAAAGGGAAAATAAAATAAATTTTTCATCAGAAAATTTTAAAGAAATATATTATTAATTTGATATCTGAGATAAATCATTTCACTAAAGGTAGAGTTTTAATGAAAACGATATTTTGCATTTAAATTGAAACGAAGATGAATAATTTAATTTTTGATATGATTTCTTACGCAAATTTATAGCACGGATAGTTATTAACAAAACAAAAATTAATTTTACCTAATGTAACAAATAACTTCGGCAAGACAAAAGTTAATTGAATTTTGCTAATTAAAATATTCAGTCTTTTTTACAAAAATGTAATATGTACAGTTATTAATATTTTCGATTACATTATAGAGTAATACTTTGTGTTTATCTATTAAATTATGTAATTATAATTATACATAATGTTACTATATATAAATGAAATATGTGGCAGTTATGATTGGAAATAATAATTATTTTTTTATATTTTTAACAAATATTAGATTTTTATAAGCGTCTTGAAATTTTTAATAACCAAGTTGTGTTTCGCAAGCTAGAATGGAGAGAGAAGAAGAAAAAATTATATACACGTGCTTTCACAAAGTTTTTTAAATTTAATAATATTTTATTAGTAACAATTTATGACAGTTAAAAATTTTATGGGATTCTTATGAAATTTAAAAATGGGAACAGTTTGAAGATAAGGATTCTTAAACTTCCGTATATATAATATATTCTTTTCATATATAGTCATTTATTATTTTTTATTAAGAATATATTTACTAAAGTTGTCAGATTATTTACATATAAATTTTGCAATTGATCTCAATAATACTAACAAATTCAAACAAAGTCAATATAATATTGATATTAATGTAAGGAAACTCTTTTAAAGGTGGGTTGCTAGCATGTAATTTAATATCGGTATAAGAGAACTCGAATAATTCAGTAGGCCAATAGTATGCTGTTAAGGGAAAATAGTAAAAAAATTTTGATAAACAACAGGAAAAAATATAAAATAAATAAATTATATTTTAATTCCATTAAAACTCTATTTATCAGAAATATTATTGATTATATAACATATAAAAGAATTGGAGCCATATGTTTAATCGCTTTTTAAGTTTTAATATTTACAATGCTGTAAGCTTATACAAAATCTGATAAGATACAAAATGTCATTGCATCTGAAAATGCTTTTAAATAAAAGTTTACTACATTTCAGAAAGTGTGTCATTTGATCTAAGTGGAAACTTTGTAATTATTGCTATATATGCTAAGGATTCCAAATAAATGTTGCTTCACAATAAAAGAATTACTAGAATTAAAGAATTACATTTACTTTAAGTAAATTTAAATGAATAAATTATTTCAAAATTAAGAAAACTCTAACGACAAATTTTACAAATTGATAAACCTAAAATTTCTATGTAATATAATATTAAAAAAAACTCAATCTTAAATATTTATTCTTTTACTTCAACGTATACCCATTTGTATACAACCTTCTCAAGGTTTCTGATTAAATTACGAGACAAATCTGATAATCCACTTCAGATAGCAATGATTTATCTTGGAAACAAGTGGTATTTTTATACAATTGTAATGTAAATAGAATATAATTTTTAATGTTTATCTGAAGCAAGCAAAATATGAGTAATTGAATTCCTAGATAATATTTAAAAGCATGAATATTGTGATGAAAAGAGATATCCTTCCTTTTAACACTGAGAGATAAATTTTTTATTTTTCGAATAATTTTAGCGAAGAGTTATCTTTGCTAAAATTAGCTGTCTTAGTAGAGTTCCTGTTTTCTGAATGAAATGAGATCGCACCCCATTCGCGGAAAATCAAAAATTTGGTTGATTGGATTTTTTGAAAAAAGGGATCATTTTAATTAATTTTTGAGCATTGAAATGGGCGATAAAACTACATATTTTTTAAAGAAAAATAACTTTTATTAAATTAAATAAAAAGGCGTCACTTTTTATTTGTTAATCTACTTACAAGTGTTGTACATTAACACAGTATGTATATACAGTGCTATAAATGAAAGTTATGGCTTGCTGAACATCTCAGTCTGTGTAAGCTGTTTCATTGCCTTCATGTGTTTTCGAGCAGCCATAACTCGCACCCGCTTGGCACACAAAATTTGCTTGTGGTCAAACTCGGGTTGATGCTCCATCCACTTTCAATTTCGAAATTGGCAAATGTTTCCCTAGCTGATGGTCCTGTGTTTGTTTCAACTTGGAAAATAAGGACATCTTCGTCATCGACCCTTTTAATAAGTTTACAATCATTTGCAATATGAAAACTGGGTCTGACTCATAATCCCTTCTCCTGTATCGTCACAACTTACTTCTGAATATCCGAGGAATTTTCAAGAGAAAGTTTTAAAATTCCTCAAGTGACACGTCTGTCTTTCTCTCATTCTTATCCTGTATCTTCACAACTTACTTTTGAATATCCGAAGAATTTTCAAAAGAAAGTTTTAAAATTCCTCAAGTGACTATTCTGTCTTTCTCTCATTCTTATCTTCTCACTTCCTTTACTTTTAATTTTCTTGAACTTTTTTTCTCATTTTTCTTCTCTTTTTCAGAATAATTTGTTTTTCTGAAATTTTGAAAGCTATGCGATTCGGCGATTCGGAGAGACGAAGTTCATATATATATATATATATATATATATATATATATATATATATATATATATATATATATATATATATATATATATATATATATATATATATATATATATATATATATATATATATATATATATATATATATATATATATATATATATATATATATATATATATATATATATATATATATATATATATATATACTACACAGAATATTATTTTTGTATTGAGTCAAGTTTTCAACACCAAACACCAAATAGGAAATTTATCTTCCAAATTATGAGCATAAAATTCTAACTTTATTTCCTATCATTTGAAAATTAAATTTTTATGGTGAAGCAATTTTATTTTTAGTACTCTCTTATTGATAAAAACATTCCTATTGAATCAATAATTTTATTTCTAGTACTCTTATTGATAAAAATAAAATAGTTAGATAGGGAAATAACAAAATCATCACATAGGAGTGATAAATTATCGCGTGTAAAGAACATGATGAATAGATGCACGTGATTGAATCTGAAATTTGCACAACACGACTTCTGAGCTTCTTCTAATTTACTTTCTTTTAATTAATGGAAGTCCGATAATATATTGAAAATTCAACACTAGTTAACAAATTATCAAGAATTACTTTCCATAATAATTTTATTGTGGTATTACAACATGGCTTTCTATTGAATTAATAATGGGAAACATCAAATAAATCAATCGTGGCACAAGTAATATTTCAGTTAATTTAAGTTCAAATGCATTTGAATCCAGACAAAAGTGCATGTTATGCATAATTAATGCCCATTTATACATTATTCAACAGTTGAATCGTGTCAATTATTTTTTGACGGATATACATTAATTCACCACAATTTGCTAATACTGTTTTCAAGAGAAAGGTATCAATTAGAGTGTTAAAGGTTATCAAATGTTTTAGGAATTGTCTAAATAAAAAAAGATGGATTTAATAATGCATCTCATTTTTTTATCATTTCATGTGTTTTTAAGATAAAAATACCGCTGTTAGTATTTAAAATATAATTTCACTTTTAAAAACAAAGTTTTATCCACCACCGAATTTCTTTTTATTAATCCATAATTATGTAAAAAAATATCTTGAGTGATTTTAGTTTACAAATTAAAAAAAAATGTTCAGTTTGCTCTCAGGATAAACTGTAATTGAACAGAAATAATGTCAAAATGTTTATTTTTCTTTGCATTTAGATTTGCTCAGTAGAAGGATAGAATGCATAATTTTTTCATGTCACATTTCGTTATGCTTATAAAATCCTTTGTACCATGAAAATTGGCATTCTTTTACAAAATTAATGGAATATTGCATATTTTAGTTATCTATTTTTAATTTGTTGAAAATTACCGACAAACTTTATAAATATTATTCTACTTTATTGACGCAAGTGATAAAATCGCCAAATGGTGTTATCGACTTCAAACAAAATATAATCAATTCCAAGCTTTTATCATCACTTTCTAAACTCATAAAAATTTTAAGTGATATCAATATGCTTATACCCTCAAAGTACAATTTGTTACAAATAATAGTAATAAGTTTTTATTTATATTCCTTGTGTGTGTGCGTGTGTGTTGTCACCAAAAAGATCTGTTCGGCAAGATTTGCTATGGCGAAATGAAACACTACCAACTCATTTTGTACCTATATACTCCTCATATCTGAAGAAAAATGTGCTTTAACTTTGAAGCATTGTTAAATGCAACCAGAAAACAAATTTTTAAGCTTCTGAAAAAAAATAGCTCTTGTGATTTCTGATGAAATTAGCATATATCTTTCATATAATACAATGATTCATTGTTCTATTTTGTCTTTTCTCGTGATATCTGCTTAAATTACACACATTCTTTTTATAGTCGGTGGTATGGTTCACAGTTTAACAGTTCTTCATTCGACTTCTACCAAAAGCATGGCTATTTGTATTGATTTGGAATCGTCTTCAAGTTGTAGGCCAACTATTAAATATTTTTGTGTAAAAAAAAGTGAGAGATGATTGACAACAAAATCAAAACTATCGTATGTTTTATTGTGAAGCGCTTAATTTTTAGCATTTATTTAAACGCCAGAAAGAATCTGTCTGGATTAAGTCTGGATTAAAATAATTTTTAATTAAACATTTAAGTTTATTAATTAAATATTATGCAGAAAAAAGTTATTTTATTAGACGCTATTTTCATGACACGAAATGTAGACAATATTATTTTCCAGTCTCCGGCTATATTGTTCGGATGTACAGGATCAGTATTAATGACGTTTTGAACATTGTGACACCCAATGCGTATAATGACGCTACAAAAGGGGGGGGGGAGCCCTCATAATTTAAAAGTAAGGACCAAGAAGAAAAACCCACGTATGGGCTTGACATCCGAGTATTATTTTACCTGGAGGATATTGCGACCACCATTCATTTTACATATCCCAGTCACCATCAATAAATACGGAGAGAGAATTTATATGAATCAAGTGTTGAACCCACTGCCTTCCGTTTGCGACAGCCTGCCCAACCAAGCAACCCC
Source organism: Latrodectus elegans (assembly GCA_030067965.1). NCBI lineage: Eukaryota > Metazoa > Arthropoda > Arachnida > Araneae > Theridiidae > Latrodectus > Latrodectus elegans. Next base: position 79,426,751 of record CM057814.1, on the reverse strand, counting down.
GGCCACAATACTGATTGTGATTAATTCGAATGCTAAGCACATTTCACATAAATACTAATTTGAACAAGACCTATGGGTTAAAGTAGATTTCAAACCACTACAAATATCCTAGTTCAATGCAGAAGTCGAACCCAAACACAGTTGAATTGAAAGTTAGAGACCTGAACAGGATATACATGTCCATGCTCAGCGCTCGCAGTAGTTAATTTTATGTTCTAAATAAGAATCACACATACATGCAATTTTAGATTACATAAGGCTACAAGAAATTATGTCATTCGGCCATCAATCAGCACAATCCAATAGCGATCAACAACTGAAATTTGAACATAAGCACTCATAATTAGACACATAAAAGAAAATAAGACACAGAAAATACTTTTTGTTCATATATAAAGAATTCAATATGAGTTACTACCCACTTATATTCGTTATAATGGAATTAATGGAGTTTACACACAAGTATCAAAAATTAATGGAGTTTACACACAAGTATTACACACAAGTATATTAGATTTTACTTTAATGAATTTTGATGGTGCATGTAAATCTGTGTGAGTAGCGATGAGAATTTTTATACATTCAAAAATCTATTTTAGATTAGTGTATAACTTCTGTATGTGCATAAATATTCTATATTTATTAGCTGCTGTATTAAATTTCATTATTATATAGAATCTGTCGATTATTTTGTGTATAAATTCTAAAATAGTTCAAAATTCCATTAAAAAATTAATTTTATTCATAAATGAAGATAGTTCGCTATTAAAAACATTACTTTTAGTATTTTACAAATTACCTTAAGCAACATTTTCACCTGAATGATATATAAATTAATTACATCCAATATTTAATTTCTAAATATATTCATACCTTATATATTTTGCTCATCTTTTTAAGTAAAAAGTATAGAATTTTTAAAATTATATATAAATGTTTAAATCTATTGTCTAGTTATATATTTTTGTAAAGGTTTTAATATCTCTTTTAATAAGGAAATTTAAATGTATAATCAACGTTGAATTGCTATTTTTTACGTAAAGATTCGAAAGGCTTCAAAAATTAGAACAATTGGAGAAAATAGAAGATTCCTTCAATCTATAAACTACACTACTGGCCTTTAAAATTGCTACACTAAAAAGAAATGCAGATAACAAAATGATATTTATTAGACAAATATATTATACTAGAAATATAACAAGTGATTAAATTTTAAAAAAATTTGGCTGGATAGATCTTGAGAAATCAGTACCCAGAACAACCACTTCTGGCAGTAAAAACAGCAGTTATACGCCTGAGCATTGAGTCAAACAGAGATTTGATTGCATGCACAGGTACAGATGCCCATGCAGCTTCAACACGATGCTACAGTTCATCAACCGTAGTAACTGGCGTTTGGTGACAAGCCAGTCGCTCGGCAATCATTGACCAGACGTTTTCTATTGGTGAAAGATCTAGAGAATGCTCTGGCCAGGGCAACAGCCGAACATGTTCCGTATCAAGGATGGTCCGTACAATACCGGCAACATGCGGTTGGGCATTATCCTGCTGAAACGTAGGGTTTCGCAGGGCTCGAATAAAGGGTAGAGCCACGGGTCGTAACACACCAGAAATGTAACGTGTACTGTTCAAAGCACCGTCAATGCGAACAAGAGGTGACCGAGACGTGTATCCAATGGCACCCCATACCATCACGCCAGGTGATGGGCCAGTATGACGATGACGAATGCACGCTGCCAGTGTGCGTTCACCACGATGCCGCCAAACACGGATGCGACCATCATGATGCTGTACACAAAACCTGGATTCATCGGAAAAGATGACTTCTCGCCATTCGTGCGCCCAGGTTCGTCGTTGATCACACCATTGAAGGCGCTCTTGTCTATGACGCAGCTTCAAGGGAAGACGCAGCCATGCTCTCTGAGCTGAGAGTCTATGCTGTTGCAAACGTCGTCGAACTGATCGTGCAGAAACTTGTTGTCTTCCAAACGATCCCGTTTCTTGATTCACGGCTCGTGATGTGGTTGCACGATCCATTACGGCCATGTCTGTCTTCTTGATAATATGTCTGTCTTCTCGGCTGCTAATGATAGATGGCCGTTGAGATCCCGCATGGCGTTCCGTATTACCGTCCTGAACCCATCGATTCCATATTCTGCTAACAGTCATTGGATCTCGACCGACACGAGCAGCAATATTGCGATAAGATAAATCGCAATAACGGTACGGTACAATTCGACCTTTATCAAAGTCAGAAACGTGCTGGCACGCATTTCTCCTTCTTACACGAGGCATCACAACAATTTTTTCACCAGGCAACAACGTTCAAATGCAATTTGTGTATGAGGAACCGGCTGAACAATTTCCTCATTTAAACACAATATAGGTGTCGCTACTGGCGCCTGCTTTGTCTGAATGCGCTGAAAAGCTAATCATTTGCATATCACAGCACCTTCTTCCTTTCGTATAAATTTCACATCTGTAGCCTGTCGCCTTCTTGGTGAAGCAATTTTAATGGCCAGTAGTGCATATTATCTCAAAAAATAGAAATCTAGATTCCGTATATTCCTAAAAAATAAGTATTAAAACTGAAATTATTTTCTACCTTAAGAATCATTTTTTTGATACTATATATATTGATGCAAGTGCTGTGTGTTACTAATAACATTAACAGATGCATAAATACAACTAAAATATTTTTATGATATAAATTTCATGTTTTGTTGAAATGTATGTAACAATGATATACATTTCACATGTTTCGTTGAAGGAGATAACGACATTCAACAGTTGATGTTTTCTTCTTAAAGAAAAGTTCTTTTGCCTGAAGGAAAAATTACATTGATTCACATATTATTTTGACACTACGTGAGTAGCGACCTTAAGTTATCGTGAAGTATTGTCGATTTATTCGAATTTTTTCATGCCTCTGAAAATGTTGCTAATAAATATCGTTAAAAAATACAGGCTGAAATTTTAATAAAATTCTCTTTTTTATGAGTAGTTGATAAACCGTAGCAATTAAGCCCAATTTTTGATTTTTTCTTCTGATTTTTGTAAAAATTTTGGTGGAATACATAATATTTTATTAGTCATTAAAGGATTATTTTGTAGCAAATCCTAGCTCACACTTTAGGAAAATGACTTCATCTACTTTTTTGGATTAATAGATAAACTAGAAATATTAAATATTAATGTACTACACAATATTGATTGGCTTACTTTTTGTTACTTGGACTTGACTTCTTTGGTTGATGAGTTATATAAATATCAACATGAGTATAAATTGATTTTTTAAAATTCAACAAATTGTATATATAACTTTTAACCCACAAATATTTAGAAATTGGTTGATTATAATGTAAGATTACACTTGGATAGTTAAGTTTTAAATACATAATAATTTAACACTTACTTAGGTGAAAAAATTAATATAACTATGAAATGTAATGTTGAATTAAAGCATTAGTTAAGTAAATAATTCAAGTCTTTGATGCGTAATACGTTTTTAATTCAATCAAATTTAATTTTATTTGTAAAACTGATTTGGTGAAAATTAATACCATAAAAATACTTAAAGATTTCTTAGTATAAAGTTCATGTAAATTATGATACTTTATCGGAAGAGATTGCTTTCTATTCGTAATTTTTTTCTATTAAAAAGCGAAAAAATTTTGAGGTAATTGTATGTATACTGAACGAAGAAATAATTACATTTGATATGTAATAATGAAGATTAAAAACAAAACAGCAACATTTAATTCGAAAATTTTTTTTTTGATACTAAATAACTTATTTTAAAAGAAAATTTACTTACCGATTAGTGCATTAGCACTCTGGACCATAGACATAGCCTGTAGCACGGAATCCACAACTGCACAAGCAGGCACTGATGTTATTCTATAGAATCCTTCAATTGTCATGCGCGTTTTAAGCATCGAACAGGTGGATATGTGCACCACTCCCCTCAGGCGACTGACAACTTTCTCGCAGAGTTCGTCGATTTTAGACCCTAGACCCCCTAATACCGATACGACTGGTACTTTGGGCTTTGCAAGGATAGGTGGTGGATTGTGGTAGAGGATGTATGTATTCCTTAAGTCCTGTTGCTGATGGTCAGGCGTTTGCCTTGTCCGGGCTGTCCGGGCACTGATGGGTGGCAAGGGGGTACTCTGTCTAGAATTGTCTGACCAAGACGACGAGAAGGAGTCCTGCTTCTTAGGAGTTAATGGTGGCAGTATTTCCTTTGACTTTCGTTTCTTGTTGACGAAAGTGCTCCAGTGGATTTTGGTTTCGTTGTTGGACTTGACCTCATCCAGGCAACTCTGAAGGTAACCGATGTGATTCTCTGGCCTGTGGTACATAAGTCCTGCCATGAGACTCTCGAAAAGTTGCGGGATTTCGCGCTTGGACAGGTAACTCTTTACTTCCGCGTAGCTGACCATCGTGCCGGAAGGTAAACGTCGATGCCGGCGTTGAGCCGCCGGCGGTTGAGGTTGGAACATCTGTTGGCGACAGCTTCAGCCACGCGCGAAACAATGAGCTTCTTCGAGCGAACAGGCAGCTGGTAGCGTCTACGTATCCATGGCGATGGGTGACGTCAGACCGTCCAAACAACCTGCCAACAGCCGGAAAAGAAAATTTCTCCTTTGGTTAATATTCGAGGAAAGGTCGCATCAGGACGATGAGAGAAACATTGAAGAAAAAAAAGGAGGGAAACGGAAAAAAAAAAAAAAAAAAAGAAAAGAAAAGAACGAAATAACAGGTCGAAGCGGTAGTTTTCTTAATGAGTGGTCAGTTAGTAATTCTGAAAATATTTCTCCATCGCTCTCTATTTAATTGGGAATGCATACCCCTATCCATTTATAATGGAAGACAAATAAATCAGAGATTTATGTTCGCTAGGTATTTTGGAGATTAAATTAGTTATGCTAATGAGGTTCAAGTCCATTTGTAGTCATTTGGAAACTGTTTCAGAGAGGAAGTAAATGAAAGTAATGCAAATTGCAATTCAAAGCAGAATCTTCTTAAATTAAAAATGAGAAAAATTTATTTCTGCAACCAAGTGAAAAATTGGTTTTCTATGCATTTTCTTGATCAGTAAAAGTTCTCAAAAATTTATAGTTTTCGGAATATGAAAAGTTTATCAAACTAAATGGAAATATATTTTATGTGTTCTTAACTATATACATATTTTATAATACAGTGTAAATTTGATTGATAGATATTTGTTACCTAAATTTATTTATATTTTTGTATAATAAATTAATAATTTGTAAGTTACATTATTTTTTAAACTTCAAATTTCTTATTTCTCAAAGATTTTTCCTTTATTTTCCAATCAGATATTTATCAGTTTAAATATAAAGAGATATCTATCAATTGGCATATATATTTTTGGTCCAACAATAACTTATAATCTTTTTTAATTATTTCAAAACTTATTTTTTAATGAAGATTTTCAATAAAATATAACGTTCAAACATCGTAAAGCTTTTAAACCATTTGAGAAATAATTTCTACTTAGAATTTTCTAAACTAATGATAAATATATTCTATATTTATCATTAGTTTAGAAAATTCTAAGCATCTTGCAATAAATTTTCTTAGTTTGAGTATTTCCAATTTTAAATTTTTTTCCCATTGGTTTTATTATTTTGTATTAGTCGAACTGAAATTGAAAACTCTCATATACATGTTCAGCTACATTTCATTCACTCAACAATGGAATGATTTCAACTTTCCTAGCATTTTGTCCTGGTTAAAAATTTTATGATAACTAAGTTTGAAAAATTCTTATTTTATTTCGAAACATTTAAAATCATATATTAAAACATATCTTGTTAGATTTTATTAAATTATAATTTAATTATTTAATGTTAAAAACTCTTATTATTAAGATAAATTTGTCAATTATTCTAATTAAATATTGAACAGCTTCCAAGCCAAAGTTATAATACTAAAACTATTTATATGCATATGAAATATGAATGACACTTGTAAATTCTCCAAATGTAAATATCTATTCTGAAACAACAATGAGGATAAATGTTATATGGGAACTATTTTAAAGCATTTTTGTATAAGCATAAGATTAGATTTAACAGTTCGTGTGAATCTAACTTAAAATATATTTAATTTAACTATCATCGATTTGCTAAATATATAAGCTTCCAAAACTCCTAGTTTCTTTTGAAATTTTTTTTGTTCACACACACACACACATGTATATATATTTTATATATATACATTATTCAAAGGATGCTTCCATCTCTCTTTTTCAAAATTTTACGTGTGAAAAGAAAATTATTAACTTTATATTGTGTGTCCATTTTTATTTTTGATGATAAAATTATATTTATTCATGTTCATTCATTCATTATTAAAATGAATTCCCACATGAGTTACCATTATGGTGCAACGAATAAAAACTAATCATAGTCTCCAAAATCTTGATTGATAAAGATTGATTTACTAAGAATCGAATTCGTTAGCATTTGATAAGATTCACTAAGTTTCAATTTATATAAAACTAAACTCTGCCTCTTTCACTTTTGATAAAGAACTTTTCATGAATAAACTATGTACATTTTCTCAAAGTACTTCAGAAGTTTCTTAAAATTTACTTTAAATTAGCCATTGAAGAATAAAAGAAGTAATTTAAGTGAGTCAAACTATGCAATAAGAAATTTCGTCTGACCCAAAGTACGTAAATCTGAAAAGAATTAAACTGCTTTATACCAAACTTTAATAGTTTTTCACAGAAATTATCAATTTTTATTCTGTGTACTTTGAACAAAAGATAAAAATTTAGAATAGAATATTACATGTGTGATCAGTTTAATAATAAATTACCTCATTGATTTCTACGATTGATTTATGAGGAAACCGTTCTTAAAATTAAGGTCTCAAAATAATGCAACTACTAAATGTGTTTTCCTCATAAAAATTCTACTTTTTGTTTTATATTTCATGAGTGATATTTCTTTCGCTGGATTTTTGAAATCACCTTTATTTCCTGTGGAAAGCGGAAATGGCGGGTAGATGTTCGAAAGTGTTACGGTAAAACACGCTACAGATGACCTGGTTTTTGGTCTCTGGGGACTTGGTTCAACCTCCAGAGAAAAAGTTCTGCACGTGACATTTTCTGCTCATTGAACTACAATCGAATAATGAATGACGTTAGTAGTTTTCTTGTGTTATCGTTGGTTTCTACAAATTCCTTGTCTTTTAACGAGAGTAAGAATGCGGTTTTACTTGTACTGAAGTGTTTGTATTGGATTCCTAACACATCTTTACTTAATTGAGCATCTACTAAAGAATTTTTAACAAATGAAAGTATAATTTGAAAACTTAAATATACCATAAGCAGTAATTTGTTGTTATAATCCAGTAAGATATTAAACATACTAGATTTTTCTTGTGTTTTCAATAGTTTCTATAATTTTTTGTGTTTTAACAAGATTAAGAGAATATGGTTTTATTTGTGTGCTGAAGTGTAACTTAGCACACAAATAAAAATAGTACTGTGTAGTATTGGACTCCTAATACATCTTTTCAATCGGGCATCTACTAAAGACCCTTTAACAAAGGAAAATATTCAGCTTGCCAACCAAAATATATCAGTATCAGTAGACTAATTTGTTGTTATAATTCAACGGGAAGATAATATGCAGTTTATATAAATATATATATATATATATATATATATATATATATATATATATATATATATATATATATATAAAAGTTTGTTTTTTGATTGAGATATTTTTTTTATGGATTTCAAACATAAGCACATGAAAATATTAGTGTTATTAAAAAGTGCAAGAAAGAAATTTATTTGTTTTTTATTTCATTTTCTTCAACTATTTTCAATTGGTGGTTTAATTGAACTATTCCAACCTTGTTTCACTTAAACTCAAAATTATATCAATGAAATATGACCTCTTGGATCTAATTTTTTTAGTAGATTGAAATGTTTAGTTCAATCTACTAAAAAATAAGACCGAAGAAGTTTAAATTGAAGATATTTTCGGACTTTGTTTAAAGTGAATTGTATTGACTAATCTGCCCTTAACAACTTGAAATATTTTAATATATTTCATTGATATTTTTTGAATTTTTTAAATTTTATTGATGTTTTTATTTTTTTTCTTCTTTGACATTCTTAAGTTTTGTATGTTTTTATTATAACTTTATTCTTTCTCAGCGTAATTTATAATTCACCCAAATAATGCCTAACAGCCCGGTATTACAGCACATGTTGGATCATGCTCTCCGTATTAATTTGACTTCAAAGCAGTCACACCTTAGTTTCCGAATTTGTTGTTTTCAAAATCTTGAGATCCTTTTCAACCTCCTCCAGCCATCTTTTCCTTGGACTTCTTCATTTTCTTTGACCTTGATACTGACTGACCTTCTAACATTTTTTTTTTTGCACATCAGTTGTCATTCTTTTTCTCCATGTGAGTTCCTACCATCTGATTATTTTACATTTTATATTGTTTATATAATGCCAAATAATGCCTATAAAATGATCAAACCCATGTCGTCCTATTCACCACCCGGAAGCATTGCGATGAGTCATTGTAGACTAAGCTTTTGAAAAAATGAGCATAAACAGAGTTAACAAGAGTATACATGTTTGGGGACACAGTAATTGATTTTTGCAGATTCAGATATGCTTCGTTTGAATCAAAATTAATGCCATCATGTTCGTTTTGTTGAATACTGCGTGTAGTTTTAAAAGGAGCATCAAATATGACTTCGTGTTTAGCAATCACTCGCGTACAATCACTTTGCACTCTGGTGTAAGTCACTCGATGTTCTCACAGGTTCTATGAATGAATCTGTGAACTATGAAGGGAGTGGAATCTCCATCATCACAGTGGTCAGCGCAACAGGCGTTGTAAAGCATTTCAGGATCCCCGCATATTAGAAAATTCCTTGAGGAGTTTTAATAGATGGAAGAAGTTTAATAGGTAGACATCGGAGTGTATTAAACTGGAAAACTGCCAAATTTCACTCTGATATACCTGCATGCAGAAATGCAGCCACATACCTCCAGTTTGTCAACAGAGCCTTAAATTGGATACAGGATATTTAGCTTAAAAAAGCCTGGTTTTTCCGATAGATAATTGTAAAAACCAAACTGCAGAATTCTATAATTTAATAAAGATACGAAATAAATATGTTACACTGAGAGATGGAAAAGTTAAGCCCTCTCAACTTGGAGAATCAGCTGAGTCATTAAAAGCTTTGAACAAAGAGTGAATGGAATATAGCCACACGCGCGAATCAAAGTATTTCTTATTTATTACCGAGATTGCCACTAGATAAAAGTGTTTTTTATTTCACTTTGAAGTTCCTACTAAATATTTAGGTCTAAGAAACTTTCATGTGCAGTATTTTCAAATAATCTGTTATGGGAAAAATATTGCAGAAATTTAAGTGTTATTTGAATTGAATTCCTAAAGACGCATAAACTGTTTCCAGAGAATTTTGATTTATTGCTTCAAGTTTTACGAGGAAGCACCAGATCATTTGAAAATTCATTAATATTTCTTGAAGAAGATGTCCTGTTTATATCACTAGTGATTCCATTAATAGCACCAGCGGACGAAATAAATACTCATCTAAAATATTCTACTTTGTTACAACACGTTAAAACATTGGAATTAAGAAAATGTAAGGGTATCCAGTTACAAAACGATTGATCTGCTGAGATAAATTGACAGCATTTGTTGGAAATTGCAAACTCAAATGAGCCACACACTTGATTTTGACATTGGAATAAAATTCATGCTCTAATGTCTTTTGATAGTAACCTCAAAAAATTACTTTAAAATTTACCAATAGTCCACTAAAAATGAGAATTGAAATGAGTCTCAAATAAAAAACTATTTTAGTGGCGACGAATAAAGAAGTCAGTGAACTTATGGTTTTTATGAAATCTAACATTCAAAATGAGGCAATCACATACAAATTCGTTGGCCTTATTGTGGAAGTAGGACCATTAACTAGCCAACAGAATTTTCAAATCCAGTTGATTCTACAAGCCTATCATTGCACATTTAACAATTGAAAATTAGTGAGCCAATTATCATGTAACGAAATATTAACCAGTCCAAACTGTACAATGGCTTGTGACTTGCAGTTAAAAATTTTTGTGAGCAAATCACAAAAGCAATTCTCTTTAAAATATTTTTCAGAGATGAAGATGTTCTCATTACTTATCTTCTTATGATTATAACTGATATTCAGTTTCAATTTAAAAGATTACAACTGCCAATTCGATTTGCTGTAAGCACAATAAATCACCCTCGAAAAAGTTTGGAACAATTTCTTAGAAAGTATGATTTAAAATTACATACTTATTGCATGTCACATGAACAAATATAAGTTGCGTGTTCCAAACTTCTGTATTTACACAGACAAAAGAATCAACATGAAACATTATATATGTTTCAACAGTTTGAAACTAAACTTAAAAGAACATTAAAAAACATTTTCTCGTGTACTTTCTCTTTTCAAAACAAGATAAACGTACACTGATCCTCCTTAAAGTATAATCATGGGTACAGCTATTTTTAAATAAATTACTATATTTATTTATTAAAAGTTTAAGTTTGTAAAATGGAAACTAATTATTAATACTTTCATAACATGTTATATTGATTAATAGATACGAGTATAAACTATGATTTTTAATAACTATTTACAGATTATTAAATAATACAATTTTATACTGAGCTGGCTATGTCTCTTTCCGTGTATAAAAATTTCATTAGTTTAAGTGATTCATATTATTAAGTACTTCAGAATGGTAAATGATATAGTTATGATCATAAAAAGCCTTAAGTTGATATGATGACTCATTAAAAAGTTATATTCATCCTTTGGATAATAAAAAACTGATTATTTACTGATTACTTGATATCTTTTAAGAACATGAAATTACTGATCAACTGGAAAAATACTGATTAATAAATTATTTTGCAATGGAAAAATAATTTAATATTAAGTGATTCATCAATACCAGAATTATTGTTATTTCTTTGTAGTATTATTGTTATTTGCTTATTATATATAAAAAGAACAAAAAAGTAAACAGACCAATGTAAAAATAAATTTAAATTATCTGTCGAATTTATTTATTTTGAAGTACACAGTTACTTATTCTAAGCGATAGAGATGAGGAAAGTCCTTTTGATAAGTGTTTATTTTCCTACTATTATCAAAAAACTATATTTTTACTGCATTAAAATTATGTTGAAAATTTTAGTCACAATCGTTATAGCAATGACAATTTATTATTACACTGTGGTTGAGATATCACATCAGTTAGGCTCTTAAAACTATATTCTCGCTGTAAAAAACTATATTTATAATAATAAGAATATTATATAAATATAGTTTTTTACAGCGAGAAATGATAAATAATAAATAAAAATAATAGAATATATAAAAATAATAAAATAATAAAAATAATAAAAATATTAAAATAATAAAAATCATAAAAATAATGAAATAATAAATAAAAATAATAGAAATTGTAATAAGTTAAAATAATATTTTATTTAAAGTAATGATTTTATCACACTAACAGCAATAACTAACACAGTTTCGTAGGTTTATTTCGTAATTTACGAGACATACTGAGGCACATTTGGCGCGATTATAGAAATATTTGTTGAACCAATCTTTGAAATAAACATCAAAAACCGATTTCAATTCAAAATTAAATCGGTGCTAGAATATTATATCCAGAATCACCTAGTACGAAACATATTTCCATTTACGAAACATATTTCCTTTAGCAATTCGGAAAACAATGTAAATTTTGTTTTCATTTTAAGTCTCTTTTGTAAGGATTGAGTCAAAATATCAAGACTCCTTGGTATAGGTAGATAGAAGTATGGAAATAGCTATGTATAAGGTGGTTAAAAGAAAATTCACTTATATTATGGGAATGCTTAAACTCAGAGGGATTTATAAATAAAATTCAATATTAAACTGAACTTCCCTTAATTGATATTCCTCAATCACTTTTTCAAAATAATATTTTTATTGTTGATTAGAAAACAATTGTTTCAATCTCTGTGTCTCTGAAAATACATTTAAATATCAAAAGTCTTGGTAAAATGATATCAGCGATTTGTCAACTTTTGTCAGATCTATTAACTTTTAGTCAAAAATAAAAATGTACTGTTTTTAAACATTTTAAATGAAAATAAATTTAAAACTGGATATTATTAAGTCAATTATATGACAAAAATTATCATTTAAATAAGATAAGTATAAAAATTAATATTACTTACTTCTTTATTATATTCATATTATCATAGGTGCTTTGATTTTTAAAACTAATTAAGATGAACTTGTACTGTTCAAAAGATAGAAATGAAAAAAGCTTTTCAAGAAATGAACAAAGCTCTTAAAGAAATGAACAGCTTTTCAAGATTTTATTTTGTTAAGATTTTTCTGCTAAATAAGTGAGTTTGTTTTTTTAAAAGACGAGAGATGTAGCTATTGAAATCAATACATTCGATATAATGAAGCAATTCTCAAGATATGAAAGCAGTTTTGATTAAAATACAAACGGCCTTATATTTATAAACAGTTTCGTAAAGCAATTTAAATTATATCTTGCTTACATCATGATCTAATGCATTCAAATAGGTTTCCTTATGTTCTTAATGAACGTATAAAAAGTTTTAATTTATTTCATAGGTTCTCCGATATCTTTGCAAACCATGATTTCTCTTCAGATTTTTATACAACTTCTGCAATGTGTTTATACAACTCATTCCTGTCATTATTATTGGAATTCACAGTTATGAATTTTGAAAGAAATTTTTATTGAAAAATCTTTTGACAAAATTATTTTTTAGTCAATAGAGTGATTAATTTTCTTTTTTGTCAAATGTTTAAATGACTTGTTCGTTTGATTCAATTTGATTTCTCCTTTAAAAACGTAAAAATCTTGATTTTTGCATTTATATAAATGAGTTATACTGCCCCAATATTTCATGATTTGTCCACTCATTAAAATGATTTTCAATATAATGCCGGATAGTTAATGAGAGTTCCCACTGTCGATGAGTGTGAGAATAGTTAACCTCCACCCATGTTTCACTAATTAATTTAATGCAATGCATTGATTAGTTAAATTAATGGAACAAGTGCCGTATAATCCATGCGCCAAATTCTGAAATTGGCGAATCTTTGGCAGATTTTCTTATGCATCTGTCAGTCTTGTTTTTGTTACGTCATACATATGGAGACCTATAAGAATTATGCAGAAAATTTTATTTTGGTAACCCTAGTATTCACGTCACGATACATCATCTTGGCAACATTTCTTCATCGCCAAAAAGTTCAGAATATAGAATCATGTATTATATGGTACCTGTGCCAAAATAACTTCCAATATTAATAATGAAAAAATGCTTACTTGAATTAATTTGATACAGGTGCCGTATAATCCATAATTCCAAATTCTGAATTTTTCGGCGATGAAAAAATGTTGTTAAGATGATGTATCGTGACGTGAATACTAGGGTTACCAAATTAGAATTTTCTGCATAATTCTTATAGATCTCCATATGTATGACGTAATAAAAAGGAGGTTGCCAGATGCATAAGAAAATCCTCCAAATAATCACGAATCTCAGAATTTGGAATTATGAATTATACGGCACTTGTGCCGTTATTTGATGAGGACGTACTGCATTTTTGAAAACAAAATCTAAAAATAATAATTTAGATGGGGACAATCAGTTATTATGAAATATTATCATAACGATATTTTGTAAATGCATTACTATCATTTATAATAAAGTTATGTATTTTTTTAATGGTATTAAATATTTTTCTTCTAGACTATAAAGTGCAAAAAGGAATTATCATCATAGTCATATTAGAATGAAGTTAAAATATGTACTTCATTTTTAGAGAGGGGATTGAACTTTCATAAGCCATCTGCTTCAATATCCTCATGTTTTCCCAATGTTTATTTTATAAAGAATTAAAAAAAAATACTTCAGGACTATAAGCAAATTTAAATTGCTCACACAAGAGTAGTGCACGTGTCTAAATTGCAAAATAATGGATACTGTTTACAACGTGATCGAGGTGTATCGAGTTAAAAAAATTTTTTTTGTTGTTTTCAGAGAATTTGACTGATAACCTATCGATACGGCGGGATTTTGTTGTTCGAAAAATTGGTGAAACACTAAATATTTTGCACGCAAACTATTGGCGACGCTTTTAAATGGAAAATAATGGAACACTAAGTGCTTTTGTTGATCTCCATTATCATGTGTTTTTCCGGGTTTTAACTGCTAAACATTTATCGGAAATGTTTACTTCCGACTTGAGTATTATCAAGTAAAATTATTTGTATGATAATCCTACATCTAGTGTTGCGTTTAGATAACTACCAGTGAATTTTTTCTGAAATTATTCAACAAAATATATGCATAAATTTATAAAAAAACTTAAATTTTAATTTTGAAATTATATTTATTGAAGCAGTAAGCACTTTATAAATAATTTTAAAATGTTTTAATTAAAGTTTACAATTAAAAGTTTTTATCTTGAAGGCATCATCACTTACAATAAAATGCAACTAACGTAATTAAACATATTATGTTAGTATTTAGCAAAGTTTATTCAATAGTTTTACTAACAAAGTTATTTAGCAAAGTACTAGGTATATTATTAGTTTAAGTTATTTAATAAAGTTAAAGTAATTTTACTGTTTTATATTTGTACCTATATTATAATTTATAACAATGCAATTTTAGTTTAATGCAATAATATTTACCATATAACTAATGTCACAAAATGATGTAATTTATTTCATTAAATCACCTCTTTTGCTCATGGATAATAAAATAACACAAAGATGCATAAATGAAAAAATAATATTAATAAAATGCTTAAGGGTTTCCTTAATAAATTAAACTTTCTTAATTACTTTAATTATTTAGATACATAGAAATAACGCATATTATTCCAGGAAATTTGATCAAAAGGTTGAAGAGGCAAAGCAAGATATTTTTCATACTTCTAATAATATCAAAAGATGCTTTTTGGAATACATAATTGTCTTTATTCATGAGTAAATAGTTTTTAATCTTTATCGAACGACAACAGTCGAGTTACAGGGATTAAAGTCGGAGAAACCAGGATTAAAGTCAGAATTCGTAATCGTTTCCTGCCTTCTCAAGCCAGATAGCAAAGGAAAAACATTAAAATATCTTATTTCAAACTATTAAATATAACTCTTTCCATGTTTCATAGATTCAAGCAATGCAGATTCAAAGTAGGCCGGAACCTTTGACAGATAGGCGACCAAGAGCTAAACCTAAAACTTTCTGAGAGGTATTTTCGGGATGAGGGTGTTAGAAAAACTATATACCTGCTCACCCTCGATTGAAATCTCAGAGAACATTTCTGAATCCGACCAAGGAGTTGTCAGAGAGATACAAGATCTCGAATGTTGATAGAGAACCACTATTTAGATCTCCCATCTTCCAAAATCTTGTTTATGAGGCTGATGACCACCTTGACCTGGTAATTCTTGTAGGTAAAGATTTTCTACTGATTCTGAATTAAGGATGGCTTCCCTGGCTACTATTAATGGGCGTTATGTCGCTCCAACTTGGTTTCATATATACACAGATGGCTCTGCTGTAGATGCCATTAGAAAAGCTGGTGGTGGAGATTACTCAAAAGGCTTCAAGCTTAGCCAAGCTATTGGCGAATATTATAGCAGCTGCAACGGAGAAGTTGCAGCTGTTTCTTTGACTCTTGAGGAAATAAGTAAAGTTAGTGAGAGTAACATAATGTTTTTATTGGTTCTGAAACCGCCATCAAATTTCTCACAACAGTTATACTTAGCAATATTAAATCTGTTTTCCTCTGTCTGACCCTTCTAGAGGCGGGGCGTCAAATTGTGCTGCAGTGTATACCTGGCCACTGTGGTATCACTGGTAATGACTTAGCTCACAAATTGGCAAAGCCTGGCTCTCGAATTTACAGCAACCTTGTCCAACTTTGGAGTACCATAGTATTAAAAAGCTTGTCAAGACAAATATAGCTTCCTTTCGTGAAAATATGTATAGTAATAATTATTCTCTCTCATTTAAATATTATCAATTAAACACTAATAGATCTTCCATAATTAAGTAATTAAGTAGTGTTTTCAGGTAATTTAAAAAATTTCAGGTAAATAAAAAATTGTAACTGTTAAAGACTATTTGAGCAGAATTTGCACTGTAGTTTTATTAAATTAATATACCATATGTTTCTAATCTTGAGCTCAAGATACAGCTCTGATTTTCATTCCCGGCACAGAAATAGATGCTTATAATGGTTTTAAATCCATTTTACAGAGAGTTTTGCACATTTTTAGAACGATTTCGGGGCCATTTAAATAATGTTTACAATGTAAAGATTATTTTTTAAAATGTTCGATCCAATAGCCGCTTTTCTGGACTATACGTGCATCGTAATTTCCATGATAGAAGAGCTTTTCGTAAATTTTCTAGGGTTATTGCTTTCCATTCCTCTTCCACTATTTTCCAGAGTCCACCTATCGTGGTGGGTTTGCGTTTAGAAAGAGCTCTTTTTAACAAACCAAAGGCACAAAAATCCATAGGTGAAACGCCAGGGGACTTCGCAAGAATATGTCGAAAAGGTATATATGCAATACCTTTATTAATATTTATTTTTTCCAGGAATGCAGTGGTAGTTTTTGAAGTATGACTTGTAGCTTTATCTTGATGAAATTTCACTCTTTGAAAGTCATTGGGATAAAAAAGTGGAACTTCTTTTGCAAATACTAGACGTAAAACCTTTCCCTGATAATATGATGAGTTGATATTTACATTTTTTCCCATTCTTATTTTTAATTTCCCATTGTAGGAGGAACTTGCGACAATCATAAACCCCTTACTGAAACTTTCTTTACATTGACGGAACCAGGTTTGTACATTTTTTTCTCCTCGTTTTCTATAGTAAATATACCTTTTTTGCTGCAGTCATTTAGGTAAACTATTACTTCATCCAGGGTCACAATGTATTTCCATTTATCTTCTGCTAAATGTTTGTCTTACTGGGTTCTACAAAGTGTTTTTGCGTTGAGCCGCATATCTCTGCAAAACCTGGTGAACATTATATGGTTAAACCTGGTAAACATAAAATGGTGAACATTATATTTTCTAGCTTTTTAAAGGTGTAAATCTTGGTTTATTTTATTATTTATTGTTACTATATATGCATCTAAAGACTTAGCAATTTATTTCTGTGTTGGCGGATTTTCTCTCATTATCAGCGATTTCATTTTAGAAACATTTGAAACAGTACATACCTTTTTCAGATTTCGTTTGGAGCCTTCTATCCATGTAGAAAATATGATTGATGGTTTTTACCTGTCCGATTAAAAATGTTGCTTATTTTGAACTTAGAAATTTTAATACCATGCATTTCACAACGTTTTTGAATTCTGGAATAAGAATATTTCTCTTCGGAAAGCACAAAAACATGTCATTTAATCCACAGCTTGTTTACATGCGACATTAAAAAAAAAAAAAATTCAAAGTAGCAGATGATATTTCTCATTTCAAATAATATAAGCTGTTGCCAAAAATTTTTATTCTAAAATATTTACTTTTTTTAATTTTTTTATCGAAATCGTTCTAAAAATGTGTTATACCCTCTGTAAATTGTAAGTATTGCCCGGATTAGTCTTGCGTGTAAAGGGTGATTGTATAAGAACAATTAAACTGCATAATATTTACTCAATTAAAAAATATAGTGCTTATAAATTAATTCTAATTTTTTATTGATACAATAAGAAAAAACTATTCAAGAAGATATATGAAAACAATATTATTTAATTATAAAGATATTCCTTATTTTCGCTTCAAAGAAAATAGATGGGAAATATGGTAAAAAAATGAGCATATTTTATATTTAGAGATGAATCTTTATTAAAGATAAAGTGGGGCCATTTCTTTCGTTTCACTTGAGATCATGATAACGCCACTTTACTACAATTCTCATTTGTTTAAATATCCATGACGTCGGATAACGTTTAATTTAGGTCACACATAATTAATTGCAACATCATATTGTGACGGCGTTATAATTCCGACTTGTAGTCGAATTTTCTGCTTGCTTTCAAATCGTATTTTTCCAGCGGCAGCAAACAAGGTGAAGTTCACCATCAAATATCTGAGAACATAGTCGAAATTCATTTTATTAATATAACAATTTCTTATTTAAAGATCAAAGCATCGGTTTGAGAAGCCGTTTTCCATTGATTCAAGCCATTAACACGTTGAAATTAGAACGGAAGAAAAAGCAAAATGAAAAAGACAAAACAAAACATTCACTTAACGGTTAGTTTAAATCATCAAGGACAATTTAAATTAAAAATTATTAATTAATAGAATTCTAAAATAATAATTGCAGTGTAAACAATCTCTTTTAAATTTTAAACCTTGCTTACGTCAACATTAAAAATTTTTTAAATACTTCAAATACTAGTAAAATATTTACTAACACGTAAATAAAATTTCGAGTCTTTTTATTATTAGTTATTACAGGCTCTTTTATAATTTTTTAAATCATTTACGAAATAAGGAAAAGCATCTAGTTTCAAATTTTAATTTAAATGGGTGTTGATAAATGCAAAAAAAATGTAGAATTAATATTTTATTTTGATTAAAAGTTTTATGATTATTATTTTTATCTCTTAGGTCTCTTAAGAAGTTCATAGAATATTAATATTTTATTAATGCATAAAACTTTCGTGATTTATACATTAAAATAAAAATAAAATATTTGTTTATACCTAAAATTTCAAGACTTATTTTTCTTATAAAAATGTAATAACTGAAATGTATTGTTTTAAGATATTAGGACATAACTTGGTTATATTGTATCAAACGAAAAGAACTGACATTTACAGTGAGGCAATAACTGAAAAAACATTAGGTGTAATATTGACTCTATTTCATTTCAGAACACAATTCCGGCACAAAAAACAACAGTAAACTGTATTACTTGATTTGCGATCAGAAAAAAAGCTAATAACTAAAACAATCTTTCACAATTTATTGCCTGTTTCCGTGTTATCACATACTTGGCTGCATGCGTTAAAAATTTCTGATCGCGTCCATTACTGTAATGTCCGTTATTTGATATTTGGCGACGGTATTAAGCCATTGTTTCAGCCAATATAAAAGCAACGACGCCCAAGACTAGCTACTAAAATAGTAACAATAGGTTGACGACCGTGAACTTCTACATTTTTGGTCAATAACACCAGACGAATTTCCATAAAGAAATAAAGATGTGAGCATGATTTTATTTCTGAGAAAAAAAACCGTTTAAATTTGGCGGGCGTAGATCAGGAGTAAATATGCCGTTTTTCGGCGAAATTAGTTGATTGAAGTTTTTCTCGGTAGGAGGTAGTCAAAAAGCTGATGTCTATTCTTTTCGCTCCGTTAATTTTTTTGAGGTAATGTCTGTTGCATTAAGCTCATGCAGAGAATTCTAATGAGTTGTCTCTAGCAAGGGCTCTACATTTATTTTTACTCTTTCAGTTAAAGTTTCTTGGCCTATGTTTAATAGTCAGAAGGTTAAGGACCCTAATAAAGGCTCTTCATATTTTTTAATGCTCTGTTTTTAATCTCGTTTAGTGTTTGAGATAAGCTTCATTTCAAATTTTTGACAGCAGGAGGTCTTTTATTAGTTAACTAGTGCAAACTTTATTCTGGTTAGCTTGATAAACAAACAGATTACACTTTTTAAATATTATTTAAAATATGTTTATGTTGAAAGATTAAAAAACAAACAAATTTTAAAATGAAAAAAAAAAGTGTATAATGTTACTGTAATTATTATATAATGTTGTATTTTTTTAATCTCATTTAAAACAAATCTAGGTAATGCAACTTAGTTACGACGTAACAAAAATTAGAGAGATAATTATAAAATTAATTAAATGTTAACTATACTCTATTCATTATTGATTTAATCCATATTCTTTCTAAATATGCAAAATATAAGAAAGTTTCCCTTCTTTATTTTTTCTACTGATTTCTCTTTCTACAGTTTCGATTTATTTGTGACACTATACGATCACAATTTACTCAAAAAACGACTTCATCCTAGACTTATAGTTTAAAATAGATTCTGAGCTAGCAGAAATGCTCATCCTTATAAATGAAGTCTGAATTAATTTAAATATACATGAAGTGACCTGAAGAACTAAAGGCTCAACAGTTTGGCTCTGTTGATATTGAATTATGGTTTACAGAGAAGCTTTTACTAAAATCTAAAAGGAGGTATTATTTTCTTGAAAAAATGTTGTTATTAACAAGTAAAATTTATATAAATGAATGAGTGTAGCTAAATTAAAAGAGATAATTGATAATTATTATCTACAGATAGATAATAAATTTAACCCGAAAAATTGCTCACATATAAATTCTTCAGTTTCCTGTTTCCATACATTTTTAGCAGATTGTTTTTTTGAGATTAAAACTTTATTTGATTGAGACAGGGCTTGTAGCTTTAATAGGATATATGAAATTCCAAATTTTTTCTCTTTATAGTTTTTTTTTTTTTTTTTTTTTTAACAAATTTATAATTATTATCTACAGATAGATTATAAATTTAACCCGAAAAATTGCTCACATATCATTCTTCAGTTTCCTGTTTCCATACATTTTTAGCAGATTGTTTTTGAGATTAAAACTTTATTTGATTGAGACGGGCTTGTAGCTTTAATAGGATATATGAAATTCCAAATTTTTCTCTTTATAGTTTTTTTTTTTTTTTTTTTTAACAAATTGATAATTATTATCTACAGATAGATGATAAATTTAACCCGAAAAATTGCTCACATATCATTCTTCAGTTTCCTGTTTCCATACATTTTTAGCAGATTGTTCTTGAGATTAAAACTTTATTTGATTGAGACGGGCTTGTAGCTTTAATAGGATATATGAAATTCCAAATTTTTCTCTTTATAGTTTTTTTTTTTTTTTTTTTTTTTAACAAATTGATAATTATTATCTACAGATAGATGATAAATTTAACCCGAAAAATTGCTCACATATCATTCTTCAGTTTCCTGTTTCCATACATTTTTAGCAGATTGTTCTTGAGATTAAAACTTTATTTGATTGAGACGGGCTTGTAGCTTTAATAGGATATATGAAATTCCAAATTTTCTCTTTATAGTTTTTTTTTTTTTTTTTTTTTTAAAAAATTGATAATTATTATCTACAGATAGATGATAAATTTAACCCGAAAATTGCTCACATATCATTCTTCAGTTTCCTGTTTCCATACATTTTTAGCAGATTGTTCTTGAGATTAAAACTTTATTTGATTGAGACGGGCTTGTAGCTTTAATAGGATATATGAAATTCCAAATTTTTCTCTTTATATTTTTTTTTTTTTTTTTTTTAACAAATTGATAATTATTATCTACAGATAGATGATAAATTTAACCCGAAAAATTGCTCACATATCATTCTTCAGTTTCCTGTTTCCATACATTTTTAGCAGATTGTTCTTGAGATTAAAACTTTATTTGATTGAGACGGGCTTGTAGCTTTAATAGGATATATGAAATTCCAAATTTTTCTCTTTACAATTTTTTTTTTAACAAATATGCAAAATATTTTCATATCTAGGCAACGTTCTTTAAAAAAAAAATAAAATGTATTCCACAAGATTCATGTTGAATTTTTAAAATAATTAATTGTTTTTAATTTTGAACTATACTGCATATGTATGCTATGCACGTTTTCTGCGTCAAGTACAAAAATATTATAATGAGCGTCATGACTGACACCAGTAGTAAAATTATTGATGAAGAATATCATGTAAATGGTAGACAATATGATGATCTATTCGTTCGGAAATTTTATGCAGCAGAAAAATGCTTTTTTCCATCTCTAATACTGTGATCAATTCCCTTCACTTCCTGGCAGGATAGATAATACACTATCGCTTGAATCTAAATTTTGTACTCTGCATACATTGCCGAACATGCAGTTTACTTTTCCAAAGGGTATCACCAAATGCTTAGTTAACTTGATGAATAATGTTTTATAAACTGGAGGCCGGTGAACATTTAAAATATGATACATTTTGTTGAGTTTGGTTGATCACACCAATGGGTATTTCACAATATCACGCATGATATGCGACACCTATTGGTAGTTTTTGCAAACTAATTTTTTTTTCACTAGATAAAATTCTAATTAATTACATTATGCTGGTTCTTAGTTTTCACTGAATTCCGCTGCATAACATTTGCCACAAACTATACAAAAAGGAATCTATAAAATGTTCAGTAATGTATCAGCTATCTGATAACTGTGGTGCATGAAATGAAACGATGATAATGAAGACAGTTTGGGAAAATGGAAGCTGTATAAGGAATAAAAGAAATTATTGCTATCTGTAATATTTGATTGATTGTAAATTAGGGATTAAAATCGGAGTTTTTTTAATCAAAATTTTCTAACCTATATTTTTTTCAATAAAAACAAAATAATATGTTAGTAAAATAATAATGTTTTAAAAAATTTTATTTCCTTTTTAATTAGGAATGAAATTATTGTGAATGTGGAACAATAAATTAATAAGGTTTATAGAAAAACTAATTCATTATGATATTATATCAGTTGTTAATAAAATAAAATATTCCTCACAATCTAAGAAGTATAAATATACAGCAGCTAGGTGAGGCGGATGTACCTTAAGGTTAATTGAGACCACGGTGACCTGGTTGGTTAGGGAGTCGTTCTCATTATCGGAAAGTAGTAAGTTCGAATCTCGGCTTAATCAAGATCCGTCGTGTTCGCTAAAGGCATCTGGGGCACGTTAAAAACAATTGTTGTCGCAATGCCCTCAAATTGAAATGATACCTCTGGGAGTGAAAGTTCAAGTATTAGGAGTCTTCTGCTTGGTTCCTGCTTCAGAATCACAAAGACTCTACCCGGCTGCTTTTGTCTAACTCGTAGAGACCAACTCAGGGCTAGGTACAAGGAAGCGTGTGTGCTGATGCATAAACAACCTTAAGGTTTGGAATACTCTCCCATCACCAAGCGCCTCGTAATTTTGAACCACAGTTAGGTGACGAGTCAGAATTGAGCTGGCACCTTACTTTAGACATTCAAGTCACAGAAGCTGAACAACTTCGATAACGCAGTTTTATGTGGCCATGTCTCCAGCCCACAGAGCTCCAGCAGCCTAGTGAAGGGGAGTGTGGTCACTCTCTCAGTCACTGCTACAATGAATAATTCTTCACTTTGTTGCTAGAAGTTAGTGAGCCACTGGAGCTCAATCTAGGAAGTAGCTATTTCATTTAAAAGATGACGAGATAAGAGGTTTATAAAACCTGCTTAAGAATATTTTCACTGAAAGGTTGGGTAAAATATGACGTCACAGATTAGTCCATACAATCATTTAACAAAGGATGAATTATGACGGCTGCTTGCAGTGTGTTGATAGTATGATTGACACACAAGTATGAAAAAAATATTATAAATTAACAAAAATAAAAACTGGGTTTTATTGATTTGTTTAGCTATCCGACAAAAAATTTTTATTGCAAAGTATACAATAATGTTGATTCTATATTTGGTACAAGAATTGAGAGATACAATCAGAAATATAAAGAATGCTACATTTAAATAAAGAAACATAAAAATATATCATAAGGAACTCCAAATTGCTCTTACTGTTTTATTCATGTAAATAAAATGCTTATTTTGTTTGTCCACCAAAGCTTTGTAAAGGATTGAATTGAGATTGTTTTTAAGGAATTGAATGAAACTTATGTTAGAAAGTTGGTCTTAGGCTAACTTAAAATTTAATGTTTTATTTCAAAATTTTGATCATAGTATTAGTAATTAATTCAAAATTTTGGCAACGCTGTTTTGGATTCACCGTAAAATTGCTCATATCTTTAACTGTGTGCTGGAACTGTGCTTGCCTCTCGAAAGCTTCTTTGTTTTCCTTCACCCCCTTTTGAAATTAGTATCGATGCCAAATCTCTGGGGGTAATGAGTTAATATGTACGTCACCGGATCCCACTTCCTTTTATAATTCCACAGGGTAATATAAAAATATTTGGTTTGTCTTTAATATTTTAAGAAAAGTACTGGTTTTACCTTACGTTGTAAGAGCGAACGTGTTTTCGGTTTTCCTAATACGCCGTCAAGTGAAATGCATTGGAAGAGAAAATAAATAACCACTGACTTCAGCATTTAACTTAGTAGCTAAATTGAGAATTTTCAAATGTTCCATTCCTCATCCGATTTCTTTTTAGTGTAAGATCTCATTTTATTTTGAATAATGGTACGTAAATAACAAATTATCTTCATTTCTCCACCCGCAATTTTTCTTCATAAGCTAAGAACACGGTATCTATTAAAGCACAGCTACTTCCTCATGTATTATTAAATTAATCAGTATTAAAGCTTGTGATTACTTATTTTGAACAGTCTACTAAAAGAATAAATCGCTAGTTTACCCTATAACAAAAACTCATATGCAATGAATAAAACGGATTTCTTATATTAAATTGTTGAAATAATATCTAGAAGGAAATGTATCAATGTTATTTAAATACCAATTTATAATATAACTAACTATTAGGACTATATCATAGACATTCATAAATTTGAACTTTAGGTTTAAGTGCATTAAATGCAATAATTTATGTAAATC
The DNA here is from genome assembly GCA_030067965.1 of Latrodectus elegans. NCBI lineage: Eukaryota > Metazoa > Arthropoda > Arachnida > Araneae > Theridiidae > Latrodectus > Latrodectus elegans. The sequence continues at coordinate 79,401,974 of CM057814.1, read as the reverse complement.
AAATGGTGAATATAACTTTTTGATTTTATATCTCTTTTTGTGATCGACACTTCTACAAGATAATTATTCAAGATAATCACTTTTGGAAGATAATCATTAAAAAATTTTGTAAGCCTCTTTTTAATATTCTTTTTTTAACTACTATTTACTTTAGATTCTATTTTTTATAATCTTTGTAACAATAATGGACAAGAATTAGTAAATTCGGAGGGACAGCAAATACCAAAGTAAAACAAATCATTTTTAAATTCATACATATGATATCAAATTCAAGTATCATTAAATTTATTCAAAAATCAAATATATGAAAACACAAGATATTTTTAACGAATGACCTCGAAAGTTAATATAAGCCGTCATAAAAAATTTTTAATAACACATCAAAAAATGGTACTTAGGAAAATGAAAAAGTTAAACGCCCTTTTTTCATTCTAACTTGTACGAAATCTTCATAAGTATTCATAATTACATGCTCTTTTACTTCGGTTTTCTAGTAAATTCAATGGTTTTTATAGCAAAAATGTTCTTTTAAATGCTTTCAACCTTTATAAGTATTGATTATTGCTAAAAATATTTTACTTTGGTTCTTAGGAAGAAATGAATGCTTTTGTAAGTATTTTGGCGCCTTCAGTGATAGTGTTCTTAGTATCAAAATCTGTGCAAAAAAGAGATAAAACGGATTTATTTTTACTGTCAAATAAGTTTAAAAGTTTACTAATTATATATATATATATATATTACTAACAATGTATGAAACTCTATTTTTCAAATCTCAGGCAAGTTTGAAATCTAGGCAAATTATGGAACATGGGAATTATTATATACTTTCCCTAGTCATTTTATCTAAAATCTAAACATTCTGTAGAATGACAAATCATATTTAGTCAAATGATATTCCGCAGAGGCCTAACTAATAAAGCAGTGCTCTTCAGAACGGAAGGTCATAGGTTCGATTCCAATCACTAATGAATTGCGTGAAGGAGATTTTCCACTTCTGCAAACACGTCTTAAAGGATGGGTGCGTGGAAGTTTTTCAATTTCTCCCTTAAGACAGGTGAACGCCTATTTTTGTCTGTGATGAAAAGTCTTCGTAGAATGCTACGCAATTGATATTAAAATGCTTTATTAAATTGACTAAAACAAGGGCATAAGGGGCTGTTGACCACGGCCCCTGCATCAGAAAGGCCCCAAAATCGAATATAAAGTTTATATGTTGTCAATTGAATGTAATTATTTGTCAAATCGAATATAAAGTTTGTTGTTGTGAAGCTGAAGGCCTCCAAAGAAGTTTTTTTGTCTCGGGTCCTAATTAAGCTAATTTGGATCTTCGGTAACCCATTAGGGTGTCTCCAACGCTTGGCAAAAAGCCATTTAGCCAATAAAGGAAAAAAAGCTTATGTTTTAATTTAAACAACATTTAATCCTAAAAAGTACAAATCTTATTTAAAAGATTATAAAAGTATTATATATATACTTTAAAAATAAAAACTGTATAAAACAATTTCCGCATTTCTTTTGTATACAACAATATATAAATAATTTTGAAGGAAAGAAATTTTAGTAAAAATTCGTATTTTGACAATAGGAAGCCATGCTCAAAATGCAATTCCTCTCCCCCTAGTTTTGTCTCGTGGATTTTACAATCATCGAGATATAGACTCAGTCAGAGAAAGTTATTATGAAAAGCCTACGCATGTATTCATCGGGTGGTCAGCATGAGAGAAGGAAAAATGATAACTTAGGTACCGATTTCACCACTTGAAATTAGAAGGCATTTGATGCTTTTAAACTGTTTTTCAAAATTATAGAGCTTATTACATTATATAGTTAATTTTGTATTATAAGGGAAGGTGAATATTTCTTCATCTTTGTCACTTTCATTTGTTATCGATCTGTTGTATATTCATCTGGTTGTTTATATGTTTGTTGTTATTTACTTCATTTATCTTATATACCAAATATAAGTATTACATTATCGTCACATTTAATTTAATATATTAAACTTTTATATTTACTATAATATTTCTGTCGATTTCTTTTTTAAAAATGTACTTTGAATATTTATTAATTAATATATTTTCATCATTAAAAATTTCATTTTCATTAATAGCTTTTGTTTAAATATTATTTTGATTCAATGTAAACACTAAATTTACACAAATCTTATTTTTTTATTTTTTTGTAATTTTATGTATTTTCAGCCAGTTAGTTACTTGTTCAGTTGTTATAAAATACTGTAATATACTATTTGAATAGAATGAAAATAATTTAATTTTTATACTTTAAAAAACTCAATCATTTGATTATTTAAATATCCTTCTCTACATTTTCTCTAATCTTCATACATACATACATACATAGTGGTGTAGTTGAGTCTCGGACAGTACCTTAAGGTTAACGGGTTTAGAATACTTGGAAAAAAAAAAAAAAAAAAAAACTAATGTGTTCCTGACTTGCTTAAAAAATAGTCTTGGAATTAATCAATAAAATTCCTCCAAATGACTTTAAAATTTATATTGATAACAGCAATATATATATATATATATATATATATATATATATATATATATATATATATATATATATATATGTATATATATATATATATATATTTGTTTTTTGTTTTATCAGGAAATAAAATGACCGATAAATGTTAAATTACTTAATTATATTTTAAAAGAACAAGATAAAGCTATTTACATATTTATAGGTGAATATCAAAACACATTGTCCATTAGTTATCTTAATTAGTTATAATTCGTTAGTCTTAATTAGTTAAACATCTTAATTAGTTATAATTCAGAAATTAGTCCAATATTACCTCACGTTTTCTCTTCATCGCGGCTTTCTTCGTCCATCCTCTCGTCGTTATATATATATATATATATATAATATATATATGTATATATATAATTTTAATTATTACTAATACTTATGCTCTCATTTTAAATTTGAAAATTATTATTCAAATTCTTTACTTACTTTTTGAATTGAATTGTTGTCAAAATATTCTGCTTTATATATTTAAACATAAAATTTTAAAGACACGAATGGAATGAGAATTTATGAGGGGACAGGAAGCAAAACTTAACTCTGTATTGTCAACCACAAACTATGACTAATGTTCTACTTCAACTGAATTTCGTCCTTCTTTACTAGTCACAGCAGCATTTTAATATTAATGTATCAACATGTGGACATAGTTAACTAAATAGCCATTTTTGATGTATTTACCTTTTAACAATATCTGCATTTCCCTCATCCTATTCTAAAAGTACAACAATGCATAATCAGTTTTGGATATCATTTCAAGTACTAAGCTGTACAAAAATAGAGGCTTAATGCGGAAAGATATCTATAATTTTCACCTATAATAACATTAACGTGAAGCATTAATATTTTTAATTGCATATGGATTCCTTCTATTGTATCTGAACAAGATATTTAATTTTTTAAATGTGCATCTAAGATTATTATTTCATTTTTAATTAAAATGTTTTTGAATGAATGATTTTGAAAATTTCTTATAAACTATGTTATATAATATATATATATATAATATATAATATATATATATATATATATATATATATATATATATATATATATATATATATATATGATTCTGTCTTTCCTTTTATTTTATCTACATTTTATATTGGTTCTAAGGCTATAAAATCACCATTAGGATAGTTGATTTAATAGTTAAGTTTTAAATATTTCTGCTTTTGGTCACACTAGGTTTATGTTCATTTACATGTAAACATTCTTTTAAATAATCTAAATTTCTATATTGTAATGGAGAAGTTAACTGTATTTTAAGGAATATGTAAATAAAATGTGTTAATATAACCAGATGATCTAAATACCAAATTATTTTTAATTGTAGCCAAAAAAAAAAAAAAAAAAAATGGCATTCAAAAATTTGAGAATGCGCCAAAAATGACACAAAAGATTATAAAAATGATGATTTTTATAATCCAATGGCTGGCTGTTTAAAATAATAATTTTCTTAAGCAAACATAACATTTTTATTTACAGAAAATTATTATATGTAGCGTACGAAACAAAATATAACATTTGTGAGTAGCCTATTTAGAAAGCAATGCATCAGAATTTCTAGAAAATTGAGAAAAAGCATAAAATAAGGTGGGTTATGACATAACCTAAGTGAAGATATATGTAAAAAATTAATCACATTTAAGAGTAGATTTTTACTTTCTCTATCTTTAAAAACTAATCACATTTAAAGATATAGAGAAAGTGAATTTACACTTCAATATTACAACTACTCAATGTTGGCAACTTAACAAAATTTTATCAGCATGAAAATTTTATCAGCGTTTAAAATATTTTATCAGCATGACATGGATACATTTTTCTATAGCTCTCTATGTTGTTTAGTATAAAGTGTTCATTTCACAAATTTCTTTTACGTTAAAACCCCATTATCTTGCTATATCATTTTTTGAAATTTGTATGGTGACCCATCACATGACGTTTGAAAATTTGCTCACAAATTTCCAATATAATTTGGAATATACTATACATGAGAAAGTTTTCCATTTAATATAAAATTGTGATTATGACGGTATTTAGTTTAAAAACTATCATTTAAATATCTATGCATTTTATTTTCAAAAGAACATTTATGTGACATCTAAGAAATGGATAGTATACACAAACTAATTAATAATTTCGCATTATCAAACGGGCAGTGTCATTGGAATTATGACAATGTAAGGTAATATGCGTCCCAGCAAATGGTAAATTCAAACTCTGAAATGCATCTATATTTTTTCATCTCTCTTTTATCAATACTATTATAAGAGACCACTGAATTATCAAGATAGCGCGCATTTAGATGAAAGGCAATGGCAACCATTGCGAAACTGATAACTATAATTCAATTGTTTGCTCGTGGTTGTTGGTGCTTATTTTGCGGAAAATTGCAAGTGTATCGTTATCAATTTTTAAACAAATATATTTTGTTTTGGTATTTTTTATTTGTTTAATATGAGATAATAAGTGCTATTAAGAAATTTCAATGAAATTTTACGGAACATGACAAAACTTTTTTTATGTTTTTGATGGGAAAAGCTTTTTTTTATATTTTTAAGTATGTTTTCCGACGATATACAATTTCCTTAAAATATATTAACTGAAGAAATACGTATAATCATATTTCTTCTTGCGTAATAATGATTAAGATGTGATTTATTTGTTTTAAAAAAATTCTTTGATTTTTCTAATAATCTCATATGAATTACAAATTAAACTTCTTGTTCTAAATTAAGAACTTTTAAGGATAAGTATTTATTTAGTCAATATTGTAATGAGCGGAGTAAAAAAAGTTGTCAATATCATAATCATGGTTGAAAACGGTAAACCCAGCGTTAATTAATCTATAATTTTATATTCAGTTCTTCTATAAACTGATAATCTCTTATTAGTTCGTATTAAAACGTCAAGTATTTTCCCTAAGACTAATTTTTTTTTTAAACTGTACTGATGTTGATAGCTATAACGGGGAAAAAGCACTTCAAAGTAAAATTAGAATTTTTTTTTTTTGAATATCGCAAATACGTTTTAATTTATTAGCTACTACACAATTTGAAAAATAACAGCTTATTATCTTTATCCAAACCGAGTAAAGAGCTAATTTAAAAATAAAAGAAATAAATATGTCTAAAGTTTTTCTTTCATGTATCAATAATTAAATTTTTACTTATTGTCCACAGGTTTATACTCCTGATATAGGCAATTAATTTAGTAAGCATTTCATTAATTAAATATGCTATACTCAATTTTTGTAGTGTTATTTATTATAATAGTATTATTATTGAGAAGTATTCTATCTCAGGTCAATATAGTTTTGAATTAAAATAATTTGATTTTATTATTTCCATTTAGAACACCGATTAATGAATGATATTACTTCTAATACTTATAATATTTTATGATTTTAATGAAATCAAGAGATTTTAAGCATTATTATTATTTTCTAAATTGAAGTATTCAAATCATTTACTAATTATTTTTCCAGATACTTTTAAATATCTGGAAAAATAATTGACTGATTATATTTACTCCAGTGTTGCAAATTAATAATTACATTTTCTAAACGGAATGATGTATTTGTTAATCATTTCTCATGATTATATTGAATAAATTATTAGTAATCTCTAATGACTTTAGAAGCTGGGTACCATTTTATTTACAATAAAGAGACAACGAAAATCGGAACATGACAGTAAATTAAAGTACAAATTTATATATTATTTTTTTCCTTTCGATTTTTCCCATTTGAAGATATGACGTAAGAAAAACGATGATTACAGTCATGATTATATTCGTCATAGATGTTTCATTCGAAACAAAATCTTTCTCATTGATTAAAAATTGTCTTAATAATGCGAATATATCGTAATCTACGTTGGTAGTCTCTTCCCGTTATTAAGTGAATACATTTTGTTTATACAATCGTTTCGAAGGACAGAAAAGGCAAACGTTTGAAGAAATTATCGTTCTTTTTTTTCGTAAATGAATCTTGATGTCGCCTGGGATTTCTCTTTATACTGTACTATTGATTTGCACTGGTTGATGAAAACAAAATGGACAAAAAAAAAGCTTCGCATGCGATTTATTTTTGCTATTTCTGTTGTGTAGAGAGTCCTAGCAGGGTGGAGTAAGAAAGGAAAAAAACTATTAGATTGATGGAAAGTCTGAAGGTTAAGAACAATCGATGCGAAGTGGTTAAAAATACACAACACTTGCTCCACGAATGGCCCGTTGAATACCATTTAAAAACTAGAACTTTTTTTTAATCTAACAAGAATATTAAGTAGTTATAAATAAATCAGTGTATCAGTTATTGCTTTCAAGACTTTATTAGAAAAAGTTTCTTCATTAGTAAAATGAGAGAATTTTTGATTTTGTTCATTTGAATAGATTTTAAAATTAGATTTTAGATTTAATAGTTTATTTTTCTGATCATTTTTTACTGAAGAACTAAACAACCTGAGAACTTTTTGTGAGTAAAAATATATAAAGTAATTGTTAAATAAATCGTATTTATTGTGATTTATTTATAATGAATTATATTTTTTAAGACTTAACTTTTTTTTAACTAATAAACCAAGCTTTTGTCTTTGCTTTATTTCATTAAATTAAGTTTTAGATTTTACTTTGATTTCACAAAATGTTTTGTTTTTATTATGATTTTATCTAGCAAATCTACATCTGATGTTATGAATAAGCTAGCGTTAATATATTGACTTCTAAAATTAATTAAAAATAATATCATTAACTAATAAATTATTTTATATACATAGTTATATTATACGAATAACATAAAATGTTTATATTCAAAAAATAAAAATACTAAAATTGTTGAAAAAAATTAATAATATCGTATTTCAATAATTAGTGTAATATTTATTGTATGTTAATTTATAATTCATTTAATTAACATTCAAAAATAATAAACTAATATTTATTGAGAATGTTAATATTAAATTTAATATAAATAATTCGTAAAATTATTTTAACAATTTTTTAACTGTAGTAAGCCTCTTTTTTCACTTTGCTTTACGTTTACTAGATTTTACAAAGAGATATGACTATAATTGATGTTAGAATTTTTTACCCTGAAAATTTATGTTATTTTTGTTGAAAATTTTGAGCAGAAACTTTTAATAAATTAAAATTTATGAAAGTATAGAGATTAATTTTATGTGAGGTAAGTTTACCTTGAGGTATATTACTTTTGCAGAAAAATTTTTTTAGGAATTTTCAATAAAATGAATTTTATAAAATTATAAAATAAGAGCTAATTTACATACACTTGATATATGTTTTAATTTTAAAGTATTCTTACAAATTTCTGTTATGCTTAGTTATGTAATTTATATTTCCAGAAATCTCCTTGTAAGAAATTATAAATGAAAATTAAAAGAGGCTGCTTTTTTCCTTCCTGTGATAAAAAGAAAATTAAATTACATGATAGAAAAAAGTGCTTATAAATTAGAATTAATTATTAATTGAATGAATAAAAATAAATTACTCAAAGAAGATTAAAAAAAATTAACTAAATTATGATTGAAATGACTTAAATGCTGGTATTTTAAACGTTTTCATGTAACTTAAGTCATTGCATTTATTATTTTATGACATTCTTTCTGAAACTTCATCTACAATTTTTCCTATTATAATAAGCAATTTAGAAAAAAAATGTGCGATGAAAAATGTTTTAAAGCAAATAATATTTTTATTTTGCAACATCGCAATGTTGTTTAATATAAAAACGCAACGTAATTGTTTGTCACTCATATAAGAAAACATGAAAATTGTATAACAATATGTACCAGTTATATTATATTTATGTACTAGCTTTACAAGAATTAGCTGCTCTATTAAGTGTATTTAACTGATGCTCTAATTTCATTCTTTTTCATTCTTAAAAAATTTCTTTTTAATTTACATGAAGTCTCGTTATGTTCTGAAATGTCTGAACATCATACAAATATCGATATTTCAGTAGATTTGCATGAAGGTGAAACGTTTTTTGACGTGATTCTATAACGACATTCGCTTGATGATTGTTTAAGTTAAGAGCATGGAACATTTGAGTTCCAAATGGGTTATGCATATCAATATTCTTCGATTTTCTATAGTTTGAGTTATGCATTTTTCTTCAATTCAAGTATTGTACGTATGCTTAGAATGCATAATTTCAGGCTTCATCTCCAGCTTTCTTAATGGACAATTATGTGGACGGCAAGAGTTACGTAATGACCAAAAATTAATTTAAATTTAAATCAATTTAAATTCCTTTAAATATACCATGTTGGTTATAATGCTTCATCTTCATCCTAGAGAATTTAAAGCAAACATGTAATAAGTATTTAGTTATTGTTGTGATAAACGAATATAATTTTAATGACTTTTATTCAGAGATAAATTAAGGGATTTTTTTTATGCCTAATTTAGTAAATTAGCTTTTATTTCTCCATGACTAAACAATTTCTTCTTTATAATTATTCTTAAATGATGCAAACTTTTAATGAAAAAATTTCTTACATGGTGTTGAAAGGACTCTGAAGTATTAGTGAGTTTATGATAAGTAATGGTGGTTTAAAAATACTATCTGTATTTATGAATCTTATTAGTCTTTTATCTCTTAATGTTAAGTACTGAATTAAATTTAATAAATTATAGCAGATTATATTGGATCATATTAATCATTTAATATGTGAATTTTATAATTTTCCTTACGCCTTAGTTTTATATTTTATTGTCTCATTAAAATTCTTATACATTTATTTTGTAAAATGCCATAAATTTGTAAATGTAATATGCACACACACACACACACACAAGCTAATTCTAGCTCTTCATAAGATTTCACGTCTTCTACTTGTTTATCTGCCTTGAAAAAATCAAATTACATTTAAATAATGTCTCAAAAATAAATGAAAACTTACAGATGAGCAAAATGTTAATAATAAACATTTGCATATTCTTGAAGAAAAAAGAAAGCACTGTCTAACTTATTTAATTTTATACTTTGTATAAATATTTGAATTATGAAAAAATAAAATTATTTTAAAGCAATCCATGTCTTCAATTAAGAAATAATATTAAAAATATTATACCTAACGAATGTGCATATGGGTCTCTGAACAGTAAACTCCTGGCCGATCTTAACTCTAAAACACTAATTAACAAATCCAAAAACTTGGAGACAAAGTGAGGAGCCATACTGTAGTTTCGCTTATGATTTATTCTACGCACATACCGCGTACACACTACTTATTTTCAAAAAGTGAAAGAAAAATATAATAAACGACGCTCAGCTCCATCTGGAAGTAATAAATTCACAATTCAATGAATGGGAGCTTGAACAGTCTCCTTTCATTCACTTACTGAAGAAATTTGCTAATATGCACATTTCTAAATTGTGAATATGCACAATCGAAATTAAATATCTATACATAATTGATATAAATAATGCAAAACATTTTCTAAAACCATTTTGAATTCTGAATATTGAAACAAATTCTAATTTTAGCTAACTCTTTAGGAGAACTAATGATTTGATCGTATTGTAATAAAATCGTACAGATTATTCCAACTTTATTAAATTAGGAAGAATGTCATCGTTTGCAGTTTTGTTTGCGTTTTTATTATATGTGCCTATTTATACTCTGTTAAGATAAATTAAATATTCTTCTCTAAAAATTTTCAGACAATAATTTTTAAAAATTTCGAACATTAATTTTTCAAATTTTCAAACGATAATTTTTAAACATCATTAAAACTAAAAATGTTGTTGCCATTCAAATTAATTTAACCTTGTGTATAAATTATTCTCGTCCAATAGTCAGATTTCATAATATATAAGGAGTTTTCTTGCCAATTTTATGTCCGTAACAACCAATCAAATAAACCCATGATATTTTATTTTTAGAGACAATCAATTTTTATGCATATTCTCCCTTTTTCGAATATTTTGATTTTGTGTGAAATGCAGAATTTTTGGCACCATGTGCTTCTGAAGCGATTTGAATTGTGCAGTCGCCAATGTGATTAAAGACGAAGCTCTGTTATTTTCGACAAAAGAGCTCGGGTAATTGTAGCAATTTGTTCAGTACAGTTGCGAAATGGATGCATAATGAACTTCTATTTCGCGCACACATTTTATGGGTGGAGTCCACAGGAAAAAGCAGACTACAGAAATGCTGTTAATCATGCTGACATTTTATTTTCACGTGACAAGTAATCTGAATATTCTCTGTTACATGCTGAGCACTGAAGTGAAAAATTGAAACCAGTTTTGTTCTCCACTCAGCTATTAATAACAATTTACAAGCATTTTTGTATGAAACTATTTGCTCCTGCATTATAAAAATGATTAAGCAATTTTTAAATCTTGCCAAATTGAAATTAACTTCTGAAAAATACTTTTATATATAATTTAAATTATTCATTTAAAAATATTATTTTTGTAAAAAAGTATAAGAATTTTTAATAAGAACTTGAACAGAAAGTACCATGTATGATAATTTAAGATATCACTCTAATCATGTCAAAGATATTTTTATTTTAATGCAATTTAATTTTAGTTATTACTTTTTAATTAATTAGAATGTTTCCAATAGTTTATGATAGGAAGATCATAATCAAATGAAGTGGTTTAAATACGAAAATTTTATCAAATTGTTATCTAATGATTATTTAAGGCTTCGTAAATAATATGGGTAGTTTAATATCTTAAAGTCATTAAATGTTGGATGTGTCTATTGAGAGATACAATTTTTTCTATTTCATTTCGCAAAATTATCACTGTCTGTTTGATATGGTCGCCATTTATTGCTTCACTCTCTCTGTGATGGTTTATTGTAAAAATAATTATAATTATAAAAACTACATTTTTTGATAACAATGTCTGATATCGAATCTATTTCAAGCCAATATGTAATTGATTAAAGAATAAATATGTATTGATTAAAAAATTAAATCTTGTGTATAAGTATATCTATTTAAATTTTATAATTTATTAGGGCGAAAACTTGCACCATCCAATGGGTCCCTGCACATTAATATCAAAGGAAATGAACAGGCGGACTCTCTCGCTAAGGAGGCTAGGAATATGAATCCCCCTCCCACGACTACCATTTGCTTCGATGCATACGCCCTCGCGAGACATCAGCTCTGCGGGGGACTACAGAAAAAATGGTGCTTACTGGAGTTTAATCCTGATCGTGGTATCACCTCTACCATCAGCAGAATGCGGACTGCGCACATGAGGGTTACGAAAATCATGCACGACCGATCTAGAACTTACGTAGAATGCAGGCACTACGCAGCAGTTCCGTTGGAACCGAGACATCTCTGCAACTGCATCTCTGTTGCCTCGACCCTTTTCAACATCGACCTCAACTACTGTCATGACACTCTTTATACGGAAAAAGCTGAAGATGTGGCCAGTGCAGTGCTCCAGGCCTTAATGATTTGTCGTTTTTACCTTTTGTTTTTGCACTTGTACGCGACAACAACAATTTATTACTATAAAATTTCAATAACGTATCATTCCATTAAGTAGGAACTCCAACTAATAAATACATCATCTAAAAGTGAAAAGTGTAAGTAAAATTTTAATAATTCTTAAAGTCAAATTCGGCTTAGCAATTATTAGAAAATATTCAATTTAATAATCAAATTGCAAAATTATAAGCAAGACAAAATGCAAAATAAACTACAGAGTAGAAAAGAAAATACCTCTGTGGATGAGTTTCAGTGCTATCTTATCAGTAATTTAATTCGACAAATTTACTATAACTAAAATCCGTATTTAGATAAAATTCTGTTGACCAGGATAAAGTGAATTCCTCCAAATCAACATCAATAGTTTCATGTTGTGCATTCAATTGTTTTATATTACATAATAAAGTACTTTAAATTCATTACTTTAACGAAAAATGCTAAATGAAAAGCCTACAAAAAATAACATTACACTAATGATTAAAGTCATTGCATTCTCTTTTGTTGTAGATAGGGTCCAAATGCCTATATTGTAATAAAAGTTGAGAAATATTTATTACAATTTAACACTTGTTAAGAGAAACATTTAACATGATTTAATAAACTAACAAATATATATTTGGTATAGAGTGTTTTTAGCACCAATTTTCCTGATAATGAGGCTTTCTACACGTATCCTAAAACCTAATAATCTTCATCAGAAAAAGGAGATTGAATCGGGTTTTGTGACGACCAAGATGGTATTTAAATGGTTCGACTTTTCTTCCTCGTTAATGATTTCGTAATAAAATTTATTTGTTCCAACTAAAACATGGTGTCATGCTGATATTTTAAACAAAGAAAAACATAAAAATTTCTAGTTATTTAGCTATTGTTAATTATAGATAAGATTTCTATAGGGATTATCCTCCAACTAATTAACCATCATATTGTTGAATCAGTTTTAACTAGCATTTTGGTATAAGCTGCCAAAAGGTTGTTAAAAAATAAAATAATTACCATTACGCCACCCTACCCAGTTCAGTGGTTAGCGTACCTGACTGCGGATAGGGAAGTCCTTTGTTCGAATACCAATTCTGGCATGGATGTACCTTCTTTCTCTGTCTACCCTGTCTTTGTCCTTTCCTTGTATGAATGGGTTGTGAATGGTTGCCTATCCTATAAATGGGTCTCCATGTCATGCGTGTACTGAGGAAGTAGGACTCCACACCAAAATATGGTTCAGTTGAGAAAGCGGCGCAGTGCATCCCATATTGCCGGCTTAGTTGGCACTAAACAACAACAACAATATAATTCAAACAATGCTTTATTAGGTTTTAGACTATTAGAAACCAGATGATTACTTGAACTTTCAAATACAGCAATAAGTTCGCAATATTTTTTTTATTATGGTATATGTTAAATATATAAACATTGTGTGGGTATGAATGAAATATGGTGTTATAGATACAAATGAATATGGGTTTGTATTTCATATGTTTTATTTACGTTTATGATTCAATATATTGTAAGAAATAAGTTTTCAGGGGTAAAAAATGTTTATTTTAAGAGAAATGGGTATTGTTCTTTCTCTCGTTTATCTGTCAGGATATTGGTTTCCAATCTTTTGAATAATTAAGTGCTTATTGTATGGCATTTACCTTATATAAATATTATTTTCTGTCTAAAAATATAGATGAGTAGGCTACAGCAATTAATATTTTAATGTTGTTTACGATTTCAACCAGCAAAAATTATTTAGTAGTTGGAATTGACTCATTGCTTTATTTTTCCAAATAAAATAGTCAGCTTAAGATTTTTGATCTTGAATGAACCTGAAGCTTTATAACCAATAATGCCATCAATGCAATTATTAAAGGAGGGACAGATACAAACGAATAATGCATAATATTAAACCATATTCAGTACATGAGGAAAATAATATTTTACTGAAGAAAGAGTGAAAAAAATAAATAAATATAATTAAGATCCAAAATCTCAAACTATGAAGCTACCTGATATCTACTAGCAAATGTTTTGATATATGAAATAAAGTAAATGTAAAATTTAAAGAAAAAAGCAACATTAAAAATTATTGATAGATTTGTTCTAATAAAACTTTAATATTTGCAGTAGGATAATAATCTCAGATCTATGACCAATATATGGGGAAAATAAACCGATTACTTATAAATGCCTCCAAATTTTAATTTAGAATAAATTGTGATAATACAGCTTAATGGTAACAAAAAACGATCTAATTGAATTTATTTTATAAATCAAGAGTAAATATATTAATCTAAATATCTAAAATACAGAAGAATATGGTATGCTAAAATAACCTATATCAATATAAGTCAATATAGCTATTAAGTCAATATAGTTTTTCTTTTATTTTTAATATAAGAGTTTACAGGCTTTAATTTTAAGTTAACTGCATTTCCTTAAAACTATTTTTTGCATAATATGTATATATATATATATATACACACACATATATATATAAATAAATAAATATATACATACATACATACATATATATATATATATATATATATATATATATATATCTATATATATATTCAGATTAGATTTCTTTTGATGTGAAAATAGGAAGTTAAGATCGTAATATCGGAAATAAAAGTCATGAAAATGGCAAAAATAGGAAAAAAAATTCTAGAGTTAAAAGAAAATTAATTATGTCACCGATTTTGTAACCATTTTTTATTAAAATAGTTGAGAAAATTACCGGTCCTTTTTCTAACATAATTTGTGTGTTAGAAATATTTTCCAGCAACCTGATTCTTTTTCTCCCGATTTATCTTTTAAAAAATGCATTCTTTTATTAGATAATCAGAAGTAATTTGGAACCATTCAAAGAAAATTTTATGGTCTTATATCTATTAAAGTGTTTGCAGTGTTAGAAAAAATACATATAGTTCTAATGGATTTTACAATTTACGTTTGTTCACTTTGTTTGAATTGAGTACATTATAAAAAGATTAGAGGCGAAAAAAGGAAAAAGAATTCAGTCAATACACAAAAATAGAAGAGACCAGGGAAAAAATACGATAGATTTAGAGACAATCAATTTTTATGCATATTCTCCCTTTTTCGAATATTTTGATTTTGTGTGAAATGCAGAATTTTTGGCACCATGTGCTTCTGAAGCGATTTGAATTGTGTAGTCGCCAAAGTGATTAAAGACGAAGCTCTGTTATTTTCGACAAAAGAGCTCGGGTAATTGTAGCAATTTGTTCTGTACAGTTGCGAAATGGACGCCTAATGAACTTCTATTTCGCGCACACATTTTATGGGTGGAGTCCACAGGAAAAAGCAGACTGCAGAAATGCTGTTAATCATGCTGACATTTTATTTTCACGTGACAAGTAATCTGAATATTCTCTGTTACATGCTGAGCACTGAAGTGAAAAATTGAAACCAGTTTTGTTCTCCACTCAGCTATTAATAACAATTTACAAGCATTTTTGTATGAAACTATTTGTTCCTGCATTATAAAAATGATTAAGCAATTTTTAAATCTTGCCAAATTGAAATTAACTTCTGAAAATACTTTTATATATAATTTAAATTATTCATTTAAAAATATTATTTTTGTAAAAAGTATAAGAATTTTTAATAAGAACTTGAACAGAAAGTACCATGTATGATAATTTAAGATATCATTCTAATCATGTCAAAGATATTTTTATTTTAATGCAATTAATTTTAGTTATTTCTTTTAATTAATTAGAATGTTTCCAATAGTTTATGATAGGAAGATCATAATCAAATGAAGTGGTTTAAATACGAAAATTTTATCAAATTGTTATCTAATGATTATATAAGGCTTCGTAAATAATATGGGTAGTTTAATATCTTAAAGTCATTAAATGTTGGATGTGTCTATTGAGAGATACAACAATTTTTTTCTATTTCATTTCGCAAAATTATCACTGTCTGTTTGATATGGTCGCCATTTATTGCTTCACTCTCTCTGTGATGGTTTATTGTAAAAATAATTATAATTATAAAAACTACATTTTTTGATAACAATGTCTGATATCGAATCTATTTCAAGCCAATATGTAATTGATTAAAGAATAAATATGTATTGATTAAAAAATTAAATCTTGTGTATAAGTATATCTATTTAAATTTTATAATTTATTAGGAAGAAAACTTGCACCATCCAATGGGTCCCTGCACATTAATATCGAAGGAAATGAACAGGCGGACTCCCTCGCTAAGGAGGCTAGGAATATGAATCCCCCTCCCACGACTACTATTTGCTTCAATGCATATGCCCTCGCCAGACATCAGCTCTGCGGGGGACTACAGAAAAAATGGTGCTTACTGGAGCTTAATCCTGACCGTGGTATCACCTTTACCATCAGCAGAATGCGGACTGCGCATATGAGGGTTACGAAAATCATGCACGACTGATCTAGAACTTACGCAGAATGCAGGCACTACTCAGCAGTTCCGTTGGATCCGAGACATCTCTGTAACTGCATCTCTGTTGCCTCGACCCTCTTCAACATCGACCTCAACTACTGTCATGACACTCTTTATACGGAAAAAGCTGAAAATGTGGCCAGTCCAGTGCTCCAGGCCTTTGGTACTAAATGATTTGTCTTTTTTACCTTTTGTTTTTGCACTTGTACTCGACAACAACAACAATTTATTACTATAAAATTTCAATAGCGTATCATTCCATTAAGTAGGAACTCCAACTAATAAATACATCATCTAAAAGTGAAAAGTTTAAGTAAAATTTTAATAATTCTTAAAGTCAAATTTGGCTGAGCAATTATTAGAAAATATTCAATTTAATAATCAAATTGCAAAATTATAAGCAGGACAAAATGCAAAATAAACTACAGAGTAGAAAAGAAAATACCTCTGTGGACGAGTTTCAGTGCTATCTTATCAGTAATTTAATTCGACAAATTTACTATAACTAAAATCCGTATTTAGATAAAATTCTGTTGACCAGGATAAAGTGAATTCCGCCAAATCAGCATCAATAGTTTCATATTGTGCATTCAATTGTTTTATATTACATAATAAAGTACTTTAAATTAATTATTTTAACGAAAAATGCTAAATGAAAAGCCTACAAAAATAATATTACACTAATGATTAAAGTCATTGCATTCTCTTTGTTGTAGATAGGGTCCAAATGCCTATATTGTAATAAAAGTTGAGAAATATTTATTACAATTTAACACTTGTTAAGAGAAACATTTAACATGATTTAATAAACTAACAAATATATATTTGGTATAGAGTGTTTTTAGCACCAATTTTCCTGATAATGAGGCTTTCTACACGTATCCTAAAACCTAATAATCTTCATCAGAAAAAGGAGATTGAATCGGGTTTTGTGACGACCAAGATGGTATTTAAATGGTTCGACTTTTTCTTCCTCGTTAATGATTTCGTAATAAAATTTATTTGTTCCAACTGAAACATGGTGTCATGCTGATATTTTAAACAAAGAAAAACATAAAAATTTCTAGTTATTTAGCTATTGTTAATTATAGATAAGATTTCTATAGGGATTATCCTCCAACTAATTAACCATCATATTGTTGAATCAGTTTTAACTAGCATTTTGGTATAAGCTGCCAAAAGGTTGTTAAAAAATAAAATAATTACCATTACGCCACCCTACCCAGTTCAGTGGTTAGCGTACCTGACTGCGGATAGGGAAGTCCTTTGTTCGAATACCAATTCTGGCATGGATGTACCTTCTTTCTCTGTCTACCCTGTCTTTGTCCTTTCCTTGTATGAATGGGTTGTGAATGGTTGTCTATCCTATAAATGGGTCTCTATGTATGCGTGTACTGAGGAAGTAGGACTCCACACCAAAATATGGTTCAGTTGAGAAAGCGGCGCAGTGCATCCCATATTGCCGGCTTAGTTGGCACTAAACAACAACAACAATATAATTCAAACAATGCTTTATTAGGTTTTAGACTATTAGAAACCAGATGATTACTTGAACTTTCAAATACAGCAATAAGTTCGCAATAATTTTTTATGATGGTATATGTTAAATATATAAACATTGTGTGGGTATGAATGAAATATGGTGTTATAGATACAAATGAATATGGGTTTGTATTTCATATGTTTTATTTACGTTTATGATTCAATATATTGTAAGAAATAAGTTTTCAGGGGTAAAAAATGTTTATTTTAAGAGAAATGGGTATTGTTCTTTCTCTCGTTTATCTGTCAGGATATTGGTTTCCAATCTTTTGAATAATTAAGTGCTTATTGTATGGCATTTACCTTATATAAATATTATTTTCTGTCTAAAAATATAGATGAGTAGGCTACAGCAATTAATATTTTAATGTTGTTTACGATTTCAACCAGCAAAAATTATTTAGTAGTTGGAATTGACTCATTGCTTTATTTTTCCAAATAAAATAGTCAGCTTAAGATTTTTTGATCTTGAATGAACCTGAAGCTTTATAACCAATAATGCCATCAATGCAATTATTAAAGGAGGGACAGATACAAACGAATAATGCATAATATTAAACCATATTCAGTACATGAGGAAAATAATATTTTACTGAAGAAAGAGTGAAAAATAAATAAATATAATTAAGATCCAAAATCTCAAACTATGAAGCTACCTGATATCTACTAGCAAATGTTTTGATATATGAAATAAAGTAAATGTAAAATTTAAAGAAAAAAGCAACATTAAAAATTATTGATAGATTTGTTCTAATAAAACTTTAATATTTGCAGTAGGATAATAATCTCAGATCTATGACCAATATATGGGGAAAATAAACCGATTACTTATAAATGCCTCCAAATTTTAATTTAGAATAAATTGTGATAATACAGCTTAATGGTAACAAAAAACGATCTAATTGAATTTATTTTATAAATCAAGAGTAAATATATTAATCTAAATATCTAAAATACAGAAGAATATGGTATGCTAAAATAACCTATATCAATATAAGTCAATATAGCTATTAAGTCAATATAGTTTTTCTTTTATTTTTAATATAAGAGTTTACAGGCTTTAATTTTAAGTTAACTGCATTTCTTAAAACTATTTTTTGCATAATATGTATATATATATATATATACACACACATATATATATATAAATAAATAAATATATACATACATATATACATACATATATATATATATATATATATATATATATATATATATATATATATATATATATATATATATATATATATATATATATATATATTCAGATTAGATTTCTTTTGATGTGAAAATAGGAAGTTAAGATCGTAATATCGGAAATAAAAGTCATGAAAATGGCAAAATAGGAAAAAATTCTAGAGTTAAAAGAAAATTAATTATGTCACCGATTTTGTAACCATTTTTTATTAAAATAGTTGAGAAAATTACCGGTCCTTTTTCTAACATAATTTGTGTGTTAGAAATATTTTCCAGCAACCTGATTCTTTTTCTCCCGATTTATCTTTTAAAAAATGCATTCTTTTATTAGATAATCAGAAGTAATTTGGAACCATTCAAAGAAAATTTTATGGTCTTATATCTATTAAAGTGTTTGCAGTGTTAGAAAAAATACATATAGTTCTAATGGATTTTACAATTTACGTTTGTTCACTTTGTTTGAATTGAGTACATTATAAAAAGATTAGAGGCGAAAAAAGGAAAAAGAATTCAGTCAATACACAAAAATAGAAGAGACCAGGGAAAAAATACGATAGATTTAGAGACAATCAATTTTTATGCATATTCTCCCTTTTTCGAATATTTTGATTTTGTGTGAAATGCAGAATTTTTGGCACCATGTGCTTCTGAAGCGATTTGAATTGTGTAGTCGCCAAAGTGATTAAAGACGAAGCTCTGTTATTTTCGACAAAAGAGCTCGGGTAATTGTAGCAATTTGTTCTGTACAGTTGCGAAATGGACGCCTAATGAACTTCTATTTCGCGCACACATTTTATGGGTGGAGTCCACAGGAAAAAGCAGACTGCAGAAATGCTGTTAATCATGCTGACATTTTATTTTCACGTGACAAGTAATCTGAATATTCTCTGTTATATGCTGAGCACTGAAGTGAAAAATTGAAACCAGTTTTGTTCTCCACTCAGCTATTAATAACAATTTACAAGCATTTTTGTATGAAACTATTTGTTCCTGCATTATAAAAATGATTAAGCAATTTTTAAATCTTGCCAAATTGAAATTAACTTCTGAAAAATACTTTTATATATAATTTAAATTATTCATTTAAAAATATTATTTTTGTAAAAAAGTATAAGAATTTTTAATAAGAACTTGAACAGAAAGTACCATGTATGATAATTTAAGATATCATTCTAATCATGTCAAAGATATTTTTATTTTAATGCAATTAATTTTAGTTATTTCTTTTTAATTAATTAGAATGTTTCCAATAGTTTATGATAGGAAGATCATAATCAAATGAAGTGGTTTAAATACGAAAATTTTATCAAATTGTTATCTAATGATTATATAAGGCTTCGTAAATAATATGGGTAGTTTAATATCTTAAAGTCATTAAATGTTGGATGTGTCTATTGAGAGATACAACAATTTTTTCTATTTCATTTCGCAAAATTATCACTGTCTGTTTGATATGGTCGCCATTTATTGCTTCACTCTCTCTGTGATGGTTTATTGTAAAAATAATTATAATTATAAAAACTACATTTTTTGATAACAATGTCTGATATCGAATCTATTTCAAGCCAATATGTAATTGATTAAAGAATAAATATGTATTGATTAAAAAATTAAATCTTGTGTATAAGTATATCTATTTAAATTTTATAATTTATTAGGAAGAAAACTTGCACCATCCAATGGGTCCCTGCACATTAATATCGAAGGAAATGAACAGGCGGACTCCCTCGCTAAGGAGGCTAGGAATATGAATCCCCCTCCCACGACTACTATTTGCTTCAATGCATATGCCCTCGCCAGACATCAGCTCTGCGGGGGACTACAGAAAAAATGGTGCTTACTGGAGCTTAATCCTGACCGTGGTATCACCTTTACCATCAGCAGAATGCGGACTGCGCATATGAGGGTTACGAAAATCATGCACGACCGATCTAGAACTTACGCAGAATGCAGGCACTACTCAGCAGTTCCGTTGGATCCGAGACATCTCTGTAACTGCATCTCTGTTGCCTCGACCCTCTTCAACATCGACCTCAACTACTGTCATGACACTCTTTATACGGAAAAAGCTGAAAATGTGGCCAGTCCAGTGCTCCAGGCCTTTGGTACTAAATGATTTGTCTTTTTTACCTTTTGTTTTTGCACTTGTACTCGACAACAACAACAATTTATTACTATAAAATTTCAATAACGTATCATTCCATTAAGTAGGAACTCCAACTAATAAATACATCATCTAAAAGTGAAAAGTTTAAGTAAAATTTTAATAATTCTTAAAGTCAAATTTGGCTGAGCAATTATTAGAAAATATTCAATTTAATAATCAAATTGCAAAATTATAAGCAGGACAAAATGCAAAATAAACTACAGAGTAGAAAAGAAAATACCTCTGTGGACGAGTTTCAGTGCTATCTTATCAGTAATTTAATTCGACAAATTTACTATAACTAAAATCCGTATTTAGATAAAATTCTGTTGACCAGGATAAAGTGAATTCCGCCAAATCAGCATCAATAGTTTCATATTGTGCATTCAATTGTTTTATATTACATAATAAAGTACTTTAAATTAATTATTTTAACGAAAAATGCTAAATGAAAAGCCTACAAAAAATAATATTACACTAATGATTAAAGTCATTGCATTCTCTTTTGTTGTAGATAGGGTCCAAATGCCTATATTGTAATAAAAGTTGAGAAATATTTATTACAATTTAACACTTGTTAAGAGAAACATTTAACATGATTTAATAAACTAACAAATATATATTTGGTATAGAGTGTTTTTAGCACCAATTTTCCTGATAATGAGGCTTTCTACACGTATCCTAAAACCTAATAATCTTCATCAGAAAAAGGAGATTGAATCGGGTTTTGTGACGACCAAGATGGTATTTAAATGGTTCGACTTTTCTTCCTCGTCAATGATTTCGTAATAAAATTTATTTGTTCCAACTAAAACATGGTGTCATGCTGATATTTTAAACAAAGAAAAACATAAAAATTTCAAGTTATTTAGCTATTGTTAATTATAGATAAGATTTCTATAGGGATTATCCTCCAACTAATTAACCATCATATTGTTGAATCAGTTTTAACTAGCATTTTGGTATAAGCTGCCAAAAGGTTGTTAAAAAATAAAATAATTACCATTACGCCACCCTACCCAGTTCAGTGGTTAGCGTACCTGACTGCGGATAGGGAAGTCCTTTGTTCGAATACCAATTCTGGCATGGATGTACCTTCTTTCTCTGTCTACCCTGTCTTTGTCCTTTCCTTGTATGAATGGGTTGTGAATGGTTGTCTATCCTATAAATGGGTCTCTATGTATGCGTGTACTGAGGAAGTAGGACTCCACACCAAAATATGGTTCAGTTGAGAAAGCGGCGCAGTGCATCCCATATTGCCGGCTTAGTTGGCACTAAACAACAACAACAATATAATTCAAACAATGCTTTATTAGGTTTTAGACTATTAGAAACCAGATGATTACTTGAACTTTCAAATACAGCAATAAGTTCGCAATATTTTTTTTATTATGGTATATGTTAAATATATAAACATTGTGTGGGTATGAATGAAATATGGTGTTATAGATACAAATGAATATGGGTTTGTATTTCATATGTTTTATTTACGTTTATGATTCAATATATTGTAAGAAAAAAGTTTTCAGGGTTAAAAAATGTTTATTTTAAGAGAAATGGGTATTGTTCTTTCTCTCGTTTATCTGTCAGGATATTGGTTTCCAATCTTTTGAATAATTAAGTGCTTATTGTATGGCATTTACCTTATATAAATATTATTTTCTGTCTAAAAATATAGATGAGTAGGCTACAGCAATTAATATTTTAATGTTGTTTACGATTTCAACCAGCAAAAATTATTTAGTAGTTGGAATTGACTCATTGCTTTATTTTTCCAAATAAAATAGTCAGCTTAAGATTTTTTGATCTTGAATGAACCTGAAGCTTTATAACCAATAATGCCATCAATGCAATTATTAAAGGAGGGACAGATACAAACGAATAATGCATAATATTAAACCATATTCAGTACATGAGGAAAATAATATTTTACTGAAGAAAGAGTGAAAAAAATAAATAAATATAATTAAGATCCAAAATCTCAAACTATGAAGCTACCTGATATCTACTAGCAAATGTTTTGATATATGAAATAAAGTAAATGTAAAATTTAAAGAAAAAAGCAACATTAAAAATTATTGATAGATTTGTTCTAATAAAACTTTAATATTTGCAGTAGGATAATAATCTCAGATCTATGACCAATATATGGGGAAAATAAACCGATTACTTATAAATGCCTCCAAATTTTAATTTAGAATAAATTGTGATAATACAGCTTAATGGTAACAAAAAACGATCTAATTGAATTTATTTTATAAATCAAGAGTAAATATATTAATCTAAATATCTAAAATACAGAAGAATATGGTATGCTAAAATAACCTATATCAATATAAGTCAATATAGCTATTAAGTCAATATAGTTTTTCTTTTATTTTTAATATAAGAGTTTACAGGCTTTAATTTTAAGTTAACTGCATTTCCTTAAAACTATTTTTTGCATAATATGTATATATATATATATATACACACACATATATATATAAATAAATAAATATATACATACATACATACATATATATATATATATATATATATTCAGATTAGATTTCTTTTGATGTGAAAATAGGAAGTTAAGATCGTAATATCGGAAATAAAAGTCATGAAAATGGCAAAAATAGGAAAAAAAATTCTAGAGTTAAAAGAAAATTAATTATGTCACCGATTTTGTAACCATTTTTTATTAAAATAGTTGAGAAAATTACCGGTCCTTTTTCTAACATAATTTGTGTGTTAGAAATATTTTCCAGCAACCTGATTCTTTTTCTCCCGATTTATCTTTTAAAAAATGCATTCTTTTATTAGATAATCAGAAGTAATTTGGAACCATTCAAAGAAAATTTTATGGTCTTATATCTATTAAAGTGTTTGCAGTGTTAGAAAAAATACATATAGTTCTAATGGATTTTACAATTTACGTTTGTTCACTTTGTTTGAATTGAGTACATTATAAAAAGATTAGAGGCGAAAAAAGGAAAAAGAATTCAGTCAATACACAAAAATAGAAGAGACCAGGGAAAAAATACGGTTTTTCTCCTGTAAACATAGGGATATTCCCATTTGTCATACCAAATCACTCCCGGATATCTGCGAATGTTTCTGACCCCGGAAACCGCCATCTTTATTCGACCATGACGCTCATGGTTCCGGTCATGGTTAAGTGCTTACACACGGCTCGCAAGTTTGATCGAATTAAAATAATTTCACTCACTCTCTATTTCGCTTATTCCTTTTTTATGGAAAGCACTATTTTCCTTAACTATTTCAGTATAGCGATAAAAACATTCGCCTTGAATGTGCAATGCAAAATAGTTATTCGTTTCTTGACTTCATTGACCGTCAGGGTGGGGTTGTAAAGTTCGCCAAATTGTGGTGCCAGCAAAGAAGCACGTTTGGCACGAAATTCTATTTATTATTCACAATCTCGCATAAATGAGTCTTTTTACGATTTGACATTGGCTAAGCTGATTAGCCGCTCCGGTTGTTGAGACTGTTGGGTCTAGTTTAACGAGTTAAACACGCCAAGGTCATGTTTTCTTGGGATTTTACTCTAAATTTAGGCAATAACTGCCACAGATTATAATATCTAGCTGTTCATGTACAACAGTACACAATTAATGATAGGGATACAAAATCCACGCCCATTTCTAACTCATTGTGTGAAACAAGGAAATATTAATATGTATTATTTAATTAGTACCATCCAAATTCCCTGATGATTCATTTCGATAAAATGCAAAATTTTTGTGCATTATTAAATAAAATATAATTGCAGTTTTACTAATAAAACCTGACGTATAGTAAAGTTATTAGATGTAAATTTTAAGAAGTGTATTAGGTGATTACTTAAGTATCAATTAAAAAAAATTTTTTTTGCACTTTTATTCCATGTCATACATTTATTTTCCGATGATTATTTCAATGATAAATTTCACAGCTTATACTATGAAAGCATGTTTGGGAATTTATTTAGGATTATATTTAATAAAGTTCATAAAGAGAGACAGATTTTTTAAAGTAATTCTTCATTGCCTTACACATATATAAAGTGCTACCTGATTATTTAAAATAGAAAATTTTACCCTACTTAGCCCCAAATTACATTGAATTATGACTAATCAATAGATTACAATTAGTTAGATATTATACAGAAATTAAGTCATTAGATAGAATATTTAATTTGAAATTGACAGTTTTGTGATAGGATTATTAAATTCTACAATCCGCCCTGAGAAATATCCTGCTCTCTTTATCTAAATAAAACTGAATTTTTATAAGACTATCATTTAAGTACACGCGCTTTATACTAGAGAAAGTGATGATTTAAATAATGTTTTCAACGACATTATTAGAATGAAGCTTACAGCATTATATATAAATTAGTGTTATTCGGGCTATTTGAAGTATTCTCTTGCACTGGTGGGGGTTCGGGTGGTTCCATTGTTTTCAAGGGTTTTAGAGCTGACAAGAATTTTTACTCTAAGTCTTCTAGTGACTATCTTCGTAAGCTTTATCTTATATGTGGTAAATGCCATGTTGACCAGTCTAGTCCCTAACATTTTTTTTTGTGTTTGGGATTCACTAAGGAGGATTACTTTGCAAATTCCTTGCTGTTTTTTAATTTTGTAAGGATTGACTGTGGTGTAGCATTCTACACCAGATGAGACCAGAAATAACAGCAACAAAAAATTGAAGCTAATTTCCTCGCTTTTTTACAAGGGAAGACTGAATATACCTTCTTTTTCAATCAAATACTAGTCAATGAAGATCTACCAACAACTTTAGATGGTTTGAAGAAAAGTTTTGTATGTGATACAAATTCCTCTTTTCAAAGAGTTTTTATTAATTTAAAATCCTCATTTTAAATAAATTTTATTTCATTCCTGGAATAATGAAAATGCTATAGCAAAATATGAAATTTTATATAAAAAAACTATTTAAGGTTGCATCAAAAGTTTCGAAGCTGCTATTTTAATTATTTTTGTTGATCATTGCAACACTTATCTATCTTCCCCCAAGCTTAATGATTTTAAATCAAAAATTTATTATTGTAAATACACTACTGGTCATTAAAATTGCTACACCAGGAAGAAATGCAGATAACAAAATGATATTTATTGGACAAATATATTATACTAGAAATAACAAGTGATTAAATTTTCAAAAAATTTGGCTGGATAGATCCTGAGAAATCAGTACCCAGAACAACCACCTCTGGCAGTAATAGCAGCCTGGGCATTGAGTCAAACAGAGATTGGATTGTATGTACAGGTACAGATGCTCATGCAGCTTCAACACGATGCCACAGTTCATCAACCGTAGTGACTGGCGTTTGGTGACGAGCCAGTCGCTCGGCAACCATTGACTAGACGTTTTCTATTGGTGAAAGATCTGGAGAACGTGCTGGCCAGGGCAACAGCCGAACGTGTTCCGTATCAAGGAAGGTCCGTACAATACCGGCAACATGCGGTCAGGCATTATCCTGCTAAAACGTAGGGTTTCACAGGGCTCGAATAAAGGGTAGAGCCACGGGTCGTAACACACCAGAAATGTAACGTGCACTGTTCAAAGCACCGTCAATGCGAACAAGAGGTGACAGAGACGTGTATCCAATGGCACCAAATACCATCACGCCAGGTGATGGGCCAGTATAACGATGACGAATGCACGCTGCCAGTGTGCGTTCACCGCGATGCCGCCAAACACGGATGCGACCATCATGATGCCGTACACAGAACCTGGATTCAACTGAAAAAATGACGTCTCGCCATTCGTGCGCCCAGGTTATTCGTTGATCACACTATTGAAGGCGCTCTTGTCTATGACGCAGCGTCAAGGGAAGCCGCAGCCATGGTCTCCGACCTGAGAGTCCATGATGTTGAAAACGTCGTCGAACTGTTCGTGAAGACACTTGTTGTCTTCCTAACAACCCCATTTCTTGACTCACGGCTCGTGACGTGGTTGCACGATCCATTACGGCCATGCGGATAATTTGCCTGTCTTCTCGACTGCTAGTGATAGGTGGCCGTTGAGATCCCGCATGGCGTTCCGTATTACCGTTCTGAACCCATCGATTCCATATTCTGCTAACAGTCATTGGATCTCGACCGACACGAGCAGCAATATTGCGATAAGATAAACCGCAATAACGGTACGCTACAATTCGACCTTTATCAAAGTCAGAAACGTGCTGGTACGCATTTCTCCTTCTTACACGAGGCATCACAACAACTTTTCACCAGGCAACAACGTTCAAATGCAATTTGTGTATGAGGAACCGGCTGAACAATTTCCTCATTTAAACACAATGTAGGTGTCGCTACTGGCGCCTGCTTTGTCTGAATGCGCTGAAAAATTAATCATTTGCATATCACAGCACCTTCTTTATTTCGTATAAATTTCACGTCTGCAGCATGTCGCCTTCTTGGTGTAGCAATTTTATTGGCCAGTATATATATATATATATATATATATATATATATATATATATATATATATATATATATATATATATATATATATATATATATATATATATATATATGTATATATATATATATATATATATATATATATATATATATATATATATATATATATATATATATATATATATATATATATATATATATATATATATATATATATATATATATATATATATATATATATATATATATATATATATATATGTATGTATATATATATATATATATATATATATATATATATATATATATATATATATATATATATATATATATATATATGTATATATATATATATATATATATATATATATATATATATATATATATATATAGTGTACATAAAAATAATTAAGTATATCATTGTAATAGTATTACTGGTGTATAGAACTGTGATCAAACCAGTTGTTGTTTATGGATCAAAGACAAAAACTTTAATTCAAGAACATGGAAAATGTTAAAATCTGGGAGAGAAAGATTTTGAGAACCATATTTTAACCAGTCAAAGTTGGTGATGTTTGGAAGAAACGATAAAATCAAGAAATTCAAGAGAGAGAACTGCTTAAAGAAAATATATAATAAACCATATAAATTTTAAAAGAATAAAAAAAATCTAATGGCTGGGACACATGGAGGAAATGAATGATAACCGATGTACAAAAAAAGTTTATAATGTGAGTATCACAAGGTCAGAGAAAATAAGGAAGTGCAATGAAAAGATGGCTTGATGAGGTTGGAAAGGACTTGAAATTAAGAAATTGGGCAAAACTAAAGGATGAGAAAAAAAGCATGAAAAAAAGCAAAAAAACTAAAGCATGAAGTTAATATTCAAGAAACTAGGGATAACGTGTAATTAAAGTAAATGATTAGAGCTGGAAACCAGTTTTTCTTCTACAATAACAATGCTTATATTCCTGATGTAAATCATAGTATAAATGAGAAAAATAATGAATATAATTCTTTTCTTTCAAAATTTGTTCAAAGAAAGGAACTTAAGCGAGGACAATATGAAAGGTTTTTTAATTTTCTTTATAACTAGTTTTTAATACAATACATATATAAAAGATCATCTTAATGAAGCAAGTTTCCTTAAGCACATGTAGAATATCTTACAGGAAACTAATTGTGCAAAGTTATGCTATGTCATTTCCTTGTTACTAGCTAAAAAGTTATGTATATTCAACTACCAAGTTCACTTTGAGCTTTGCATGTAAGAATAGCAAAATAAGTTCAAGGAAGGGAATCAAGAATATTGTAAAAGACATATATGCATCATTTATTGTGAATCTTTTTGAAAAAAATGATGGTAAAAATTTATATTATCGCATATGATTTAAATTTTTCATTTTTAATTTTTATATTAAATTGATTTGCTTTTAAATAATTTTTTAATGAGTATATTGAATTGTGAGTGAAAATTAACTATTTTGCATTACTTATTCAAGTGGTTCAACAATTACAAGTTGCGTTAGAAATTGATGACATAATATAGTTGTGAACCTCAAACCAAAGTTAAGATTTCAAATTGTTATATAAAAATAATAAAGGGAATTTCCCTTCTATTTTATAAATTTCTTTGAAGTAAGTAAATATAATTTGAAGTTAAAAATATATTAAAAATCAAATTAATTAGAATAAATATTTTGGCCGATGAGTTTGGTTATTAACATGAATAAATATTTGGCCGATAAAAATTATTGACGTTGATGATAGTTGAGAAAATGTTTTTAAAAATATTTTGAATTTAATTGAAAGATATGAATACTATTATATGAATGTACTTTCTACTTACATAATTTCAAAATATGCTTACAAAAAAAATTTTTTTTGGATATTTTTGAAAAACATTAAAAATTTTGATTAGTGTCTTCAATTCTTTGAAGAAATGATTAAAATTTCATACCGTTTTATGGTTTGAATTGAATTTCAATCAATTTTATTAGGATAATGTTTCCTTAAATTTTCGCTCATACAATACAAATTAAATGTAAGTATGAAAAGTTTTTAGAAATTTTTACTCTCTGAATACGGATTTTGATTATTTTATTTAAGCTAAACACGTTTCCACAACAAAACTTTTTTATACTTACCTGTACTGTACGCTGCTATTTGCTAATAAGATTGTGTAGCATAACATTATATTTAGGAAATGTTTGTTTTGAATTAAATACATAAATGTATTCTGCATTTTTAATATAAAAATAGTTAACATTTTATTAATGAAATCTGTATCAAATTGTTTTAAAACGCTTTTGTAAAAATTTAATTTAGATAAATGCACACCGATAATGAAGATTGTTATTCTCTGCAAATAGCTTTGGTCGATTGAAACATGAAAATACTGTGAGAAAAATTAGCATATCCAAAGCACAAATTCTACATTTTCAAAAATTTTGTTACAAAAATTAAAATTTTTTAGTTTTTTTTTTAATTTTATAAAAATAACTATAATAAAACTTAATTTTTAACTATATTTTATTAAATTCACATATTTCTTTCATTGTTGAATATAGTTTGTGTCATTAGTTGTTCATAAGATTCTCTTAATTTTCCCATTATATTAGGAAGTTTAAATTTTTCATATATTTTTATACAAAGTATGTTAATTTTACTCAAATCACACTAATATCGGAATTTAAATTTCACATCAATTCTGAAAAAGTTTATTTTCTAATAATCACCATATTAGATTCACCAAATAATGCCAAATTTTAATTTATAAGATTATTTTAAGAGTAAGCTATATAAATCAACGTTAAGAATATTTAAAACTTTGAAAGAATGAATTTTAAAGTTTTCTAAATCAATCGATTAACATTTTAAAAAATAAAACCTGCACGTGGGACAAAAAACAAACTGTAAAATGAATAAAACATATTTAAGTAGTTATCGATAAGCGCTGGTATTATTTATTGTAATATCTCAAATAGTTAATATTATAAAAGATAGTCATTATTAGAAGAAATTATTTCACATTGAGTACATGTTTTAAACCAGGAACATTGTTTTCAAATATGTAATTTATGGCAAAAAAATATATTCGTATCACTAAACAATATTATATATATATATATATATATATATATATATATATATATATATATATATATATATATATATATATATATATATATATATATATATATATATATATATATATATGTAATATTTATGAACCGCAGATTTTTATGTATGCAGACTTTGTGATTTAAAAAAACTTTCATATTTTTATATTCTGTTTTCTTTTTCTGCTTCATTTGATGTGATTTGAAATTATGAGAAATTAAGAAGAAACTAATCAACGAGCCTTGATAATGATTTCTATACATGTTACACTGTCAAAGAGATAATTGCTCGAATAATGATAAAATTGCAAGTGTTTTGAAGATATAAGAGTGATGATTAATATGATTAATCAACTAATGTGTAAACTAATGTTGGTGAGTCACGTTTCCATATCAATTCTTGATATGGACATGCAATTTGGAGGCGACACATTGATTTATCAACAACAAATTTATCAACCAATAATCATAATCAATAATTATCATTATTGGTTTATTTTTATATAGTAAACTAAATTTTTACAATGTAATTTTAATCGATGATTTTAACGGTGATGATAGAGACGACGTTTCAGCTAATGATGGTTTGTAGAAAAAGAAGTGCCCATATGGATACAGAATTTGAATCAGATTTTAGTTTCAGTTAAAATAATTTCAGAAGCATTCTAGTATTACCAGATGGGAAATTGAAATCAAAATTATTTTATTATTGATAGTAACCTATGACTAAAACAATAACTTCAAATATAATTTTTAAGTGTTTTTCTTATTTTATCGAAAAATGTCTTAACATATAAAATAGTAATTGGTATATAACAAAATGTTTTATTTGTATTAATTTAGCATGAAATTACTGCAGTCAAGTAATTTCATGCTAAATTAATACAAGTGTTAAAGTGCAATAGCTATCAACATCAATAATGTACCAATTGGGTTTCTAAACCAGGATAGACTAATACAGTGAGAAAAATTAATCTCTCTAGCAGAAAGGTAGCATAAAAATTTGGATCCGAAATGCAAAGAACTGTTCTTTTGGTGGTCTGCAAGATATTTTTGCTAGAAACAAAACTGGAATAAGTAAGAATTCGCATGGTAACTTTATCACACAACTTTGCCCTTTACTAATACCGACCTTGAGGATTTACGATTAAGGAAAAACTTATCTCATATAGAAATGATATTTTTTGTTCTTAAGAAAAGATAAGAGCTTATGATTTGTTTGATAAAGTCATGAATTTTTAAAATAAATAGAGTCCCTTGCAAATAGTGGAACGTGATACGCGTCATTGAGGCCATTATATCCAATCCCTTCGTCCATATTCTGCTGAAAAGGTGAGTTGGCGTTTTAGTCTAATCTTAGTAATCCAACATTTATACTGGTGTATTTATGTTTTACTAATTATATGAATTGAAATAAAATATTTAATTAAGAATAGTTCCTATTTTAAAGTAAAGTCAAAGAAATTTTTTATGAATTATAAATTAAAAGTCAAATAGTGTAATTGAGAACTCATGTAATCTGCAATTTCTAAATATTCGGCTTTTTGAATGATTCTTTTCTTTTCTTTTTTTTTTCTTCCGAAGATTTGTATGATGAACTCTTATGAACTCATTAGATTATTTCCCTTCGTATATTTTCCCATACATTTTAAATATATTTTAATCACAGTTCTCACGACCACATTAAAACTTTGAAAAGTAGTTTTTCGCTTAGAAATTATTAATTTTATATGGTGATCATTATAAATTAATTAATGATTTCAAACTTACATTTTTTTCAATGATGTCTTATCCAATGAAAATAAATATAAAGAATTTTCTAGAAAAAAAAAAAAAAAAAAAAAACTTTTCCGATGTGATGCTTAGAATTACTTTTTTAAAAACTGTTATGAACTTAATTAGAAAAATTCAAATCAAAATATCTTCCTACAAACACCAGCACTCCGTATTTTGATTTATATATTTAATACAATTAATTAAAAAGTATTATATATGATGAAATAAATATATTTTTTTATCTTTATGCAAAATATCATTTCAAATAGATTGCAAAAAAAATCTCTTAAAAATTTTTATAAACCATTTTTATCCTTAAATTAATGAATTCAAATGTAGTGTTCTGTTAAAGTAAGTTTGATAATGCAATTTTTTTGCTGGACATATTCTTAGCAAATAAAAATTTGTTGCTTTACTAAAAATATTTTATCCATTATTCTTATATTATCATAACTTAACACTGTGTTATTTGAGACATTTTTGTATCTCGTATTTGTTAAATGATGCTACAAGAAAAAATTTAATAATAAAATAAATAGAACTACTAAGTAAAAAAAGTTAATACTATGTTTTTAATTTAAATGTATTGATTTTTTTAGAACTTTTATTAAAAAAATACAATAATTTTGTAATTATGACATTTTTTAATTTACAAAAGCTTGATACCATATTTTTTAAAATTATAGATTGAACTTTATGGAACTGTACGAATAAGCGCATATGATTAAATAAAATAAGAGCATTAAGTTAATATACGTTTACTAAAGAATTAGTAAAGTGATATTTTGAAATCGAAAAACTATAATCGCTTATAATTACTTAATAAATGGCATTTTATAATTTAAGAGATATATATATATATTTATTTCCCAATAATATAAAAGAGTTTATATATTTCATCATTTTTATACCGAATGAGATTTTTATTAAACACAAACTAAGGATATTCAAGTTGTGCTTAAGTTATAAAATGCAATACCAAAGTAAATGAGTAGTTTTTTCAAAAATTATAAGAATTTTATTTTAAAATTTTTTAATCGTCTATATATATTATTTTATTGATGAATTCATTGGGAATAACCCTCTCTTAAAATGCGTGCAATATTTAAATTGCCGATCAAATCACATCTTTTGAAATATTTTCTGTTCCGAATAAAAAGGGATTAGAGAGTTCACTTTGATAATAGAGTATCATTTGGAAATGCTAAAGTACACACTGTTGTTCAGAATAAAGTACTGTTGAAGCCCACCAAATGCTATTAACAAAGTCACAGCAATCATCTTAATCTTTCTCAGTTGGATTGTTCGTTTAAATATTTTATTTTTTAACCTTAGACTTGTTGTATGTTATATTTCTTATAAATCTGTTATTTAAAAAAGTAACTTTAACTTTCACATTAATTATTCAATACATGTTTTAAGATTCGTGATATAAGTAATATTTACAAAAGTAAATGTTTTTCTGATGCCAAGAAAATCTTAAACTATTTAGTTTCTTTGTATAACAATCTTGAGTTCTTTTTTCTCAGTTAAAAAGACAGTTATGAATTATTACTCATTATTTTGAATGTGTCTCAGTTATGAATTGTTTTAAACTAAAATTGATATTTTAAAATATACATGGAATTTAATTTTTTTATTGTTTTGCATCAAAACGTGCTTTTAAATCGTAATGAATTTTATTTTTAAATAATAGGGAGAAAAAATATCAGCTAACTATGTGAAAAATATCTCTACAGTTTTGAATATTATTTTAATTAAATTCAAAGTATAAGATTATTTTTAAGTGTATAAAAATAACGTAAATTTTGTTGCTTTGAAGTTTTCTGAATATTAGTTAATGAGTCATTTGATTTTTAACAGGAAATTTTTACAGTTGAAGAGCATTTTTATGATATTCTAATTTACATTTTAGGCATTTTCGTATTCTAATTTTGTAGTTTTTATAATGTTAAGGCTCTTATCGTATTGTAAAAAAAATATGGTATTGAAATTTTTATGATATTCGCTTGAGTTATCAAAAACTTTGGATTGAATAAAGAAGATTGCTTGTTACTTTCAGAAAATTTGGAGAATGTGAGAATTCTATTATTGTATGAACTACGTATTCCCACATTATATCTGTTGTGTTTTTATATTACTAAATTAAAAGTTCTTTCTTACTACTATTTTTTTAAATATTTTATTATACCTGTCAGCATTAAATATTCAAGAGCAAGAAATTTTTTTGAAAATTCTCTTTCTTTAATCATCTATTTTTTTTTTTGAATTTTGTAAAAAAAAAAAAAAAAAGATTGTTATAAGAAAGTGAATTAAAAAGAAATTAATTTATAATATTTATTTAAAGTAAATTACATATTCTTTTGGTGAAATGTATATTTTGTGAATGAAGCTATTTTTTTTAATAGTAATGTAAATTTTATTATGTATTTATAAAATTTGCTTATTATAAAAAATTGTCTCCAAAAAAAAGGTGTATATTCTTTTTAAGAAATTTAAAATGATAACAAATATTCTTGTTAAATAAATTCCTTTAAATATTTTTATGTGACTCATAGTTGTTTTATATTTCAGGACCTTCTCCCGAAAATGGAAACAGCTGGAAAGGTACGTTATGCAGTTCATTACTTTGCTGCAGAGAAAACTAAAGTAATGCTTCCTATGTCTAACACAAATTCTTAACATTACTTTATATAATTTTAAGCATAAATTGTACATATTATGCATGTCTGCGAATATAATTGTCTTGTGACTTGTCTATATTATTTTCTGCAATTTGAAATGGTACACTTTGTAGTTATAAATGGTATATTACTTATTGTATAATTATTGTTGAAACATTTGTAGCATAAATATTACTTTAAACATAATTAATATCTTATGTATGCTGGATTTGTAGAGCAAATTATCATATTTGATCATGGAGTTCACATCTTAAACCAACTTAGCATTTTGATTGTAGAGATATTAGGCAACTAAAATTTCCTTCATTTTAATTAAATTTCAAACCAATTAACTGTTTTTTTAAGTAAATGATTAAAATCTTTACTAAAAGATTGGGGTTTACATATCACCTGTACGGAGAAAAAGATAGGAGACACTATCGTATGACACGTTTTATTGTACGTTTTCAGACATGCACACTGCCACCAGAGACAATTAAATTTTAAATTGCTTTCACTAATAGAAACATATACAGCTGCTTCTCCATTAAAGACTGACTAAACCTATATGTTGGGCTAGTGTCAAATATATGCATATTAGAAGAATGCATAAGTAGGATTTTAGTTCTTTACCGAATTTATGGTTTATGCTCTTACGAATGGAAACTGCTCCAATTTTTCAATGTCAGATATTGTTTGGTATTATAGAATCACCAAAGACACTAATTTCTCCATACAAAATTCATTACCACTACTAGGATAGGACCATATATAATAGGACAATAATCTATTAATCTTAGTATATTTTTCTAAGTGGAAGCTCTGGATATGATACCTGTGACTTTTAAATATCTAGAGATGTGTTGCATTTCTGCTGTATGCTTGTATAATTACACAGGTAAGTGCTTGGAAATTTTCCGGACACACTCACTTACGACATAATACGGTCACCATCTGTAAATAGCTTTCTCAGAAGGCAAAATAAGCAAGAGATACAGTGCATTTATCAGATGTTAAATCACCTACTTACGAGATTAAGCATTTTATTATAGTAGAATACTATGCTTTGTTGCGTTTTTTCCTCTAACGTTTCAGAATTTTTAGAGAATACAAAGTAACCACAATACAAACACTCTAACTCTAATTACCTTCACATTTGCATTATAAGCAGTGATTTGCGTATTATTGGGGGATGGTTACAGTTTGTTCTGAAACCAGCAGTGTTTTTTATATATTTTGTCATATAACTTCGATATTGTAGATATGTTCGTGTGTAAGTTTAACAGAATACAATATACTGGGTTCGATATCTCAGCCACTACTGAACAAAGAAAAATGAGTGCACTTTCTTAGTTTCGACATGCACATCTCTCGGAATGGGCTCTAAGTAGCTTTCTAAGTTTTCTCCTTGAGACACTTGAATACGACCCACAATCTACTAAAAGTCCTCATAGAAAGATTTAATAAGATGTGGATATTAAAAACTTTACAACATCCTTTGGCTTTTACCTGCCTACAAAGCAGTGTCGAATATTCCTGTACCTTTAACTACACGCATTTTTATTGACTATATGCTTTTTACCTGATATAAATTAATTTCTGAATATCATGAAGTGAATAATTTTATTTAACTCAATTTTTAGATTTAAAATTTAAAGTTTAGTCCTAAAATATTTTTATGCTATCAATTTTTTAAATAAATATTTTTATTTTTGGCAAGTTATTTTACACTGAAAATTCTGAATTATATGTAGACGTTTCTTTTCATAAAGATCAGTATAGTTTTAAACCAGGTATGAAATATGTAATTTAAAGTTTCGAGTAGTTTTTAGAAGAATAGCACAAAGCTTTAATTGCACTTAGAACTTTAAGGATTCAATAATTCATTTGAAAGAATATTTATTCAAATCTGTGCACTTTAAAACTGAGAAAGTACTCAAGAAAGTCTTGAAATAAATTAAACATGCGTTATCAAACAACGATGAGAGAAAAGTTTTAAGTTTATTGATTTCAGAGGTTCAACCATTTTCTTTAACTTAATAAATCTCGTGAAGATTATTATTCCTCACATACTTGAGTGTGATAAGAGAAAAGTGTTGGAGACTTCTTGTATAGTTTGACATTCAATGTCATCTGATTTGATAAACAACTGATGTGGAAAGAAATCAGCCATCTAGTGAT
The DNA here is from genome assembly GCA_030067965.1 of Latrodectus elegans. Taxonomy (NCBI): domain Eukaryota; kingdom Metazoa; phylum Arthropoda; class Arachnida; order Araneae; family Theridiidae; genus Latrodectus; species Latrodectus elegans. Next base: position 79,364,431 of record CM057814.1, on the reverse strand, counting down.
ACAAATGGAATGCTTACATTTTAAATATTTCTTAAATTAATTTTTGGTTTATAAATAAGTATATTTTGATGAAAAGGAATCAATTAAACATTTTTTTCTTGAACTAAAAAATATATTAAAAATTTATCTTCAGAAATTCTGAACTAAAAAGTCTTTCGAGTGGAACATCTACACATCTAATTTACAACACTGGATTTACGATTCTCGGATCATTTTTATATGAAGACATTGGTTTAGTCTTACACTCTAGACTTGCTTTTTGCACATACAAGCTAATTGCTCCAGAACGTAAAATCTAAATTGGGCTTGAAAACGTTACGAACATCTAAAACCGAAATAGCAATCAAATCCACAAACTATTGAACAAAACACTGGAGCACTAATCAGTGTATTGCCAACTTGATTGTTTTATAAAGGGTCTTGTGCCAATTAGGCTTGCATTATAGGGTGTGCTGATACACTTTTTCAACTGAACAATAGTTTGGTGTGAAATCCGACTTCCTCAGTACACTCATGTCATAGGTACCCGTTTATAAGGTAGGCCACCATTCATACAAGGAAAGAACAAACACAGCATAGAAAAAGAGAGAAAACACATTCATGCTTGAACCGGGATTCGAACCCAGGGTCTCCTAATCCACAGTCAGGCACGCTGACCACTAGACAAGTTAGGTGGCGTATGTTACTAAACACAGGCTATGTATTATATGGAACTTCCAATGATTAAAAGTAGATAAAGGATTTTTAGTTAAATATAATTTTATTTAACAATTTATATATAATTTATAATAATTAACAATTTTTTTTTTTTTAAATTTACGATAGTAAAATAGAAAATATGCATATGTTCATCAGTATACGGCAACAATTGGTGATACCTTCATTCGCAAACAAACAATGCTCGCCCTTATATGCATCACTATCTTGCAAGGAGAAAAAAATTTCAAATATTTTTAATTAGGTTTTGCGGTAAGACACTGTTTTGCTAGGGGAAAAATCAGTTCCAGCCATTGTTGAGCAATATTTTTAGCTATCCCTTATGTAAAGTCAAACATTATTTCCTGTATGTTTACATGATCCTCATACATTTCTTTGAATATATTTGGGGTGTTCTCACGAAGCGCATGGCTAATCTTTTTTCTTTCCCAAACCCTGATTTAGAAATGCTTTGAATGATCAACGGGCACATCTTCTCGTATAGCTGATTGATTTCACTATCAAAACATGAGACTTTGTTGTTAAGTCTGTAAAGCTGTTCAAGTTGATCCTATACAGTGTTATTCCATTGCCTTTTGTAACATTTTTTTCTTTTCTAATTTTGAAAACATTAACAGAAAAATTAAAAAAACAGTCTTCGTAGTGGGAAGTGTTCATGGTGTTTTTTTAACATTTGTTTTGTAAACAAAAGGCTTTATATTTTTAAGTGAATAGCAAATTACAAATAATTTACATTATATCTTTGTGTTTCTAATTGTTATCTGTTTTCTAAACTCACACTAATAGTTATTTTTCCAAAAACGAAAACAAGCGTTAAAAATCAATAATTAGATTGGAAGCAAAATGTTAACAGATATTGAAGGAAAAGAAAAAAAATTGAATTTTTCTGCTTATATGATTTCGGCTATATATTTTGGCATAAATCATAAAATTCATGAACTATAATGGATCACAATGACTTTGACACTCAAAAAATATTAAAATACGCATTTTCTTACAAATGAAGTGAAATAAAAATGCACCATGACTAAAAGATTATATAGACTCAAATAAAATATTTATCACAATTAAAAAACAATTTAAGTTAATAAGTTGAAATTTATAAGTTATATATCTATATTATCTATTTTATTTAATTGTGTATTAACTATATTATTATTTAGTAAAATAAAACTTTTTAATGGAATTTTAATATTTATAATCTATTTCAAGAAAATATAAGAGTTAAAAAATCAGGATAGTTATCTTAATATGTGTGTAAAATTAATATAGAAAAACTTAATATTACACTAACATTGCAAATAAAATCTAAATTTTTTTCTTAAAATAATCAGTCATGTTTATTGTTGCACAATTATTTTTTTACTAACCCGTAAAAGTCAATATAGCATTTAGTGTTTCAAAAATGCAGTTTTAATTTGTCAAATTTAAGATACTTACACGTTTTTTTTTTTTTATAAATTCTTTGCAATAATTTCTTTGTGTGTAAAAATTCTTTACTTCTTTTTATCAATTCTTTGTGTGTTTTTTTTACAAATTCTTTCTGCTTTTAAATTGTCCTCAGCCAATCACATGCCGAGCTGCAGTTGTGTGGGAGCTGAATACGCCATATTCCATTGAAACTGTGGAGGTGGCTGTTCCCAAGAAAGGAGAAGTTCGAATCCGAGTAAGTACACTAAGCTGCTAAGCATGAAATATATTTTAATTATAAAATATTCTTTATTGATTAATTTGTTTCTTCCTTTCATTTTACCAAATTAAGGAGTGTTATTTTGATTCGAAAAAATATGGACTAACATTGTCAAATACAAGAAAAAGAAACCAGTTTAAGAAGAAATTGTAAGTTTAGTAGTTATATCGCCAATGGAAGTATTTAACGAAAACTAATAGCTAAGTGTCGTTTAATTGCGTACTTAGAATTTGTAAAATATTGTTTGTTAATATTCCATTTTTATTATTCGCTTTAATTTGGTAAAATAAATTATTTAGTTATTTCTATTCTTTAAAAAATGTTATTACAATTTCTATTCACGTATCTAATTAAGAAGGTGCTATATCATTCTGTTGAAATCCAGTCACTAAGTAGCTTTACGCTACTTCTCATTAAGATCAGCAAAGTAAGGCATGTTGCCGTGAGCAGTGATTGGGAGGGTGATCACACCCCTCCCCTCCTACGGTGTTGGTAGAACAGAACTCTGTGGGTTGTGGTGGAAACCATGTTAATTTGTCGCGTTCATCTTTTGATGTGACATGAATGTGGAGATGAGGGTGCCAGCTGAGGTGTAACCTCGTCACCTGACAGTAGTTCAAAATACGGACTGTTGATGTTGGGTGAGTATTCCAAACCCGTTAGCCGCTATGTATGTGTATCATTCTATTAAAAATGTTTCTATTAAATTTCCCAGTTAATATTTAGCCGAACTGGCAACCGAATGATTGATGGCTTAGCCCTCAATTTTCAAATCATGCGTTCAGATTCCAAATTTGGTATTTTGGGGGTTACACTCATATACCGAGCAAAAATTCAGTGCATGAAAGAAAAGGAGATTTCATTTATATTGAGTTTTTTTTAGTTCATATTGATTTTGCTCATTTCAAATTTAATCACTTTAGAGTTCTAACTTTGATTTGCATTGTTTGAAAATAAATATTAAAAAGCTATTTTCGAATATTTTTTGTTACTAAATGTAACATTGTATGATGGGGCGAAAAAGCATTTTATCTTATTTGTTTAAAGGTCAAGGCTAATAAGTTAACTTTTTGACATTTTGAAACTTTTTAAATTTTAATAGAACAAATAAAAATTCTGTTACATACAAGTAATTATTTTGAAGTGCAGTAGCAATGTAATTAGATCTTACACATGCATAGTGCTGAAGTTGAACCTCAGACTATATCTTAAAGTTAACAAAGTAACTCTCCCATCACTAAGGGCCTCGTAATTTTGAATTACGATCAAGTGATTAGGTCACACCAGAGCTGGCAACCTCCTCTTCACATCCACGCCACACCAGCCGAAAGACTGAGCGTCAGATTAACGAAAACATGTTCTCAACCTATGGATCTCCAGCAACTCTATGACCAGAAATGTGGTCATCCTCCCAATCAATGATCTCGGCAAATGATGCTTCATCTTGTGGATCTAAAGGAGGAAGTGGCATGAAGCTACTGAGACTTCAATTGGAGACAAGTGATCATTGATGTGACTACCGTGTTGAAAATGCCTTTTGCATTAAAGAGTTGACAAAATTATCAATGTCAATAACCAGTCTCTATGTTCTCAATCACCGGTCACGATGTTATAGGTGTTGTAAATTAGTGTACTTATTTTGACAGCTAAATATACCACGATTATTTATCAATATCATCTAAAGTGAGTGTTAATAAATTAATTCCAAGGGGAGCATTTTAAGCAAAATAATCAATTAATAATTTATTTCTTAACAATATTTTTCTGTGTTCTCATAGATGACGTCCACTGGGGTTTGTCATTCTGATCTTCACATCCAGGAAGGCGTTGATAAGAATTGGAGTTTTCCTACTGTGCTGGGACATGAAGGTGCTGGAGTGATTGAAAGTGTGGGCGAAGGGGTCACTCGAGTTCAACCTGGTGAGAAGAAACTATACAGGGAAAATAATGAAATAATGTCTAAAAATATTGTATTTAAACAAGTTTTCTTCATATTATAGCATTAAATATATATCAGAAATGTAACACGAGAAAGCAATCATATTACAGAAAAAGCTTTTATGCTAGCATTAGTTTCATCAGGGGTGTTGATAATGATAGTAGGGATGAGAGAAAGTTGGTAATGAGAGTACTGATTTTCCTCTGCTTGTTTACTTTTGTGTTTCCTATGAAGCTGGTAATGTGGCTTTTTAAAAATGATTGATTTTTATGCATTTCACTATTGTTATATATATATCGATATTTAGAGGTTATATATATATATATATATATATATATTAAGAATAATCACATAAATGTGAGAACCAAAAATTATGAGATTTCGTGATAATTTTGAAAATTTATTAGCATTTAGGATTTACATTAATATTATATGAAATCTTACCTTATATCTAAGGAGTTAGATAAATTTCTAACTAAATGATGATAAAATGTAATTTCAAAAACTTATCTCTATATTTTTTTGTTATTTTAAGCATAAAATGTTTTCTCCATACTATTTCATCGATTAATGATATATTAAACATTGTATTTTGTATATTTTTACCATTTCTTTTTTTAAAAAACTGATTGCTTTTAATAAGAATTATTTATTCAAACAAGGAATATATCATAACTTAGGTAAATATCTATATAAAATTATTAATAAATGGTGGCTTATAGTCTTATATTTTAATACATAAAGTTCTCTGTTTTTGATCTTAGATTTATTTTTATTGCATGAATAAATCTTTAATTTTAAAAGTTGTGCGAAATGCAGGGTTATTGGAATTAAACTTCCGCTACTCAAAAGACCCTTGAGCTCATTCTACAAGTCGGAATAGAAAAATGTATAGATAACAGACATTTCCAAAAATGTGCTTGATATTTCTGAAGAAAAAAAATAAAATAAATTTAAATTATCGTCACTAGATGTCGCTACAAGTTGTCTTATGAAGAGAAGACAAGTAGAGATCCCAAAATAATGAAGAGCAGTAATCTTATTCAAGAGTTTCCTCTTTGCTTATTGGCCTTATTGCTTTCGCACTATATAAGGACAGTTCACAATTACAATATTTATAAAAAAAAAAAATAAATAAAAATAAAAAATCATTATTTTTAATGATATTAATTGACATTAATTTTAATGATATTACTATGAATCATTATGACAATAAATTCATTGAATTAATGCATCAAATATCCTTACTATGCATAAAGTTAGAACTTTAAAATACTTTGAAAATGTTCAACGTGTGAATAATCTTATTCGATAATGCATTTCATTCTGAAAATCATGATTTCTATTGCTGATCGGAGAATCAACATGGATGTAATGAATATGGCGGCGAATACTCTTTTTCAAATCTGACACAGTTATCAAAAGTTCACAGTAATCACTTTTCTTCAAAATTCTAGAAGTTGAGAGACATGAGATGAGCTTTTGGGAAGAAGTATCTGATCAACAGAGCGCCCGTAAATGTATGCCTCAACAATTGTTGGGTTTGTGTTTCGATGCAGGGTAAGGTTCCATCTTGGAAGAATATAATTTCTTGAATGCAAGCTCTTTCCCGTAGAGTAGGAATTATGTAAGTCTTTAACTTGTCACGATGCCAATGTCGGTATACAAAACAGATGATAAATTCTTGAGGGATCACTAGTTCAAAGAAGTATAATCTGAGGATGAATGAAGCAGTGATTTCACACCATACGCAAGAATTTGGTGTGCATCGCGTAAGGATTCCCAGTTGCTCATATGCAAAAGCTACGGGTATTCACTTGTCCAAACTGAAAGTGGGCTTCATCTACCCATAAAATGTTCCATGGCCAGGAATCCTCAACCACCATTCTCGTGAGAAATTGTAGCGCAAATGTTATTTGATTCTCCAGGTCACGCATCTCTAAGTGATGAACCAATTGTATCTTTTACGGGTAGAAGTTTAGAGTTCTGGGCTGGTATGGTGAACGGGGGTATATGGTATATCAAGGGTATGCGAAATCGTCGGTACACTGATATTTCCGTTAAGAGATTCAGCGCTGGTATTCAATACTGCCTTAGAAACATCGTCTATGGCAGCGATGTTGACCTTTTTTCATCTTCTTCCCGGCAAAACGTTTATCTGTTCAAACTTATTCAAATTTCATAATGTTGTTTGAGAGCACAATCCGACATTGGTCTACGTCGCTGTTCCTTCAGATAGCCAAACTTTCTCACAGCTGCTTCTGTTTTCTCATTGTTGCAATAATTGCAATAATAGATTTACTAGCAATGCTCTCTCCACCACTGTTGGCTCCTGCAGTTGGCTTCCTTTTATCTTGTATGTAATTTTCACATGTTGCTGTAAGATCCTAGCCTGAAGCGCCATTTGATAAACAATATCGAAATTTGCTGTTTTTACTAGTATTGTTTTTGACTTTTTAATTTAAGATTTTAAATAAGAAAATAGTTATGCCTACAAAAAAGTTTTTTCAACTAACAGTTATTATTTCCTTATCCGCTTTCCATGAGTTGTAACTAAAAATATTTGCTCAGTGAGATTTGAAGAGAAATGGGTCAGATTTTACACATCTTTTAAAAAAATCATGCTAAAATTGGGTGAAAAGTTAATTGTTCTGTGTAATATAATTCAATTGTTTATTTTTCGGAATACATACTTAATCAAATTGTTTTCCTAAACAAAAGTTTGCTTTTATCAGGCTAAAGCTAGAACAGTATTATTTATAAAAAGATGGTATGTGCAATAAATTTTTTTTTAAATATTTCATTGTTTTATATACCTGATTTTTTTATCAGTGAATAAAATGAAATACTGCATGAATAGTAATGAAGCTTTTATTTTTCCCTTCAAAAGTGCAGTGCTTCAAATTCTGATTTTTTTTTTTAAAAACCAGTTGTATTTTAATATGACAACTTAGATTTAAAATTACATTCATATAAATATTTGGAAAAAAAATGTCTTGTTATATTTTGCTCTTCAAGGGTAGTTTACTCAACGAAGAATGGTGTAAATTAAATTTAAACTGTTTAGTGAAAATTATCCAAAATTTAATCCTTAACTTATCTAAAAATGAAAAAGACAAGACTAAACTCCTATTTTATGGTTAGTTTAAATCGGAAAGGACGATTTAAATTTTTGTTTTATTTTGATCCTCTAAGACCCACTTTAAAAATTGTCGAATTATATGGTTTATTATGTTTCTGTTATCCTTAATTTTTCATATAGTTCACTTTAATAAATTTTTTGAAGAAAAAATTAATCAAATTACGTGCTTAATTAACCGTTAACATTAGCTAACGCAATATATGTATAATTAAATAATATTTCACTAATATTGCTTTTGTAGGTGATTTGGTAGTGTTGACATTTGAAGCTTACTGCCGAGAGTGCGACTTTTGTGAGAATCCAGCCACCAACATGTGCAAAAATCAACCAGTAAATATTACCCAACTTCTTATGTAACTTAAGGGTCATTTTCTTAATTAAAAATAAGCGAATTTCTTCATTGGTTCAGTCAATAATTGAATTTTTTTCAATAAATTCCTTGATTGAAGACTTCTGCTAATATAAGAACAATTAAGAAGACATTAACAAATATAGAAGTACTCTGAGGTAATGACATTGTATAACATTCATCTGACATAATTCATTAAACTATGACATAATGTCAGGCTAATTTTTGCGATTAAATCAGATTCAGCAGAAAATTGCAATAATAAGCAATAATTATAAAAAAAAACTTTTAAATGAAGTAAACTATCATTTAGACGAGTTCTTATGTATAATCAATAATCAAATGCATTTGATAATTTTCATATAATATATAATCCAGTTGAAATAGCATAAACATAAGTAATACAAACGTGAATTTTTAATCTTTAACTCTGCAAGACATTGATGTTTACATCAATATATTGATTTTAATTGTGCGTATTTATAATTACATCATGGAATTTATATTTTTATCTAAATATTTAAAAAATACGGTATCATTTGAGATTTACTTATTAAATTTCATTCCTTCTGTTGATTTGTAGCATGAGATTTACATTAATGAAATAAATTCATAAAAATTTATGAAAAATAAATATTTTACACCAACGGCTTATACTTAACGTACGATTGGTAGATATTTTAACTTTTTTAAAGAACAATTTTTAATATCTATATTTTCTTTATCAATTAAAAAAATATATTTTGAATCACAAATTTCATTTTATAATTTATTGCATTATTATTTATTTTTTAAAACAATAACTTGCCCTATATTTATTCGCATATATTTATTTTTAAATAAAAAAAAATAATTCTGTATTTTTTCCTACAATATAAATGCATCATATATTAATCAAAATTATTTTTTTTATCTTTTTTCAGGAAATTTTAGTAACGAATATGTGTAAAGAGTTTTAAGAAAAATTTTATACTCTTTCGGTGTAGTAAGAATAACAATAATATATTTAGTGAATGAGTATTTCCATTAAAAGTATAATTAGAATAATTGAAGTCATAATAAAGTTTTATTTAAAGCGTACTATTATTTAAACAAGACAAAATTTTAATTACATTATTTTTTCAGTTGTATATAAAACGATAATTTTTTCTATTGAAAGGAAATCATTGATATATTATAATCAAGAAATGACTTTGAATGGCTCCAATTTGTTAATAAAATATATCTCTGAAGAGCGAATAATTGTAAAGTTGAGATTTCATATTTTATTTATAAATTCTAGAGGAATAACTTACAATTGGATGGTACGTCACGTATCACAACAAAAGGCAAGCCTCTGAGCCAGATGGCCTCTGTTAGTACTTTTTCAGAGTACACAGTTACATCCCAGAACAATGTTGCCAAAGTAAGTGCAGAAACTTGTGATTTTAGTTTAATTTAGAAAATACATTGATATAATTCTATATTACTGTTAAATAATGCACTTATGGTATGAGCAAATCTTTTTTGCTCATAAATAATATTTGGTGTCTCATAAATAATATTTGGCGTCTCATAAATAATATTTGGTGTCTCATAAATAATATTTGGTGTCTCATAAATAATATTTGGTGTCTCATAAATAATATTTGGTGTCTCATAAATAATATTTGGTGTTTAATAGAAATTATTTGGTGTTTAAAAGAAATAACTTAAAGCTCATAAAATTAAACATCTGCAGTCAGAGCAAGAAAAACATATAAACATTGCTTTTTCTTGAAGCTGTAAGTGACAAAACAAAAAATAACTTATTTGTACTAAAAAAAAAAATTTAAAAAATTAAGGGATTATCTAGAACCAAAATATTGGTTTCAAAAATCACTTTTATGATATCCGTCTCTCTCAGAACATAAGTGAGTGAATGCCTTTTCCTGGTGAAACATTTCAAACAAGGATATGCAACACTAAACAAATGGTTACAAATCTATCAAATCAGAAATAAAAGATATAAAGGGTCAATTATAAACGGATTGATAAGACCCAGGTTTGCACCAGTGAAAAGATACAAATTTGAATTTTACCTAGGAATAAAAATGAAATAATACGTTCATTGTTTTGAAAGTATTGAAAAACTTTGATAGACCTTAAGAAAGCAGAGATTTAAAATAGGTGTTTCCCTAACGATATCTTGTAAATTTAATACAGTGCCATGAAAAAAGGTAAGACGCTGGCGATTAAAACAAGAGATTTCAATTAAGATATGGTATATAGTTAAAACTTTTTTTACAACTGGAACACAGAGATGCTGGTCGATTAAAGGAAATGCAACTATGCATCAAACGTGTATGACTGATCCGTAGAGTCGAGATAAAATGACGTCAGCACGTCTGTATGGGATACTAGGCCAATTCCGAATTAGTGGTTTAATACAGAAAATTTTATTTATTACTTGAAAATTCCAGGAGGTCTGCCGAACTGAAAGGTGTAATCAAAGACTAAATCATTGATGTCGGTATTAGTGGCCACATGGTTAATTGGGTCTTTACAAAATTTAGCAGAGAAGTCGGCTAGTTTATTGGCGGCAATACTGACATGTCTAGGTATCCAGCAAAATAGAATTTTAAAACCATTATGAGGGGAAAAACCAAGATTTTATTAACTATGGGATGGAAATACTTAGGAAAAACCCTACTATAATGTATTTTGAGTACTGTAATATATTTTGAGAGAAACATTCTATTGATAAATTGATTTCAAGAAAATAAAAAGTAATTTTGCTTTTTAATGTTGTAACTATAAACATCTTATTACTAGACAACTATAAACATCTTGTTGAATATAATTTTCCTTCATAATATTGAAGAAAACTACAAATCTTTTTTTTTAAACTATAACATGACATCTGATGATAATTATCTAAAGAACTATTTTTGTATATATAGCATACAAAATTACATAAGCTCGTTATGCAATTCTCGATTTTTGGTCAAGCAAGTAGCGAGTTGGTTTATCCTAATTCTGTTTCTTTATTTCAATTTTTTTACCAAACTATTTTAACTTCCTGCATAGATAAATTATAGACTGAACTTAAAAAATGGAGATCAAATAATGTGCTTTTATGTAGATTATGTGTATTTTGAGGATGTATTTTTTGTATGATCTATTTTTTTCTTGTATGAGTGTATTCAAATGAAAATGCTTTAGGGAAAATACATAAATATTCTTGTTTAAAAACACCCATGAGAAGAATTATTATTTTTTTTTTCATTTTAGTGATATTGATATCTTACAATGTTTCACATATGCGAAAAACAAAATAAAATTAATTTCTTGAAATTCTATTTGCTGAAAACTTAGAAATAGAGACAATTTAACGGTAATAAAAAGCAATCATTATTATCAATGCAATATTTATGGTATATAGTTTCTTTGATAACTCATATAAATATGGCAAATTACTAAACTTGGCTAGAAACATACAAAAGATTTTACATATTTTTATCAAGCATGCTAAGCAAACAATTTAGATAATTCATAACAATAATATTAAAAATTTCTATGCACAATACATATTTCGCCTGTTTTTCAGAACAAACTTGTTTGCTAATCAAAATAAATGATTCTGGTACAGGATTATTAAGTCAAGTTTTGATGCAGATAAACTTTCGATTTGAGGATATTTTATCCACTTTGATCGACACATTTCTCATCCAATGAATCACTTCGAATAGGAACTCCATCTTTTCATTCTTCTTTATCAAAGTGCAAATTTAAAATAATTATTAGAACTCAAAAGTAACCAAACTTTCGAAGTCACATGCATAAAAATATTCTGTTTTATTTCTCAAGTGTTCTATAATTTTGCTTTTCATTTGTAAAATATTAGTTATTATTCTTATGTTTGTAATTTTATGTATTTTATAATAGGTCAACCCGAAAGCGAATCCCAATACTCTGTGTTTGGCCGGTTGCTGCATTCCCACTGGCTACGGGGCCGTCATGAATGCTGGCAAAGTGACTCCAGGATCCACTTGTGCCGTCTGGGGTTTGGGAGGAGTCGGCATGTGTGTCCTAATGGGTTGCAGGGACAGTGGAGCTTCTAAGATCATTGGTATTGATGTAAACCCGAAAAAATTTGAATTGGGTAAGACAGGACAAATGCTTATATAAATTGTAATTATGCTTTCTCATGTGCAAAAAACGACAGTTGAGTGACAAACAAACCACTCAGATTTTTAAAATTCCTTATTCAAGTCTAAATATTTCTTTCTTCTCATTTTCAACTCATTTCTTAAAGTAACATAATAAGTGATAATTTTAGTCGATATAAAAAATTAAAAATTGAAAAATGCTGCATTGTCTTAAAAGAAAAACAATTTCTACATTTTAGAAAATGATTTCGTTATTTGAAATTTGCAAATTAAATGTATTACACTCTTTTAACAATTGATATTTGGAGCATTACTTTATGTTGAAATATAGCTTTACGTAAATTTATTCATTTTAGCTTGCTTTATCTAGTTAGTAACTTTTTTATTAAATGCTGAAAATATTCTGAAAAAGGCGACATAAAAATTTATTAATTTTTCTTTTACATTTTTATTGATATTGTGTTAACGACTTTTAAAATTTTTCCTTAAGTGACTAAAAGTATCTGTTAAATTATTAATAAAATGTGTTTGTTAGAGATGATTCTTTTTAATATATATTACGTCTTTTATTACACTTTCTGAAATAATGCACACAAAACCTACACAAGATTCCCGAATCTTTATTATCATGCTGAATAAGACTTAGTGAAAACATTTCAGAAAAGGCTTTTGTAAAATAATGATTTCTTAAGATTTAGATTTCACCTATTGCATTTGATTAAAGTATAAAAATATTAAACTAACAATATTAATTTTGGAATATTTTTAATAATGCTCAACGTGCAACGTTTATCAGAGTCTTACCAATTGAAATAAAATATGGAAAAGCATTTTAGAATACACTTATTTAATTTTTAACAATGAGTAAAGCTTTGGAGTTTTCTTACAAGATCATATTTTAGTGGAAGAATTTTCAACAGTGAGAGGAAAAAGCTTTTGAATTTTTCTTAGAAAGAGTATCTTAAAGAAAAGAGTAGCTTTAACTCCGTCGAATCACTGCAACAAAAGTAATCATGAAAGCAATATGTTTTTGCTTTTTTAACAAAGTAATAAAATATGGACTAAGCAGTTTTTGAAAAAATTATAACTAGTATTGAGAGATATAAAATATGTATATTTGAAAACCCATTTCAATTTCTAATTTTCTTATTATTCTAGCTTATTGGTACAAACACTTGGTTGGTTAGCTTATGCCTGCTTTTAATAACCCGAAACGAGGTTAAATTGATCATAAAATTAAAGAACTATCAGTGCATCTTCTTTATGTCATGGGGCCAAATGATAATTTTAAAAAAATACATTGCAGATTATAAAATTTAAAGTGCTGCAGGTTGAATATGGTATTTTCGGAAAACAAACTCTTCTATGAATGAATAGCTAGAATAATAACACAATACACATTGTTAATTCAATTTTTAGTCATGAAATTAAATTTTTCAATAAGTTTACGGAAAGATATTTCTAGAAAAATATTCATGTTTAAAATAATTAAAAACTCAAAAAAGAAATAGATATTTCTAAAACTAGACAGAGAGAGAGAGTTTTATGTGTGTGTGTGTATATATATATATTCATTTTATAGAAAGATTAAGCTAGCCTTCAAAAACCAAAACATTCTTTATCTGTTATTCAACAACTAATACTTTTATTACTTCATTACAAACTACATTGTGGACCATTATAGTTTTAAAATCTGAAAGAAATTATTTTATGAACTACAAAATCACATGAAGGGAAAAGGCTGGAATATGCAAATGATCACCTTTTTTTATTTTGCGTGCAGGATTTGGAGCGTTTAGTGAACACAAGTGGACAACATTTCTACAAAGAAAAGTTGTGCAATGTGGATTTCAAATTTAAAAATAATTTTCAAGGTCGGAGTTTTCTCAGAAGCGTGATGCTTCGAATAGTAGAATGGAATGCTTATCAGCCAGTATTGGGATTCGATAGGAGTACGATCATCATCGACTAAGATTATTGTTTTTCCCCATGGTATCGCAATTCTCAGAGGTCAAAATTACACCATTGTCATACGAAAAAGAAATCGATGAATTACTGAGGATCATTCATAATGGCATGCAGAATTTTAACATCCTGCCATGGCTAAACATTTGAAGATAGACACATTGTGAGGTCACAACTTAGTAAAACCACACAACCGCATCACAGACCATTGGTCCCAAAATAGCCCTGTTCGCAGAACACCCAATATTGCAGTTGCATTTTTAGTACGACTGCTGCCAACACTGCACTTGCAGTACGACTACGTTTTCAGCAGCAGGGATTGTCAGCATGGTGATCATTACTTTGATATCCTAGGTAATACAACATAAAGACTAAAGGTGATCCTGATGAGCCCAACAACAAAGCTGGATGCAAGAGTGGTACAATGTCTGTTTTTCAGATGAATCTTGATCTCTGCAGCAATCTAATAGCCAAACACATTTTTTGAGGATACAAATATAATCCTAGCCTTTTAGTTCCCCTAGTTGTATTCGGGGATGCCGTAAGGGCTCTGTACCTTGTGTCAAAATTGGGATTCCATTTATCGTACACGACACGCACATGCGACACGTGTCTATTCAGATTGAAGATGAAACCTCAGTGTCTCAATGGCTTCACGTTGCATCTTGTTAGATCAGCAAAGGGTCTCTTCCTTTGGGCAGTTATTGGGAAGCTGACTTGTTAGGTTATTGGAGCTGTGTGGATTGAGGGCCTGCCCACGTTAACCTGAAATGTCCAATATACTTACGCTGATTTAGTGGGGTTGTGGAGAGAAGAGTAACAGCTTAGTTGCGACCTTGTTATCTGACCGTGGTTTGAAACAATACGGCACCTTGGCACAGGTGAGAGTCGTTAAACTTAAAGTACAGTCCGGGACAGAATTTTATATGTATGTATGTAACATTTCAATACCCCAACATTGTTTACATCACAATTCATCATATAAATACAATAAAATATTTCATATTGACGTTTAGGTTTTAAAGGTATTCAGTCGCTGAAAAAAGATTTAGAGAAAACTTTGGTACACAATGTAATGAAACTTTTGGGAATACATAATAGAAAACTAAAATAATAATGAAATGGAAGTATATAACAAATAATATAAATGTAGTGAGAGAGAGAGAGAGAGAGAGAGAGAGAGAGAGAGAGAGAAATACTGAAATATTTTTTTTTATTAAAGAATAGTAGTGCAAATTGACAATTACAGAAAATCAAACATTTTCAGATAAAAAATGCTGTAAATGGTAAATACTTTTACACTTGTAAGAAATTTAACTTCGGACATCTATAATAAATTACCAATGCTATTTGTATGTTATTTGGGATGATAGAATTGATAATAAAATAATTACCTTTTGGTTTTTATTATACTTTAGTCTATATCAAGAAAATTATTTGTAAAAGTTGTTGACAAGAAAGCTGTATTAATATTAAAGGAAATCTAATATAAATAGTGTCCGTTAGTAACTGAAAATACTCATCTTTGCTTATTCATTAGGTCAAATTGTGCTTAATCTTCCATTTCATAATGCTTGAATTCTAAGCATGTTTCAGTCCAAGGATAATAATAATTATTCATTATAAGCGTGTAATGTTATGTTTTACATAGTATAATGGAATTTAAATTTATATATAATCAGATATCATTGCATAATAGGTATTTTTTTTATCCAAGATGCTATCAAAATTTTAAAGTGATACATGCTGTACTAACTTGCGATCTGTTATTTAAAAAAAAACACATGAATGTATCTGAAAATACATTAAGAATTATTTGTTTGGAATTCATAGTTTGTATTAAATGTCTAAAATTTGCATAAAATGGAAAATATTGAATTTCAGCAAAACAATT
This sequence comes from Latrodectus elegans, assembly GCA_030067965.1. NCBI lineage: Eukaryota > Metazoa > Arthropoda > Arachnida > Araneae > Theridiidae > Latrodectus > Latrodectus elegans. The sequence goes on along the minus strand of CM057814.1, from coordinate 79,348,605 downwards.
TGGAGCAACTGATTTCTTGAACCCAAAAGACGTGTCCAGCGTACCAAAAGCTCTGGCAGAGATGACCAACGGAGGCGTTGATTTCTGCTTCGTGTCAGTTGGAATCATTTCTGCTATGGTAAGAAACAGTTCTAGCTATATTTTTATTTTAAAAATATCATATATTAATTTATCTTATTTGTTACCACTTTTTATTCTTAAGTTACATTTGTAATGGAATGGATATTAACTTTTGATATATCTGTTGATATGAAATGCTTAATACGGATAATATCTATTGTCGATTATATGCCTTTGGTACATAATTAATTTAGAAATGTTAAATGTAATATTTCGAAGAAAATTTAAATCGGGAATAATGTTCAAGCTATTTAAAATCTCATTCCTAATATTAAGTTATTTTGCCAACATTTATTTCAAATTCTAGCCATTTTGTTAGCTATAACAGGTGATTAAATGTCACCGTAAGGAATAATTGTATTCTAATATCAGTGTTTTTCAACCTAGTTGTTTGTGTGTTTTTCAATCCTTTCATTAAACTTAACATCCAATTTTCATATATGAATGAAAAAAAAATTCTTTTAATAGATTGTTTTTTCATTTTATATATTGCTTGTGTATATTGTGCTGCCAATATAACATTATTCATTCCATATTATTGAAAGATAGCTTCGTCAAATTGTGTGTGTGTGTGTGTGCAAATGTGATGGACCACAACAGTTTGTTTTTAATGTATACCTCTGATCTAAATATCGTAAACTAAACATAATATAGACGGAAGACGTGTTAAATTAATAAAAATATTTTCTGTTTTTGAAAATTCAAAAAAATAACCATTCGTCTATCATCACATGTTTCACATTATTTATCGCAGAGATGTGAATCAGATTTTAAAACAGATGTATTTTTAACCATCATGAAGTCTTTTTTACGGTAATAATACTATAAATTTGGCGTAACAAAATAAGCATACTTACCGTAAAAAAAACTATAAATTTATATATGATTTCTGCATTTGTTATGATAAATTTAGATATGATTTTATTACGGGAAGAGAAATCTGATATGTTTTATTCGATTTCATTTTCCTTAATAAAATAGGGGTATTGAATATTTTCCAGAAAATATTTGTAGACATTACTTAAGAAAGGATTTTTTGCATATCTGTTTTTTGAAGAATAAGAAATTTATTTAAATTTCAGTGATTTCAATAAAATCATTTTAAATTTTCAAGCTGTTTTATTTATTTTTCATTATAACTTTTTATTTAATTCATAAATTATTCTGATAAGAATGGATTTTGATGTATCTTTGTATAGCATGTTTTCGTGTCATAATACTCGTCCTTCGAATGATTATTATTTTTTTAAAAGGATATTTTTGAAATTACTTCGTAGGAGGAAGCATTCAACTCCAGCCATCCCCACTGGGGAAAGACTGTTATCATAGGGTTAGCAGGCTTTGGCGAAACCATAAAAGCTGGAGTTTGGGAATTACTCTATGGAAGGCAACTAGTTGGAACTTTCTATGGATGTAAGTTGAGCAACAAATTTTTCCAATTTCTTTTTCTGGAGTAAATACTAAGCAATATGAAACAATGGAAGATTTTTGCATTCCATTTTGCTTATATTTTATCCTTTCATAACAGAAAATATATACCTTTGTACATTTAAGCAACTTTTAATATACAAAGGTATATATTTTCTGTTATGAAAGGATACTTTCATAACAGTATATAAATCTTGCAACTTTTAATATAAATCTTGATTTTTATGTGGGGTTTTTTCTCTCAAAAATAAGTTTAAATAAAGTGTTATAAATTTAGTATGAACTATATTTATCTTAATTTTATTACTCGTATATCTTTAAATTTTTTTATAAAACCATTAAATATAACAGAATAATTTTTTTAAAGTGCCAATTGTGTATACATAGGATTTTTGAAATTTGCTGTATTCCAGTAAATTTCAACAATTATTTATTTCCTTATTTTTAAGTCTCCCATACATTTATAAAATATTTATTATTAATCCAGTAACAAAATAATAATACAAAAATAACTCATACAAATAAATAATAAAATATATGTGAACTTTTTTCTTCATTACTTTATGTAAGGTAGTAAAAATGTTTGAGAAAGTAGCTCTTTTATACATTACCGACGAAATAAAAATCGTATTTTTATAACAATATCAGTAAAAGTTATCAGTTTCCAAAAGTAAGCATGAAAATTAGTTTTCTCTATAATATATCCACATGTATTTATTTTCATAGGCACAGAACTTTTAATTTTTAACAACTTAAAAAAAAACATTTTTTTTTCCTATGACAATAATATAACATTGTAATAAATGTCCTGATTTTAATAATAACTATTAATGCCGATAGATGGCACTACTATATAATTGTCCATTTTCCTGGACTAGAAGAATCTTGTTGAAAATCTTAAGCACATATTAACAGTTATTCAGCACAACCCTCTCTTCCATGTGTGAGCATAATTGGCATTCATTTTCAAAGCACTTTGTTCTCTCTTGATGTCACCCTGACTATTCATTTTATGAATTTTGATAATAATAACAACGGAAAGTATTCTAATTTAAAAGAAGCAAAGTTACTATATAAGATCTTTTGTTATTTTATTTGCTTATTTTGAATTTCAGTGTAGTTAGTACAAAATGAATATTTTTTGTAGCTTACAAAGCAGTCCGAGATATTCCTCATCTTGTGGAAAAAGTCATCAACGGGACAATACAGCTGGAAAAATTGATATCTCATCGCTTGCCACTCGACAAAATCAATCAAGGTTTCAATATGTTGAAAACAGGGGAATCGTAAGTTACATAAATTTGTATTGCATTTGAATTGCTTCACTTTCTCTGAAATAAGAATCCTTTAACATATATTGAATATCTTTAAGAAAATATCTTTTACACTGCTTTAAAAAATTTTGAGAAATGACTTTTCATTAATATAATGACAAACATTTCTTGCTAATCATTTTTAAGAAATAAATCCAAAACAATAGATTATATATTGGTAAATTTTTAGGAAAACAAGTCATTCGCAACTTTTTAATAGAGAAAATTACAGTTTGGTTGTCGTATTAAACATGCTAAAGCGCATTATTTATATATACATTTTATTATATTTATCCGACTTTTAATAATAATTCTTATACCTTTTTTAATAATTTTATATTAATATTTTTTCAATTTAAAAATATAACGTTATATTTATATTATAAATCTCAAAACATTGCAAGACAGGATATAGTAGGAATTTTTTGAGATCAAAATTGTATCGGAAGAGATTAATTAAAATTAGTTAAATTTGTAAAAATATATACATGTCCTAAAAAAATATAGCTCTTCTTCATTATGTTTCATTTAAGGTTATGTAATAAGCAACTTCATATTAATTCTTAATATGTTCTTTAATTACCCTTTTGAAGTATTAAACACTGAATTGTGGCTTGTTATGTTAAACATTAATTGTTTTGTTTCTATAACATTACATAATACCATACATTCTCCAGATTTATAGCAAAAATTTTAGCACTAAAGATTTATTGATGTCACGCAAATTTTACAAAACAATGCTATTTTATAAAAGTTCTAGTTGGAAAAAAGTTTATATGGCTTAATTTGCGGGAATTTTGATGAAATATTCGAACCAATTTTCTTAAATTTTGATTTTTTTTTAACCCTAATTATATTTATATTGTCTTGATTGTAATTTTATAACAATCAAAGTTTTATTTCCAAAAATAAGCATGTGTGAAACAGAAAAATATCAATTATGTATAAATTATATATGACACTTAAGAAATTTTTATTACTTTTTCAGATTGAGAGCAATCATTGATTTTGACCTAAAAGCCTGAAGACTAACAAATAGAAGTTAAAATTATTTTCTAAGCTCCAAATCTTCATTTTATTTTCAAATCTTTAAGACCTACGATTTTGAAGTATTGGTATCTTCTATTAAAACAAAAAATAACAACTTGTCCAACATAAGAGAAGAAAATCTTGAATAGGAAAGCTATCTTCTAGTTGTGTGATATTTTTAGTCTAATTGTAAATCAATCTCAACTTTTTTAGAAATCAATGTAGAATTCTATATTTTTTTATAAATATTTCAATAAAAAATCTTTGCAAATTTATATAATCATTTTATTTTTACTACTTGTTTATATTTAAACTTTTTTGTGTGTTGGTTTCATTGTATACATATCAAATACTATGTTCGAAATTACAAAATACTTATATGTTTTTGCCAACTTTAAATTTATTTGATAAATTGATGCAGAAAACTATATTCATATAAATGGTTCATATTTGAATCAGCTTTTATGTTCAGAATTTCTTATGAACTGTTCTTCTACCAATTAAGATGTTCAGCCTGTTCATATTGACGATGTGATTTACACAGAAAGTGCTGAGTTTATTTCTCCTACTATAAATTTCATTATATGGAAAATAAATAAAATTACATATCTATCTACATTGCTGATTTCAAGATTCCGTTGGCCAGCTCTATGAAAAAGCTTACTTCATAAGAGACGAATTTTTTCTAGCATTGAAAAGAGAAATATTCCCAGTATTCTGTGGATTCACTATCAGTTGAACTGACAAAAGTACATAAAAATCACTTGAGTGTTAGAATTATGTGATTAATTTATAATCGATCTGAATTAAATATGCAGTGGGTTTAGAAGTCCCATAATAATGGGTAAAATTTTTAATATTTTGTACATACAAATCAAGAGTTCATTTCGAACAAAATGGATCAACTATTATCTTGATAATAAACAGTGGTCCATATGTACACCCTGCACACCCTGGAAAAAATATGAGACAATAATTTTTTGCATTCAAATATTCTGTTAAATATTCTTTATAATTTATGTATTCAAATATTCTGTTGATTTGCTTGCTTGTATTCCCGCAATGCATGCGGTACTAGGTGCTTCACCATGTAGAGCGTTGAAAAGCAAACGAACATAGGAAGTTTTGATGTGTACGTACTAATAGAAAAATCACTCTTTATATCTATGGGCTAGTGGAGAAGCACAGTGTACTATAGCACTGAGGCAAGTGCAGTTATATTTTTCTTGCATTTGGCATTCAGAATCATCTGAAGGTACGGTTTATTAAGCGTTGCAATAGAGCGGGGACTTATTTGCTGAGGCGCTTATCTTTTTTAACTGATTAACTGGCCTTATGATTTTGCAGACAGTTAATGCTTAAGTTTATATATTGTAAGAATTTGTTTTCATGGAAATATAAAACAAATATTTCAATATAAAAAGAAATGTGGTAAAGTAATTTCGGTGATGTATTATATTTAAATAAATAATTCGTTGAAAAACAATTTTGTTATGTTAGACAAGAAAGAAACGAGTTTTAACAGAAATGTTCAAGTTTCACCATTCATTGTGTCTTATAGACAGTATATAAGTTATATCTAAAACACCATATCTCTGGTTTTGTTTTTAAAAATTGTCAAGATTTTCTTGCAGAATAAATGATATCCAAATGTTAAAAACAATTAATATTATTAATTGTGGATGTAGATTAATCAGTCGAATAAATTATATTTATTAATTTAATAAATATAATTAATTTAATTAATAATATATTTGGTCAGTGGATTAAATTATATTTATTAATTTAATAAATATAATTTAATCCACTGACGAACAAAAAACAGTTCGTTCTATTGTGCCAGCGTGCAGTGAAATCCTCTACTCGTGGAATAGAAGTTCGGTTTGTCGGTACCAGTTAAGCTTCCTGATGAGGCACCGCAGCGGCGTTGCCATGTGGTGTTATGTTTGCTGAAAATATAAGTTGTGGAAGTCTGAAGCGTTGCTTTTTCGCTGCCGATATGACATCACACAACACATGATTTTTGCATCAGTGCTAGTAGAATTTTCATACGCTTAGCTGTTTTTATAGTTATACCTCGACTTCTTGTAGGTAATTATTTTATTTATAGTATTCTTTAAATTTATATTCATAATAAATAATTCATTTCAGAATTGGAGGACTCAGATGTCTACATAATTAAAGATTTATTGAAAAATCCATTTTTGAGACGACACGTTACTACAAAAAAAACGAAATAGTTAAATCAAGTAGACCTATGTTGGATATTATTCTATCGCAAAACGTTAAGATTAAAAGACAACAGAGTATACGACATTTTCAAAAATGTATGTATGAAAAATTTAAATGATTAACCAGTTGCAATGAATTGAATAAGTTGTACTGTTGGTCATGTTTACTTTTTTTGTAATTGATAAGGATAAGAATGTCTGGGCAAAATAAGCCTACAGTGATTTAAATCATCTCGAAGTACCCGCAAAGAAACAGGAAAAATGCAATCTTATATAAATGTCGTAATACTATTAAAAACATTTGGTACCGTCAGGATAGGTTTAATGTTAGATCAACAAAAGGCTTCATCGATTGTTTAACACAATGAAAAAGTAACAAGAAATAGAAATATTCTCAAGAGATTAATAGATGTAGTTTGTTACTTAGCAAAACAAGAAGATGAATTTCGTGGAAACAATGAGAATATAAATTCCCTTAATCAATCGAGGAAATTATTTACAATTAATAACTTTAATTAGTAAATATGATGACCTTTTAGCAACCAATGTAAGAACTGCAATTGTATTTTATGGAACCTTTAATAGAATACAAAATGATATTATTGCATCGAGTTAGGGGTGTGAGAACAAACTGATTGCACAAACGTACGATGGGGTAAGAATCATGGAAAGTGCGTTGAATGGGACGCGGAAAAAGTAAAGGACATTTTCCCAGAAGCTATGTTTGTGCATTGTTGCCATATACTTAATTTAGTTCTGTCGCAATCTGTATTATTTATAAAAATTGTATATTACTTTTTGCAACAATTTCTGACATAGCCTCATTTTTTTCGGTGTCTATAAAAAGAAATCATATTTTAAATGAAATTATGAAAAGAAAATTTCCAAAATTAGCTACAACACGTTGGAATTATTCATCTCGTTTGGTAAATATTATAAAAAAGCGAAAGGCATGACCTACCTGATTTACTAAAAAATATTATTTAGACTCTAGAAGGCTGAGATAACGATACAGTTAATATTGAAAAGAGTTAACACATGTTTGTTGAAAAATTTAGCGGTAATTTTCTCCTAAATATTTTTTGCCAAAGTGCTTACTTATACTGAAGTTTTATTTGATATTTTACAAAACCCTATCTTAGATATTGCTAATTCTAGTCAAAAAGTAGAGGAAGTAAAAGAAATGCAACTCAAAATATGCAAACTTCTGTTGCATTTGATGAAATTTAGGAAGAGACTGTTTCTGTAGTAGGTCCCTAAAATAAAATAAAATAAAAAAAAAATAATAAAAAAAAAACGTGTAAATTTACAAAAGTCAAGTGCTGACCAACATTTAAAAAATTTATATTATGAAATAATGGACACTATTGTCAGTTGGATGTCCGTTTTAAAAAATTAAATTCGCTAAAAATTTTTGAGCCATTTAATTTTAGTTTTTTTAAAGAAATACCAAAGTACACTACTGGCCATTAAAATTGCTACACAAAGAAAGCGACATGCTACAGACGTGAAATTTGTACGAAAGGAAGAAGGTGCTGTGATATGCAAATGATTAGCTTTTCAGCGCATTCAGACAAAGCAGGCGCCAGTAGCGATACCTACATTGTGTTTAAATGAGGAAATTGTTCAGCTGGTTCCTCATACACAAATTGCATTTGAACGTTGTTGCCTGGTGAAAAGTTGTTGAGATGCCTCGTGTAAGAAGGAGAAATGCGTACCAGCACATTTCTGACTTTTATAAAGGCGAATTGTATCGTACCGGGATTGCGGTTTATCTTATCGCAGTATTGCTGCTCGCGTTGGTTGAGATCCAATGACTCTTAGCAGAATATGGAATCGATGGGTTCAGGACGGTAATACGGAACGCCATTCTTGATCTCAAGGCCACCTATCACTAGCAGCCGAGAAGACAGGCATATTATCCGCATGGCCGTAATGGATCGTGCAACCACGTCACGAGCCGTGAGTCAAGAAATGGGGTTGTTTGGAAGACAACAAGTGACAACAAGTGGAAGACAACAAGTTGTTTGGAAGACAACAGTTCGACGACGTTTTCAACATCATGGACTCTCAGCTCGGAGACCATGGCTGCGGCTTCCCTTGACGCTGCGTCATAGACAAGAGCGCCTTCAATGGTGTGATCAACGACGAACCTGGTCGCACGAATGGCGAGACGTCATCTTTTCAGATGAATCCAGGCTCGGTGTACAGCATCATGATGGTCGCATCCGTGTTTGGCGGCATCGTGGTGAACGCACACTGGCAGCATGCATTCGTCATCGTCATACTGGCCCATCACCTGGCGTGATGGTATGGGGTGCCATTGGATACACGTCTCGGTCACCTCTTGTTCGCATTGACGGTGCTTTGAACAGTGCACGTTACATTTCTGGTGTGTTACGACCCGTGGCTCTACCCTTTATTCGAGCCCTGTGAAACCCTATGTTTCAGCAGGATAATGCCCGACCGCATGTTGCCGGTATTGTACGGACCTTCTTTAATACGTTCGTCTGTTACCCTGGCCAGCACGTTCTCCAGATCTTTCACCAACAGGAAACGTCTGGTCAATGGTTGCTGAGCGACTGGCTCGTCACCAAACGCCAGTCACTACGGTTGATGAACTGTGGCATCGTGTTGAAGCTGCATGGGCATCTGTACCTGTACATGCAATCCAATCTCTGTTTGACTCAATGCCCAGGCGTATAACTGCTGTTATTACTGCCAGAGGTGGTTGTTCTGGGTACTGATTTCTCAGTATCTATCCAGCCAAATTTTTTGAAAATTTAATTACTTGTTATATTTCTAGTATAATATATTTGTCCAAAAAATATCATTTTTTTTATCTGCAATTCTTCCTGGTGAAGCAATTTTAATGGCCAGTAGTGTAAATTTCTCTCTCCGGGTGAATACCTCAATGCGTTAAAGAATGCTTATGCAAAACATTTCTATTTTGTAAAGCTTACCAATGAATTATGATTTATTTATCGTAGTGAGTCATACCACGAAATGAATTTATCGTAAGTTATTCAGCATGTAAGGCCGAATGATTTGACAGGTGCCCTAAACCAAGTAAATAAACTGGCGCATTTAATTTATACAATTCCGTTTTCAACTGCTTCGGTGGAGAGATCATTATCAGCATTGAAGCGTTGAAAAGAGTAAAAAATTATGCCCCCAATACAGTGAACCAGGATAGATTAAGCAATTTATCTCTAATAACAATAGAAAAAGAAATGTTGCAATGATTGAAGTCAAAACCAGAGTTTTTTGATAATGTAATTGATAATTTTATTAGTAATACGGATAGACGTACAGATTTTGTGTATAAATGAATAATAAAAAGCTAATGAAGGGTTTAATGGTGTGTGTACAGTTTTATTATTATCGTTGTTGTTCTCAGCACACCCTGCATCAAAACCTACCGCATGCCATTGATAATAATATACATCGATTAAAAAAATTTTAATATTTAATGAGTCGGAAAAATTATTCAGTACTGTTTTAAATCATTTCGGAATACTTCCGCAATATTGTCTAATCCAAACAGACGTGTTATGAATCTAAGAAACTACTCTATGAATGATCAAAAGTTTAACAAATCTCAACTCTTTCCAATGCGGGACTCTCATTCTACTCTAATTATTGTTATTGGTCGGTCGTTAACTACAATTCGCAATATATCGTAAGAATAAGTTAATAGCTTCTCAAAAACATATCGGTGATATTAGCTACAAACAGATTATTACACATTAAGAAATATGGATTGCTTCATAGCTCAACACACTCGGTTGAACACTAGATCTAATATTACTAGTAACATGTACATATATATTATTTTTCATATATATTATTTTTCATATCATTTCATATATCTCATTCTTCGAGAGTTCTGAAACAATCACCATATCTTGAAGTGTAACTTTATAGTACAAGAAGTGAAATAATTCTGAGCTGCCAAGTAATTCTTCATAAATAACAGTCAGAATTTAAATATTAATTGGAGCATAATTGAAGATTTTCAGTAACTATGCAGCTTACCACATATTTTGAATATTCTCATTCTTCGAGAGTTCTGAAACAATCACCATATCTTGAAGTGTAACTTTATAGTACAAGAAGTGAAATAATCACACACTTAACAGATGAAAATGAGATGCAAACTTCCGCTCAATACCACATATCAGTGACTGAATGCCCTTGGAAGATGAAAAGATCATAGAGGTCAATATAGTTACATATCATGATTTCATTCCAAATGTAAATACCATTTAAGTCTTATTTATTCATCTGACGATTGAAGATTATTCAAGAGTTCTTTTACTCTTCAGATATGTACACATTTTAGAATAAATTGCTATTGATGTTAATAAATTTTGACGATTGCCATGATGAGCACTCGTTTCACTTCTTATCTTCGATCAAAGTGAAATCTATTGAGAAGTCAGTTGAATAGTTAATGCTCTGGTCTTTGATTCAATGGTGAGTGGATTCGATTCTCTCCTCAAGTGTTTTTAACGGTTCGGAATCCATTTTAAATTGTAGATCCTAGTATAATTATCCCTCGTGAATAGAAAATGAGAAGCAAACCAAAGTCAAAATAAAGTTCTATTTGTAAGCGGTCAAAAGTCAACAATTATTGATTCGTGATTTCTCCGGGCGCATGCCGTTTGCTTTTCCCTGCCAGTAGAGCAATATATCGGCAATTTGTCATCATTGTTACTCATGGATGATAATTATGGAATTGTCAGATGGATTATGCCATTCCTTCTAAAGAAACATAAAATATAACCATGAGTACGTTAATTACGTTTGATAAAGGAATATTGATTATAGCTGTGTGTCACATGATACTAAATATGTGGTTATATAAACATTCATATTAAAGTCAAGGGGTAAACTGTTTGACCTGTTTCGTTTATTTTGGCATAGTTTGTAATTTTTATGACCTTGCACTATAAAAACAATGGAGATGGATGATGTTGACATTTTCGATAAGAAATAGAATTCTTCAGACTGTATCAAAAACATATCCCATAAAATTCTTTAGTATAATGACGTTCACCCGCATTTTGTTTTTAACGGAACATACATCAACAAATTTTTTTTGTATATGAAATTTTACCTTTCCCCTCTTTGCATTAAGCCGCATGGATTAGATTTAAAAGGTTATTTTCATCATTAACAGCAATAATTTGAAATAGTAAAAATAAAAAAGTACACACATGACTTTTATTTAAATTTAGATTTCATTAGGATTATATGATGGGTAATCGATGATCGTAAAGGATGTAAGTGAAGTGGGAGAAGAAATAACATTGGAAATGTCCCATTTTTACCCATAAATGATTTCTAATGTTACTTTTGGTGAATATGTGAGGATCAGTATGTAATGAACAATTGTTAATAATAAAATTATGAGTTTAACGTTCATCTTTTTGACATATATGTATATATGGTTGAGCACTGCATAATGACTCAATGTTGATTATTTAGAATATCTAACAACTACACTCATTTCTCATTTTCCATACCGTTAAGTATCAATGGGCTTGTCAGTTAATTAACATTACGTAAAAGTTTACTTGAGACGCGCTGTTTAGCTGCTTTTGAATCGAATCCGCAATCAGTTATCACAAAAACAACGTCCATACCCTTCGACCCTGAATACATTATCATAGAGCACTTTCTTCATCCAAAATGATTATCATAAATGATATTTAAACTTAAATGTGTTCGGAATTCATTTTAAACTGTAATTCCTACACGAAATGGAAATTATGTAAACGAAAATTATCATTGGATAACAGACAATCCAATTGAAGTTGGCATGTCTTAAAAAAATATTAAATCTCCTGAAAAGATCTATAAAGAAAATATATTACAAACGTTTTTACAAGTTCTCTGTTTTCTAAAAACATATGTTAAGGCTATTTATTAATTGTATTTATTCCACATGTTGTGCATTTATTTTTATTATGTATTAATTTTATTCATTATTTACTATATACATACATACATATATGTATATATTATATATATATTGTTGTTGCTGCTTATGACACTTAGACAAGACAAGCTCGCTGTGCCAACGACTATGGGAATTTAAGTCAGTAGAGTGCGTTTTTCGTTTAACCAGAGCACTATGAAAATGAAAGTACGACTTTGATCTAAATTCCTCCGATAGATGTCACCACCAGAGGATCCACTCCCACAATTTTGACATTGATCTAAAGGAGGAGGAAAATTTTCCCAGTCCATTACACCCATGATAACTACTCAATGATCGACTACAGGACTTTTGATTCCACAGATTTAACGATCACGTATACCACATATACTCGGTGAGTCTTTGGCGGCATTGGGAATCAAACCCCACCCTTCCGGACAGAAAGCCAATGCCCTACTAGGCTACCATATATATACACACACACATAAAAGTGAAAAGTATGTTTCCTCACAATTTAATCTAAAAAGATACAATATTACATAATAGGTACACTTAAAAAATTTTGCAAAAATATCATCTCTTGAGAGAATTAGTTTTGCATCATAATTCATCAGCGAAAATGGTCATTGAGCCAATTGCCTATAATGGTTCATGATCATTTTTACTGAAAGGGGGGAGATACAAAATTTGACTCCTGCAGTTAATATCGTTCTTTCTATATATGTATAACTATACTTTTTCGGTTGTAAAATATTTACAGGTTAGGATTATGTAACACAAAACTGAGACGTAACGAAGAGCATTGGAAAAGGCTCATTATTATCTAATCGAACTTTGAATCGAGTCGAAGCTTTTAAGAAGAGGAAATTGTATCGCTCTCTCGAACACCTTTTTCATATCTTAAGGAAGGTGATAAGATTACGATTTGCATGATAGTATGTGGAACCTGTATGGAACTCCTCCCGTAGCTCCCAGCTTGCATTGGTGACAAGCGGCTTGTGTTATCATATTCATGTAACTTTGTTTCTTTTGATAGGTAAGTTTACCCTTTGCTCAATTTAGCTGTCCAGTTTGGTGCTGACTAAAAGCCTGAATATAATTATTAACAAGTGTGAAAATTTATTTCATTATATTATATACTTTACTACAAAACTGAACTTTCGAACTGCCTTCAAATATATATAATTTTTAAATATATGCTTAAAAGTTCTGATTTTTTCAATCATTAGTATACATAACTCTGAAAATGAACTTTATGGCTTGAAGATTTCTTTATTCTTTTGTTATGGCTTTTGTTATTATCACCAAATGCATTCCTACTTTATTTATTCGAATATAATTGTTTTATCAACATTTATAAGAAAAAAGCATTGATTATGCTTGTAAATATTTTGGCAATCAAATAAATATGCATTTTCATTGTAAGTCTTATAGATTTGAAACAAAATGAGTTAGCATACTAGATACATGATTGAAATATAAATTTGCAGCTGTCTTTTATACCAGTGCTCTATATGTTTTCCTGAGAAAGACACAATTATCGCTGGTAGAATCAAACAATAATTGACGGTGTAAATATCACGGTATTTATCGGGCATATATACTAGTTGATAGATAATATCCCTTCTTTGCTTCTATGTGAATCATCCAAAAAAATTTGCCCATGCTCAATGGTTAAATTCGATACTTAACTATAGTTCAAAATTGAAAAGAATTAGGTTTTATCGAAAATATTGTAGATAAATTTCAGCTATAATGCTATGTAAATCCAAATATAAAGTACTGTCTGTTATGTTAGAAATAAGACTTTGACTTTAAAATATTTTTTTTTTGCAATGACTTTAAAATGCCTCTATCAAATTAGAATATTAATTCTAGAAGGTTCAGTCAATTTTATTGATATGTATTTGAGACTTCAATGTTTATAGATGTTATAATCATAACATGTTTGAGTACATGTTAACATTTGAAATTAAGTTAAATATAGATTTGTTTTTAGTATTTTTAAAATAAATTTTTTTCAGAACTTCTTCTTAAACAATGGCAACAGCTGGCAAGGTACGTTATGGAATTCGTTATTTTGCAACAGATGAAACTAAAGTAATGTTTTTCCAAATACTTCTCTACCTAAATGACAATTTTATGTTCCTTTTGTAAAAAAGATTTTCGTCATATTAGTATGAAGACATTATAAATCATATTAATTAGTTAATTTTAAATTTTGTTCATTAATATATTCAGGAAAAACTCAGAATAATAATTAAAACTAATTGTATTTCGACTTAATATATGACTTCTATGTAAAATATAATTTTACAATAATTAAATTCTATTTTTTATTGTGAACTTTAAAATGCAAGAAATACATGTTGAGGTAAACACATGTATAATAAAAAATTCTCTTATTTTCAACTATCTAGGACGAGTTTTCTTGCAAATGCTAAATAAAAAAATAATAAATTAATCTCTAAACGTATACATAATTAACTGAAGTTTGTATACTGCTAGAAACTATCCCATTTTATATTTATTTTCATGAGTTGCTTACGTTAACAACAAAATTCATATTTAAAATTAAAAGAAATGGTAAAATATCCTTTTTTCGAATATCTTTCTTATTTATAAAACATGAAAAAAATATGAATGAAAATACGTCCTTCATTTTAAATAAATCTTTATTTAGTAACAAATAATGTTGCTGAGTTTTTAAAATTGGTTCATTTCTGGTTATTTCTATTATTTTAATTTAGCAAAAAAAAATTAAAATATGGTACTAATTTAAACAATTATTCATTTAGTAATGTGTAAACGATAGATTAACAATACAAAAAGTGTACCGAAAATGAATAACTGAAAAATAGGCCAAATAAGAAATCTATTATAATAAATGTATTGATAAAACTACGGAAAAGTAATATGATTACGATCCAAAAATTTGATTATTTTTCGAAACAAAAGTTTTTATTTATTTTTGAAATTCTGAAATACGAAACATTTATAAATTATATATCAGGCTATTGAGATGATTGCTTCTACTGATTAAATACCAAATACGAATAAATTTAATATAAAATAATAAAAAATGTTCAAATTAAGATCTCCTTTTTTCATTTAACAAATTACAAGGCATTTAAACTAAATTTTGAAAAGAAATAGTATCGTTAAAATGTATGTAGTTCAACATATTTTAAAACTTTTTCAATTTAAAAACCCTGATTTAAAATTTTAAAATTCTATATTTCGTTTTTTTTTTATTGTTTATCAGTTAAAAATGCAAATGAATAAAATATACTGAAGGAAAAATACATGTGAAAAAGTATTTTCTACTACTTGCGAAAAAATTTCTAACAATGGAAAAAAAAAATTGAGTTAAATTTTTTTTTCAGAAAAGTCACACTGAAAAATATACAGACATTCTAAAATGCAAAAGTATATCATGCAAGGTAATATTACATTCTATGATATGAAATAATAAATTTGTAATCACCATTCCAATGTACTTTATGCAATACAAAACATAGATAAATGATAAATAGAGCAGCTATTTTCCGTCCTTTTCTATTAATTTCTACTTAATGTGTCAGACACACAAAAAAATAAGTAGTGAGTGGATAATATAAATATAAATACAAGCTTAGGAATTGATTTCCTTTGCATTATTTTTCGTTTATTACATTTTTTATTCGTTCAGATATATAAGGTAAATGAGAAAGTTATTGCCGTTTTTTGAATTGCCATTCAATAAAGTGTGAATAAATATGCAAATTAGTGTTTGGCGTGATTCAGACACCGGTCAGTCAAGAGTAGGGATATTAGTCGTTATAAATGTTGTTCTACCACGCACATTCATCAATTGTAACACGTGAAGCAGCGAGGAGAAATGGACTTGGAGCTTGTTTGCTTTACGACTTCAAAGTGGGCTTATCAGCTGTAAATCATGTTATCGAATATGTCATGCATTTGGAGGGGGGTTGACGGGAATGAATGAATGTGCTTAAGACATTGGTTTCACAAATTCAGGTACGGAGATTTGTCACTTTGATGAAGTCGGAGTCTGGTGGATTAGCCGTTAAATGGTTCTCCATGAGTAGCTCACAACAGGCCAAAAGATCACTGAGGACCTGTACTCGTAAAATTTATAACGTCTGAAATAGGCATTGCAACAGAAGCCATCACTTGTTAATCTGTGTACTGTTCTTGGTCGATAACACAAGGCTGCATATTGTGCTTATTGCCAGGAATAACATAAAGTGATTTGGTTGTGAGACTTTGTCCCATACTCTTTATTCACCTGACTTCGCACCATCAGATTACTACCTCATCCATTTCCTGGACTATCTTCTTCGTGGAAAATCCTTCAACTTGAAGCAGATTTGCACCAAGCATTCACGGACTTCTTTACGTTCAGAAACCCCGAGTTATACCGTAAGCGAATTTCAAAACTGGAGACAATTTTTTCAGAAGGTGCCGGATACCGATGGAAATTACTTCGAAGACTAACAATAGGCTACAATTTCTATAAATCGTATTATTTTAGATCATTAAAAACGGCAAGAACTTTCTTGTTTACCTTGTATAATTATATTTTACTATACATTTGTATTGTTAATGCAGATAACATGTTTATTTGATATCGTATTTATAAGACTATTAAATAATAATCTGTACCAGAGTAGGATGGCATGTTTTTTTAAATCTATATATAGTACTTGATATTTAAAAAAAATTAAAATTTTTGTGAACATTTGAATCACTTAGTTTTTTAATACCTTTTTAATTATAAAATGTTTAACATAGAAAGAGATAATTTTATTTATAGTTTGATTTAAATTTTCCTCTTAGTAAATTTCAACTATAATAATTGAAAAAATAACGAAACTAAATATTTTTTAATCTTAAAGCAGACAGACTACCCAGTTTTACAAACATATTATCATCTTTTTTAAGAATTAATAAATATGGGATTCCTTTGACTTGATTTGCTGTATGCCGTTAAAAATTCAATATTTTTAACTAGTGACCTAGGTTAGAAACATTTATAAAAGCGAAGTTTTCTCCTTTCGTATGTAGAGAATGTCATCTTTTAGCATAAAGAAGAAAAGGAAAATATTGTTTATTTGGAAACGTTTTTATGAAAATGTTAACTTTGAAAGGTCTCAAAAATCGGCAAAACAATAGAAAACATAGATTATTCGTTTATGCAAAATATTAAAAATTGTAAATTTTTTCTCCTGAATACATATATACATTATCTAAATTGTAATTTCACAAAATGCAATTCTCATTTTATGATAAAATATAGGAAAACTTAAATAGCTTTATATATTTTTTGAAATTCAATAAAAGATTATATGAAGCATTAGAACTTGTCTTTGAAATCTTTTGGAGTTTTATATTTTCGAGTAAGGAAGCTGGACAGTCTTTCGCATGCATTCATTGCAATTTACATATTTATTTTTCATTTTTGAATTGCTTTCAGCCAATCACATGCAAAGCTGCAGTAGTATGGGAGATGAACACACCCTTTTCCATCGAAACGGTGGAAGTAGCTGTTCCTGGAAAAGGAGAAGTTCGAATTAGAGTAAGTATCATGAAATACAGTATGAAAAAATTTTAGTTACGTGCATTTTACCATAAACTATTCCCATTGCTGTAGAGGTTTTTTTTCTTTATTTGTCATGAAAATAAATATTTCATTTTAAAATAATCAATTTATTCAAATAGTGTGGTTTCAAAACAGATGTGATCCATCACACTTCAAATGATCAAAATAAATCCAATATTTCTAGATTTATTTTCTGCTCCCTAGAAAATTTTCTGTTTAATACGAGGATACATGGATATAAGTAATTACTACAAAGTTGTTTTGCTTGTGTGTGCTATGCTTCTAATTAAAGTAAAATGTTATATTCAATCTCATTTGTGTAGTGTTATTAGATTTTGGAAATCTTCGTTTCAAATTTTGCTCAAAACGAAGATTTGCTTAAGGCAAGAGTCAATAAGCATGTCTTTATTTTAATTTGATGCATTTATATAAGTGTGAGAATTATTAATGAAATATTATCTTAAAAGTAACACACACCAATATGAAACATAAAATGATTTAGATGTTTTTTTGTTTTAATATTTATTTTTTTATATTTAATATTTTAATATTTATTTCTATTATTCTAACAGTCATATCCTAAAAGATTATATTATTTTTTAATTGAGGGTCTTTACTTTTTAATTTATATCTAATTTTTGATTTAAAAAAGATTTTTCAAAGGTACAATATATTTTGAACAGTATAGACTGATGACTTTAATAAAACAAAAATTTTAAATCTCGTCAAACTGACAAAAAATTAATAAATTATTTTAACTAAATATATGCCTTAAAATCACGCCTCATTTTGCATAGGAATGACTATATGCGTTATTGACTCATGCAAATTAAAAAAAATATAATAGTTTCTGATAAAATAGTTAAACAGATTAAAAAATTGTACCTAAGGCCTCTCTGGCTAACTATTGTGAAGCTATTGAATTACTAGTAAAATTTAGAACTTATAACTAGAATTTTACAAATGTCTTAAAAATGTAATTTAATAATTTATTTAAAATAAGAGGATATGTTGCTTTTGTATGTCACCGGTAAATTATACACGAAATAAAACCAATTAACTAGCCGACATACGTATTTATAGCAAAAAAGATAAATCTAGACATTCACTATATATATATATATATATATATATATATATATATATATATTTATATCTATATTTATATATATATATATATATATATATATATATATATATATATATATATATATATATATATATATATATATATATATATATATATATTGATATCTAGATTTATCTTTTATGCAGATATATTTTTCCTCTATTCCCTTGAAGTTACATATAAATGACAATTTAAAAAATGAGAAAAAACCTAATGTCTTTGTTTTTGTAAAGAGAAAAATTTTAGAGTGCATTGTTACGCCTTATAAATTGATTACATCGTGAGATTATCAACTTTTAACAACGGAAATTCAATTGAGATTTGAAATATTTAATTATTGGTTAAAGGGAATATGATGAGTAAAATGAAATAAGAAATGGAAACACAGAAATTCATTTAAATTTAAAGTTGTCATTTTTCTGCATTAAAAAATATTGTGTACTCTAATTAATCAAGTTAAGAATGGAGAAGAAATGGAAATTTTTGATAATGAAAAAACAAAATAATGATTTTATGCGTTCTCCATGATTCAGTAAAAGATAAGTTTAATTACTTTAAAAGCTGAAAGAAAAATTTCATGATCTTTGTTTATAATTTTTCATAACTACAGGATTTTACTTTCTTAATTTCTCCACTTACAAATACATAAATTTGTTTCCTATTTTTTTAACAGCTTAATCTTTATTTTCCTGAATTGTTAACATTTATTAGTAATTTGGTTTAGTAGGCACCAATTTTAGTGAGTAATACAGTGCAGATTTATAAATGAAAAAATACATTTTAATTGAAAACAGTTAAATTAAGTGCTGATGAAAAGTTTGAAGATGATTTTCATTAGATTCATAAAAGAAAAGGGAAATGATTCCCTTTCCTGTTACAAATGTAGTCGGTTAATCAACATTTTACCTAAAAAGACTACTCTTTATAGATTAACTGCTTCCATTAAAAATTAATTCAAAAACTACTCAAAATTATTAGATAAATAGATGGCTTTATTTCTCCTTTTATGATCACTTTTTAAATATGATTCTGAAATTGACCAATATTTATAGTTATAAATTATATCAAATCACTATATTTATTCTTTTCTAAAACTTATTTTGGCAAGTAAATCCTGTATTACAACGAATTTATCTCGAACTTACATCGAAGAAAAAGAAACATGTGTGTAGGCCCCGATTGAACTTATAAAATTTTCAACTGAAAACCTGATTATTTGCAATTGAGTTAGAAATAATAAGTAAAGTTGTTGGTGATGGTGTATTGAAAGTATGTTTTTCCGATGAATCATAAAACAGCTTTGATATAAATTCTTCATATTTGTAATCTGTACTTTTTGTCTGTGAATCACAGTTTATTGAAAATATACCCAGATTTACTTTTGTTTCTTCATTGGGAAAAACATTTCGTCATCTTAAGCCAATTCTTGGATAATATTCTTTGACAACTGTAAAGATATCGAACATAAATTTTTAATTTCTGCCTAAATTAGTTAAGATATATAATCTTCAGAAAATTTTCATGTAAAAGTAATCTTGTTTTATATTAGAAACAAGCAATTTATAATTCGAACAATTTACTGTCACTCACTAACAAATCATTTAAGTATTGACTTGTATCGATAAAATTAGTTGAGATGGCTGAGGTTTTTTTCATTAACTACCTAATTTTACCTATAATTTAAAAAAACGTCTAAATTATTGCTAAATGATTCAGAAACACTTATTACATATACTAGCATGCACTTTGATAAATCTATCAGCATAAATCGGATCAGTAAATACAAAAAATAAATTTCTTATAAAAAATTGTAAAATAAAGCTACTTTTTTTTAGTTCAATTAAAAAAGGGCAAATGATCTTTAGCAAATTGATACGGAAACATACTTAAGGAATCAACCCTAAATTATGCGAATTATTAAATAAAACTTTGTTGCTAAAACTATTAAATGATTAACGTGTTTTGTAAAACAGCAACACGAAAACAATGTTTTATTATAGTTTCTGTCAATCCTTTGTCAAATATTCGGTAAAATCCCTACACCTGGTGGGGGTTTAAAGTGATATTTAATATCATCCCCAACAACTATATAATTTTCATCCACGTACGCGAGTACGTTTGAGTAGATTTTTATATATATATATGTCAATCTTTGTTCTATGATGCTGTTGACGACATCCTGAATCTTGATCTTGAGTTCTTTAATTGTGTGTGAATTTGTTTCGTATTCCCTTTCCTTTAATAATCCCCTCCAATAAAAGTCACAGTTAGACAGGTCAAGTGACCGAGGAGGCCACAAACTTTCGTTGATCGTCCTCTCAAGAGTAAATACCACACACAGGGAATACACTTGTTTCTAAAATACATAGTATACGAATATAAACAGATAATTGTAAAAAAAAAACAATATTTTGTAATATTACGATGGGCTGATTTTCCATGTCACACACTTTATAAAAAATCTTCTATCAGAATTCTAGAGTGCTTAATTAAAACTTAAAAATCATTTATTGAAGTTTATCGATAAAGAACATTCTAGAAGATCCAATGATCACTAACACTCTAAATTCTAAGCCAGTCAAAAATAGTCGCGAGATTACAGATCATTAACTTGTAGTCGAAATTTATCATACGAGAGAAGTAATTCCTACGCACTAATTTACAGATTTGTATCATTCAACATCAGAATCGGGTAATGAGATACATTTTGGGCATTTTAAGTTTATAGCAAATTATTACTGTATTTTGTCACATGTGGTCAACTAAAACATAAGGATTATTTGTATTAACATTTCACTGTACATTGCGATTTATTTGATTTACTGAGAAATTTTCTTCACCAATTTAGATGACATCCACCGGTATTTGCCATTCCGACCTTCACAGGCAAGAAGGTAACGACAAAAATTGGTACTATCCAACTGTACTAGGACATGAAGGTGCTGGTATAATTGAAAGTGTGGGTGAAGGTGTGACAAGAGTTGAACCTGGTAAGTAGCGCATAAAGAAAGTAACTATATAATATCTATATATATATATAAAAGTACTGCAATTAAAATAGTTAAAATTAATTTATGTGCCATTATTTATAGTAAAACGTTATAATAGATACATTATGAAATTATGAGATACTGAATCGAAAAATATTTATAATAGAAGTAAATAAATATAATCCAATATAAGAATGTCCAAAACAATTGACTATTTTAATGCAAATGTTTAAAGTTGATTATTTCCCATTTTGCAACTCTTTAACTTTTTAGGTTTGCATGTTCTATTTAAAATAATAAAGTTTTTGTTTTATACAATATGATTTTGATACCTTAAGATTTCATCTTAAAGCTGGGAAATAAGAAGATATTCTAAATAACTAAAACCTTACACCAAGTAAAAGAGGATATCTTTAAAAATTTACAAAAGGTAGAAAGAAATTCGGAAAATTCTTTTCCATTTAAAAATCAGTATAAATATTCCATCTGTAGAATTCTTTTTAACAGCAAAGCCTAACATATTATTCATATAAAAATTTACTATATATATATATATATATAATATATATATATATATATATATATATATATATATATATATATATATATATATATATATATATATATATATATATATATATATATATATATATATATATATATATCACTTTTTGACAAAGTGATAAAATAACCAAGAAAGAAAGAAAATGAAGTTCCCGAGAGAAAAAGATTTTTATAATCTTGAAGTTTTATATTCAAATTATTTTCAAAAATATATATGCTTAATCTTTCAATTTTCTAAAATATAATGAATTTTAACTTTAATTACAATGAAGCTATCTTCCTTTTAAATTATAATAAACTTCCGATTATCCACTTTACGAATTAAACATATCTTTAATTCCAAAATATCTTCAATTCCGTATAAAAATGAAGTATTTTGCAAGGAATTTTTTGATTGGTTTTCTGAAGAAGTAAATCATATTTATAAATAGTGATAATTTTATTATTCCCCTATTAACAATTTCATTTATGTTAATTATTCAGCATTTAAATTGTTAAAATGAGTATTTTCGTTGATTTTTTTTTATTTTGCATAGTTTTGGAATTCATCTGTGAAATCTGCCATTCAGTTTAGTGCGAATAATCGGGAGTTTACTGTACATCTGTCTGCATGCTCTGTAATTCTGGACAGTCCATGGATATAAGAACCATAATAACGCTACATTATAATATAATAATTATCTTGTTCTTAAGCATCGAGAAGCAAAGTCAAGACCAATGGCTTAGTGACCAAATGCCTCCCATTTGTACAACTATACTGCAAATTGTAATGCAAGAAACAATTGGAGAAAGTCATTATTCATCTGTTTTGTTCTTATTGACAACAAAAAAGTAAATAACAGCTGTATAACGTGTATGAAGAATGTCCAAGCGATTAAGTTTTGGCAAATATAGTTTATGTATAGTCAGTATGCATATGATGACTGGTTATTATAAGAAAAAAATTAGGTATGCAAAGCATATCAAGTTAGCTATAGTTGTTCCGAGGGATTCTTCAACGGAAAATAGGCTCGGAAAAGTTCCGATTCATGAATCCAAAACAAACTTTGAAGATAATACAAAAAACCATAATTTCTCTAATATCAACATTTTCTGTTATCTAGCATTCTAGTCTTTACCAACGAAAGGGGATATCTCTTGATTTTTCACGGTGATTATGTTACTTTCAGTTGATAATCACTGCGAAAAATTATCAGTTATTATCTATTTTTCAGTTTCGAAATGCATAGATTCGAATCCTTCTTCGGGTATGCGTGATTTTCATGAATACTTTCAGTTACAATCGATTTTAACCTTAGACTATCCTAAGTAATCACAGAGAGATACATAAATAAACAAGTGCACTTCTAGATAGCATTTATAGTCAACAAACTCACTAATTTTGTCCTTCAGAAAATACTTATTGGGATTGATAGACCCCCAGATTCAACCATCTCAAATTACCATGGACCAAAAACAACAGTTGATGAATGTCAATTGGAATACCCTCATAGGAAAAATCATTATTAACTCGTTTCTTTTATAGATATCCTTTTATCAAGATAAACACAAATATGAACTGCCATGAAATAAGTATTGTCAACTATTAAATTGAACAATTATGTGCAATAGTATGTTATACAACAATGATTTTTTTTATTATGATTTTACAATAAATATATTTAATTTCAATAAAAATTGTTAGTTCCTTTATCATACTTCTATTCATTTTTTGCAAAATAATAGGTAGTAGAGAAAGAATTTTTCATGTCATTTTAGGCCATTTGATTGCAAAAATCTCGATAATTACATGAACGCATTTCCATAAATGAAGATGTAATCGGTAATTCATACATAATATATTTTAAAAATTAGATTTGATTAATTAAAATAATAAAATCTTAATAAATATATAGGTGTAGATCAAAATTAATTAATTTTTTTGCGCTTACTCATTATTTCTTTCATGTATATTAGGTGATCTGGTAGTGCTAACATTTGAATCTTACTGCCGAGAATGTGATTTTTGCATGAACCCAGCCACAAATATGTGCAGAAAACAACCAGTAAGTACTAATTATTTTAACTAATAATTAAATTAAAAAATTACAGTTACATCACAATTTTACGTTTATTATAGTTTTCACTACTGAAACGCAAGCTAATTTCTTAATTTTCTTGCACCCAAACTTCTGAGATTTTAATATTTTAATTAGGTTTCGTTAAAAATATAATAAACAAATCTAATGTAGTGTAAAAACAAAAACTTCTTTTGTGTTAAAATATTTTTTTAACTAAAGTCCCGATAGTATATTGAGTGAGGAAGAATGAAGGGGGTATGAAGCAACTAAAGAATCAGAAAATTTTTGGCATCCGTATTGTATTGTATATACTTGCATGTATTCAATTTTCGTATTTTTTGTATCATTCTCATTTTTTATTTCTTTAAACTTATGTGAGCAGCAAATAATTTTACTTAAATTTTTGTTAACATATTATATTTAAAGAAAATATGTGAAGACTACTTAAATATATTCTAAGTCAAATACTATTGATTTATACGTAATTGCTTAAAATCATTGAGCTTGTGGACGAATTTATTTTGTTTATTCAGATAACTCATTAGAAAATTTCTCTTAAGAATGCCACTGTTGATAATATAACTAACAAATAGGGATCTCTTGTCACCCATTAATGCAATAAAATATTTGATAGTTAACAATAATGTGATTTGTTTAAGAAAATAGGCGTATAGTAAATAGACGTATAATTTGTATAAGAAATTAAATCTTTTATTAATTAATTACTTGGCAGTTTTTTTTTTTTCAAAAATTATATTTACGAGTACAATCAAGTTATCATGATCATAACATATATTTTATAAAAGGTCATAATTTTCATACAAATATTTGCTTTGCTTTCATTTTAAATACACTATAGTATATTTCAAATTATTTAAAGTGGTGAAAGTTAAACTTTTCGGTTGGTAAAACTTATGTGGATTGTTGAATGAGAGTATAGTTTATGGAGAAAATTATAATGCTTTTTTTTATAAATTTTTACTTGAAAACTAATCGATACATATAAGAATATATTGTGGCTTCTTCTAAACTACTTTAAATGGAATATTTTATCCGGAGAAAGTAAATATAAAGAATTGCTTAGAATACAAGATTTCTGCTGGCATTTTATATTTTACGATTTAATATTTCTGATGTTACAGAAATTTATTGTGTATTCATAGCTCAGAAAATTATAATATAATTAACTATTGAAAATCAAATCATAAACACACAAATTTAATTAATCAATAACTCTATAACATAGCTCAGAGTTTGTAATGAATTTACGAATTTAAATTTTATAAAAAATGAGAATGTTGAACTCTTCCTAAATATTATTGAGAATTTAATTCTTGAATAGATCTATAAACTAATTACTTATTTTCAATATAAAATATAAAATTCCCTTCAATGATTATCAAACTCTATCATGTTTTAGAACTACAGTTTTATATTATACTTTTAATTTATATTAAAGATGATATCATAAAGTAGAAAAAAAAATGCATTAAATATAAAGTTTCATTGAAATTCCTAAAACATTATTTTTTAAGTTTTATAACATTATATAATTGGTTATGATAATAATCTTTATTTCATATAATAAAAATTGAAAAAGTAAGAAACAGAAAAATTGAATTTCTCGCAAAATATTCTCAAAGTACAGATTATGTGAAGAAATTTTTTGAATTTAAATCTATACATACAAAATTCTTAACATACACCATATATACATACATACATATATATATATATATATATATATATATATATATATATATATATATATATATATATATATATATCCCCACAGAGCATTAAAAATATATTATATTTTTAAATAAAGGTAAAAATTTGAAATTAATAATACGATGCATATATATGCGATTACAGTATAAGATACTATAATCATATTAAATTAAGCTTCAGTCAAAGAAGTGGGTATTTAGGAAACTTTATATTACGAATAAAAGTACAAAAATTGAAATAACATTTTTGTTCGTATAATTGACATAAGTGGAAAACAATGATATTTTAAATGAAGACATTAAAGTACGAGTATCATCATCTAACTAGCATTTATACTTCTGATCCACAAGCTTTGGTATTAGATGAAGCCAAGTAAAATCCTCTTGGCTGAAGCGAAGTACAACTGTCTCTTTTCTTTTGAATTTATTACACTTCCATGCATGAATATTATAAACATTTGAAGTAAAGATATTTTATGAAAAAAGGATTTTTGTAATAAATAATAAAATGGAATTAATAAAAACTGAATTTCCACATTTTTTTTTATTTTTCTGAAAATTTAATGCTTAAAAATCTTTTTACTTTAACATTTAAGTGTAGAAAAGTTTTAAGCCGATTTCATATAGCAATACATCAGAGATCGCCTTTTGTCTTAATTCATGTATGATTTACAGATTTAACTTTCATTTCTTTGGAATTCCTCATGAAGGAAATTTTCCCCAATAATTGAATTTAAGAATAGCAGACATTTTTCCTGAGCAATTTTTCTCCTTTTTTGTAAATTACTAGTATTTGTAAAAATTTGCCTTTTTTTTTAACATATTAAAAATAAAATGTTATGAATGAATATATTGCTATTCTTGTACAATTTAATTTAGAAAACTGGCTTTGGCACTTTTATTATGACAGCAAATGTTTCCAATCATTACATTTACATAATGAAAATTTCTCTTATAAATTTCTCCCGCTATGATTCACTAATAAACTACGTCCATGTTGATTGCTGCAAGAGTCTAAAAATGCCAAATAATTATAGTTGGAAATATTTATAACTTAAGCTGAATCCATTTAGCCTGCATCACCACATAACTATATTTTATTTGTTGTTTAAAAAATAAATATTACTATTAGGTCTGTGGGAAAGTTCTGTCCATTTCTGAAGAAAACAAAATGCAAATTTTACTTAACATTAATAAACTTTATTAAATAATATAATTGCTATTATTATTAATAACTTCTTGACAGCGTGAGAGCAATTTTTATACCCTATTTTTGTAAATGTTTAGTCGAAAATTTGAAACAATGTTTGGTTGATTTCTTCTTCATTTTTGAATTATTTGCTCTTCAAAAAATTGTGTAAGGACAAAAACAAGAAATATATTGAGGGTAATAAGTCCGGGGAAAATGGTGATGTTTGACAGAATTTACCAGCCTTGTTCTGCATTTTTTTTTTTTTTTTGGAGAACTCTTTTCTTGGTATGTTCTTTCTTGGAATATCGCTGGCCTCTTTTTTTTAATTGCTACCATTAAATTATCTATTTTCTGACAATAATTTCTGAAAACATTTTCTTAGTCAAAGTCAAATTTGCTGTGGAGTTTGAAGCACTAGATTTTCCACTCAGTATACCCTTTTCCTTATGATGTTTTCTTAAGTAATCCACACACAGTAATAAGATCCCTAATTATCATCGGGCTCAAGAAGGGCTCAATTTCGTTCCAAACAAGCAGAGATAAGCATGTGAAGATTCGAGCATCAAAATTCTTCTGACTTAATTCATGTGGCACCCGATTTTGAATATTTCCACGCCAATTCTATGTATGGATATGGTCCGAAATAATTTGCTGAGCTGAATTAAGCTTTCTGTGATCTCTTATGTAGTAAAAAATGATCTTGTTATTACATATTTTTAACAGCATCGTCATTGATCTACGGACGGAACTTTCCAGTAGACCAAATATTTCAATTTTTTAGAAAATAAGCAAATAAAATTACAATAAATTTTATAGTATTTAAGAGTTTAAAGTTAAAATCTAATTATTTTTATAGCATTACTTATATTTGAATTTGAAAAGATTTTATTTTATTTTAGAGGAATCACTTCCAAATGGATGGAACATCACGAATCACTTCGAATGGTAAAGTTTTGAGTCAAATGGACTCTGTGAGTACCTTCTCAGAATACACAGTTACGTCTGAGTATAATGTAGCCAAAGTAAGAAAAAATAAATTTTATTCTTCTTTCAAAGTCAATTTTATTTGTTTTGATCAGGACATTTAAATAGATATAAATTTAAATAACATATAAGAAAAAACGTAGCAAACACGTAGTTCATTTTATTAAGCAAATGGAATATTCGCTAAAGAAAAAGTGTTTGTTCTGTCAGCAGTTAAAAAAAATTGAAGCACTTTAGAAAGTCATAATAAATAAAAAAGGAGTATTCTGTTCAGTTCTATAAAGAACATTTGCCCTCTAGTAGATGTAATAATTCATTTTAATAATCAAAGGATATACAAAGCCAAAAATATATTAAAACTTTCGCTTCCATCTTAAATAAGAAGTCTTGATAAAAACCATATTATCAAGAAATTATGACATTTATCTAATTGTGCTCTAAATAAAAACAAGTGTCTGATTCCATGTGCCGTATTTATTTTTATTCATGATGGTAAGGCATTGTCATTCATGTTTAAGTCTATGGCGACATTTACCAGACATAAAATAAGTTAAAAAATTATTTAAAGGAAGATAAAAAAATATAATTTAAAAAAAAAAAAAAAAAAAACCTTCATAGTAACATTTTTTATCCATTTTTATGAAATACGAGCATTACTCTGAAATTTTTGAGATACGCGCAGACGAGAATTTACAAAATAAAAATAGCGGTTTAATTTTAAAATACAAAGTATTTTAACACAGAAGACGATTTTTTACTGACTTACATCAACTTGTTTATGTAGAATACATTTTAAACAGAAGAGAAAATGGAGTTGACGCGAGAACATTTACGCGCTATGATTTTCTACGATTTTAAAGCAATATTAAATCAAGAAGAATGCGTTCAACGGTTGCAATTAGCATTTGGTGATGAATCTACAGCTCGTGCTACTGTATTCAGATGGCTTAGAGAATTTAGAAGAGGTCTCAATTTTCTTCAGGATGACGAACACAAAGGAAGGTCGCGGTCGGCAGTAATCCCGGATAATGTGTCTCCCATTCGAAAAATGTTAATGGATGATAATCGCTGTACCTATCAAATGATACAGAAGTAACTTAGCTTCGGATCCGCAGCCATGCACAAAACCATTCATGAAGAATTACATATGAAAAAAATAGTTTGCCGTTGAGTTCCCCATAATCTAACTGAGCACCAAAAATAGGAGCGTGTCAGAATCAGTAAAGAAACTCTTACATTCTAAATGATGGTGGTCACTGCATCATTTCTAAAATTGTAACAGGTAATGAAACGTACATACCGTTTTTTGACATTCCAACACGCCAAGAAAGCAAAGTATGAGTCTTTGAAGATGACCCCACGCCGGCAATGGTGAAAAAACAACGCGCACTGAAAAAAGTGATGTATGCCGTTTTCTTTAGAAATACAGGATTGGTCAAAGCCATTAAGTTGGAAGGACAGAAGACAGTAACAGCACACTGGTATACTACAAAATGTCTTCCAGAAATTCTACAAGAACTGATTGTTAGGGGACTAATGCTTCACAATGACAATGCATCTTCACATTCAGCTGGATTAACTGTTGAGTTTCTTTAACAAAAACAAATTAATGTAATCGAACATCCGCCGTATTCACCTGATCTAGCTATGTACGACTTTTGGTTATTCTTTAGTCTAAAAAAGAACCTACGTGGACGTCGTTTTCATTCAGAAGAAGAGATTGGTGTGGCTATAAATGCTTTTTTTCATCTATTCCAAGAAATGAACGGCTTAAGGCATTTAATCTGTAGAAAATTCGTCTACAAAAGTGCAGTGATGCTTGAAGAGACTACTTTGAACACACCTGAAATTTTGTAAGCATAACTTTAAAAACCTAGTTGTATCTCTAAAACTTCAGAGTGACCCTCGTATAATCTGAATATGCAATGTGTTCTATGACAAAAACTATTTCTATTTAGAATATCTCATTCTTTATTATACATAAAGTGAAAAATAATTAAAACAATAATTCTACGCTTGTACTTAATGAGCAGCACACATTAGTGGAGTATTTGGTAAACATGAGCAAATTGAGCTTACGAAAAGTAAAATTATTAGCTTATGTGTCGTCTTATCTGATCCCTTATATGTTTTTTATGTCAATAAGTTTATGCAAAGCAAGAATCAATACATTTCATGCTTTTTAGATATTTAATTCCTATTCTGAGTGTCTACTTTCCGGCTGCTGAGCCACAAAGTCGCATGTTT
The DNA here is from genome assembly GCA_030067965.1 of Latrodectus elegans. NCBI lineage: Eukaryota > Metazoa > Arthropoda > Arachnida > Araneae > Theridiidae > Latrodectus > Latrodectus elegans. The sequence continues at coordinate 79,318,036 of CM057814.1, read as the reverse complement.
AGCTCAGGTGAATCTAGGAATGATACAGGCCGATTTCTTATTGCCATTGTAATAGTAAATTAGACTATTTTCAGTAAAATAGCTTACAGACTCGATATTTTTTTGTTCAAACAAGCTTTTTTGAAATGGATACTTTTTAAAAATTCTTTTTCTTCTTATGATAAAATTAAATAATCTTTCATAAAACTAATTAGCATTTTATGCAATTAATTTACTTCTTTTTAGTTAGATAAATCTGTCAACTTTCATTTTTATCTATTAAATTTTTTATTCTATCAATTATTTTAAAAAATCTTTATTATATTCATGCTGTATGTGCTACAAAAATATGATAATTTCTGAACCTTTATGCTTTATACTTTTTAAATTATTATTTAAAATTTTCTGATTTTAAAATCTTTAATAATTATAAATGTTTTATTTTTAATGCTTTTCTTTTGCATGCAATACTATATTATGTTACACAGTTGATTATTAAAGTTGCAGGATCTAAAAGAAATCATTTAATGAATATCATAATCATATGAAAGAAAGTAGATTTTGGAATATGCAAATGATTAAAAGGTATGTGCTAATCATTTGCATGCTTTAACTTGAAAGGATGACCATCAGGGCTGTCTTTCTCAGCTTTGGGAACATTCAGGTTTTTGCACGTATTCCACGGACATGACATCCTCATCAATGGATCAAGCAAATCAAATAACATCATAAACTTTACATAAAATAAAGTTTTTGTCCAGAGGATTTTTCATGTAAAATCATTTTTCAAAATCTGAGTTTTCTCTAAACATGTTACGCATTGAATAAGAAAAATAAATTCTCATCACGATGATCCGGAATTTCATAGAAACAGAATCGCTTCTTAATGAGGGTATGGATTTATCGTTCAATATTGCCTCTCATGTTCATCAAAAATCAACTAGTGGCAATCAGTTATACAATTGATATATTACTAAGGATCATACAAGATCTCAATGCTTTCTCATGACTGACATCAGAAAGGACAGACGTATTGTGGCGTTGATCTTGTAAAACTATATAGCCACAACATGGAATCGTAATCTAGAAAAATCTTTTTACAACACGTCCAGTATCCACTTGTACAGTGCAGTGACGTTTCGATACCACGTAGTTGACTGCCTAACGGTGGAAGGCGATTGAAAGACATTTTAGAATCCACAGCGTAAATAGCCATCCGAGAGGATTTTTTTTATAGATGCCTTGCCGCTTTTACGTGTTACAAAGGAGAGAAACTGAGAAACACACAAACACTTATCCTCACAGACATGTATACAAATTACAGAAGCGTAACATCTATCTCCCGTTGTTCAACAGTCATTGAGATTCATATCAGGACTTGAGGTCTGACGAGCATTGTTCTATCTTTAGGCCATGGTGAGCCCAGAGTGATAATGTTTGGAACTGCTCTGCTACTACCATTTAGGCTTCCTTTGAAAATGCTGCACAGAGACAGACAGCTATCTTTTCACCAAACGAAAAAGCTAGATATAAGAATGGCTTAATGTTATCTTTTCAGAAAAATCCCAATTCTGCCTGCAGTATTCTGATGACCATATTTGTAATGGATGTTTCCGAGCCAAACTCTTGCCACTTTGTATTCGATATCGTCATAATAACTTTGCAGCTGGATTGATGATATCGGCAACTACAGGGTACATGACTCACATACCTCTAGTTTGGATCAACGGTAATCAGTATAGTTCTTACATCTTAAGATCAGTGGTTGTACCCTATCATCTCTAGGTCTGAGAAACATCTTTCAATGAGATAATGTAAGAACACATGTTGCTTTTCTGGATATAGAAAGTATTCAATTGTTGAATCTGCACTGTTTCCAGGTCTCTTAAAAATCGAAAACACTTGGACGTGGGCTTCTGAGAGATTTGCCCACCTTTTCTCTTTTTCTACAACGTTTGATGACATTGAAATAGTAAGAAATGAACTGATTATTTCTGTCCTCTAATCTTAGTTCTATTTCATGCCCAACTTTGTGAGAGTTTTTTTTTAGCTCTCAAATATGTCAAGTGTTTCTGTTGATTACGCATCTCTGTAAGACCCTAATATGCTTGCAAATTTAATGATTTTGTCTTTGTGTTATACTGTTTATGTACAACAAATATAATTTTTATTTGCACTTCTTTATGCAGTTTTAATGGCTAGTAGTTTATTTAATTCCTTAATGCTCGAATTAGAACTGTTCCCTCTTATACAACATTATATCGGGTTTGAGCATACCATAACACATATTCTATGATAACAATGAACATCTAAATTATTTTAATATGTAATATATTATTGACTGTTATTACTGAATTTATTCTTCCCTTTCTCCATGATGAAGGTTAACCCTAAAGCAAATCCAAACACACTGTGCTTAGCCGGTTGCTGCATTCCCACTGGCTACGGGGCAGTCATAAATGTTGCCAAGATAACTTCCGGGTCCACTTGTGCCGTCTGGGGTCTGGGAGGAGTCGGCATGTGTGTCCTAATGGGTTGCAGGGACAGTGGAGCTTCTAAAATCATTGGTATTGATGTGAACCCAAAAAAATTTGAATTAGGTAAGAGAAAAAGGGAGATTTTCATCAGCTCTTTCCCATTTCAATTATATATCGATTATGTAATAAGACATTACAACCGAGTTAATTCTAAATATCTCACTTTCACGCAACTTCAAGAATTCATGGAAGGATTTCTTCTTACTATCATCCAAATGAAGTTTGCTAACCAATTTCATCATTTTGAGGAAGATATGATTGTGCACAATAATTTAAAATAGCAAGATATCTCACTGAGCCATATAGCATTCAAGTAGAATTAAAAATATATCAAAAACATATCAATCGTCTCAAAGCATTCTATGATTAAGGAAAACTAATTAAAATACTTTTATAAGAGTATAGATTACTAAATATCTAAATAAACCATACTATAGTTTAAAATAAAAACCATTATAGACTAAAATAAACCATTCAAACTCTTGCAATATTAATCTAAGCCTAAGAAATATTGTTGTATCCAAATAATATTATTGAGTAATATGCAATAAAAACTTCTAATGTTTTTATATTCATGTAAGTTTTTAGACAAATATTTAAAAAACATTTTTTGACAGAACAAAATCTTCATCAATCATTTTTGAATCATTAATTATAGAAATATTTTACTGCTGTACTTATTGGTGGTGAAACTTAAGTCAACATTTTAATCGGGTTGCATTGATGTGGTAACAATAGAATATGGCCCAATCTGATGAAATTACAGGCTCTGAAACATAAGATATTTTGAAAAATTGTGGCTGTTTTATATTAATATAATTAATATTTCTACAGATATTTTCTTTTATTCCCTGATTTAGGGATAGTTTCGTCTGCAGGAATTTGTCAACGAAACTCACTTAAGTATTTTTTTAAATGACATATATCTAATAAATCAATGATTGATTTATTATCATATATATAATAAATCAATCAATTTGAGCTTTAAAATCATTAAAAATATTTAGATAATTTTTAACGATTTTAAAACTCAAACTTTTAAGCAAATATTATGAAAATCGATGATCTCTTTGTATCAGCCAAAATATTTGCGATGTATTTTGAAAATAAAGAGAAAATTTATCTCTGAATAAAATTATATATTTGCAGCAAATATTAAAAGAGAATGGAGGGACACAGCTTCTTAAAATCTCTTCAAAAAATTTTGAATGCAAGAATTCCCTGTTAAATCTAATTTACACACTCAATAAAATTACTCGAGGTTATTGAAGGAACATCTTTCTATTCATTGCTACGTTTCAGTGAATGCATGTGTTAACTCCCACAATTTCAAGTGTTCTTAAGTTGTAAAGAATAATTTAAGCCTAATTTATAACATTTGATTCTATTTTTAAACTTGCTTTTTCCGGTGTTTTTACACCCCGCAAAATGATGGAATATTCTCTCTTAATTACTTAGAATTCTTCTTGACTTGAATTATGAATATTTCTTGACTTGGTAAATTACTGTCACTAAATTTACTTATGGAAATTTTATTTATTATATTGATACACTTCAGTATATTTGTTATATTGATACAGTTTTTTAAATTTTTCTTCTTAACAAAAACACAATAGCTCTTTACAAGCTTTGGCTGGCTCAAATACCCACATTTTGAAGCGTTTTTTTTTCAGGGCAGAACTCCTCTCCAGATTTTGTTGAGCTAGCAGCCGAAAGATTATCGCTCTTTCGGTTCAGTAATTTCTGGGTTTGAATCCCAACCTGGCCATGCATTTTGTAGTAGTTCGGAATCCATTTTAAACCATTGGTGCTTGTCTAATTACCCTCACGTGTAAAAACTGACCATTGAACGACACACAAACAAATCAAACCTCTCCAAAACTTCTAGACACTTTGATCTTTTCAAAGGTCATTAAACCATCTAGTTGAGAATCTTTCTACCCGATATTCCATAGGATTTTTGAAAGTAAAATTTTAACTACAATGTTTTCTAAGCTTTTCCGGCAAGGGTTAGCCCATCTTAATCTATTGCTTAAGATGATATTTATTTTTGGCTGCTCATAGAGCCTGTGTAAGTCAAAGCAAATCTAGTTCACCTACATCTTCTTGTTCTGGGCCAGAGAAAGATTTGAGGAATTTTTTTTAAAAGCATATTGAGAACCAGTATTAAGATTTCCCATTTCACTTGCATAGGGCAAGAGAGACTAAATTTTAATTTTGAAGTTCTAAGTTTAACCAAAGTTGCTTTCTCAGTCCAAAGAAACGAATTGCCAGCAGTTTTTATTCTGTTGTCAGCTTCTATTTTAAAATTGTTTTTGTCCTTGATTATCGGGACAAGGTGAGTAAATTCATTAACTGTTTCGAAGATTTGACTTTGAATGAGAATTTTTCTTTACAGTCGAGAGCGGAGAATCTATAAATTAAATTTATGTGGAGGCTCATATTGTAGTACAATTTTCAAGGGTTGAAAACGCTCTCTTACTCCTTTTTCTGAAATTCTTATAATAATTATGTCAGTTACATAGGCCAATAATTGAATGATCTATTCGCCGTTTTTATTATTTATACCCAAAATATAGTGGCTTAATACAATTCTACAAAATTCTTTTCAATTCATAGAAATCAAATAAAACTTCGATTTTGTAAATACAATATTTCCAGTAAATAATTAAAAAGTAGATGTTCTTTTATAGTACATACATTTTAGTATTTTGAATTTATAATGTATATTTTTTACAATGTAAGATTTAGATTCCTTGAGAAAAGGAGAAAAATTGTTTTGTTTTAACTTAAAACACTTACAACTCGATAAAAATTTGCTTCCAACAGAACACACTATTGTCCACTAAAACTGCTAAATCATGAAGAAATAGAAATAACAAGTTATTATTTATTAAACTAATATATTAGAAAAAAAAACAAGTGATTGGCTTTTCAAGGTATTTGGAAGCGGGAATCATGAGTAATCCATATCCTGTACCTCTGGTAGCAATAATAACACTTATACAACTGGCCATTTAGTCCAAAAGATGTTGGACGGCATGTAAAAATACTGCTACCCAAATATAATGTTAACACAATGTCACACCTCATTGATCATTGTGAGTAAGATATAGTGAAGAGCTTTGAACGAACATTTTCTGTTCAAACGAGGTCTGAAGAACATTCTGCTAGGACAACAGCAAAACTCCCAAACAGTTTTTCCGAACACGTTTGGGCCATATAATTTCGGAAATTTGCAGTTATGTATTTTCTTGTTCCAGTGTACCGAATCGTTGGATTTGAATTAAGATAAAACAGTGATATGCAATACAACAAAAATATAATGAAAACTGTTCACAGTGCCTTTAATGCTTACAAGAAATGATAAACTTAAATTTAAAGATTCCCGTGTTACTTCTGGTAATTTGCCAAATGATAATATGGAATGTGCGCTGATTTACATACATTCAATTATTTTACAAATAAATAAATTCCGATTTATTTTACAAATAAATAATTAACGATTAATTTTACTAATAAATTACAATTCGTTTTATAAAAAAATGAAAATATAAAGCAAATAGTTATGGTTACATTTAAAATCCACAATCATGAATTGCTAATTTGAAACATCAGCAATACAATAATTGGTTGTAGAGCCACCTTCTAGTGGAATATATGACTAAAAACTTTACTTCTATTAAGTTCGATATTATTTTAAACATGTTCATTATTCATGTATAACTATAGTGTAAAGCTCTTAAATACGCATCTCTCTCTTCCTTTTTTAAAACTTATATGGCATTTTAAGAATTATATATTATCTTAAATAATTAACGATTTTTAAAAAAATCTTAAATACAACAGTAATACTTAAATTAAAATTTATGATATACTTAATACTTAATATAAAAATGCATTTAAAACAATTTTTTGCAGTAAATATAATGTCAAACCTTTATACAAAATCATATTTTAAAATTTAGCAAAACAGTTTGGAGCAACTGTTTTCTTGAACCCAAAAGACGTGTCCAACGTACCAAAAGCTCTGGCAGCGATGACCAACGGAGGCGTTGATTTCTGCTTCGTGTCAGTTGGAATTATTTCTGCTATGGTAGGATCTTTGGTTTATTTTGAAATGATCCAAAAATTTCTTATTGGACACTATTTCTTGCCAAATTAAATTAAATCAATTGTAAAATTTTTAAAAAAATGGGAATTAACATTGAAACGCTATCAAATTTTATATAAAAGATTTAAAAAATTTTACTTGATTCCATACTTTAAATTATTGGTTCGGTCATCGATTTTTTTTCTCCATTTTTATGATCAAAGATATCATTAAAAGATTTTTTAAGATTTATTCATTTTGACGATCATTAAATCTTGTCAGCTCGCAATCGGCAGGCTCACGCAATAGCAAATTACCCACTTACATTTTCCATTTCGGAACAAATGCAACAAATGTCATTGTGTGTGAATGTCTTAGTTTTCAATAAAAAAAATTTCTTTCAAAAGTTATCCTGTAATGTATTTTGTTGAGTATATTGATCGCTCATCAATAGGGATTGCTTTTCAATGACTGCTTAAGAGCCATCTTCTATAAATAATCATTCATTTCAGGAAAATGTGGACGGCTGTCAAATAAATGGTTTTCTTTTCTCCTGGGAACAACGCACACATTGACTTTATTTCTGAATCTTCCCCATACTGCGATTTAATCGAGGTTAATGACCAAAAGCACAAATGCCTTTAAATATTTATTTTTACAGATAAATATTCTAGATATTTACCGACTATGAATGCTTGCACAAACATATAAATTGTAAGCATGTGCATAGAGTTTTATATTATAAAGCAATATTCAGTTACTAGAAACACTAGATTTTCCTATTAGCTGTTTTTATTTATTTATTTTTATATATATTATTTTAGCAAAATTATATTATTTATATATATTATTTTAGCAAAATTTTTAAGGAATGAAGTAATAGCTATTTACCTAAAGACATTTATAAATGAATACAAGCAAATATTGTTCAACAGTAATATTAAAATCATATAATAAAAATTTAAAAATAACTCCTTTATTACTTCTCCTAAGTTAAAGCTTTTAGAACAGAATAATGAATCCTTAATTAAAGAAATTATTAGAAATTTGTGTATTATGGCATTTATATAAAGTTCTAGCCAGCTGTTATAGCGGTAGAAGCATCTCACAAACATACATGATGAAATGTTTTGAACACAATAAACGTCTTATTTGTTCCATCCGTTTAGCAGTTTTCTATTACTAAATGGTTTTCAAGCAGAAGAACAAAGCTGAACTAGTGACGAAGCTTTCAATCTTATTTGTATTAAAATCTGGACCAAAGAATCTTCGTAGATTTGAACTCATTGAATGATATCCCAACTAATCTTGATTGTAATCAGAAAAAGTCCTAAACTGTCATTAAGTTTAAAGAACATTAAATTAATTAAATTAAATAACAAAAAAAGCAAAAGTGAGAAAAGGGAGCTTGATTGAAGATTTTGACCTATATCATTTAATGTGGAATTCTCACATAACTTTTTAAACATTTTTCAGCGTGTAAGTATATAAATTCTCTCATTTTACTTAAATTAAAATGTTTGCTTTTGGCTACATAACATTAATTATGATTTTGAGTGATATTAGTTTTCGTTACAAAGTTAAAAGTTAGATGTTACTTCAACAAATTAATAAAAGTTTTAGCACAGGTGCCATATAATCCATGATGCCAAATTTTGAGATTGGTTATTTTTTTGGAGGATTTTCTTATGTATCTGGCAACCTCGTTTTCATTACATCATACATACGGAGACCTATAAAAATTAGACAAAAAATTCTGTTTTGGTAATCCTAGTATTTACGTCATCCCACGTCAAGATACGTCATCTTGGCAACACTTCTTCCTCACCAAAAAAATTTAGAATTTGGAAACATGGATTATATAGGACCTGTGCCAAAGTTTCTGTCACAAACGCTCAGTTGGGATACGATGATATCAAGGCGTGATATAATATCTTCTTTATTTTAAAATGATACATGTAATACTTTTCTACATGGAAATCCCTGTAGATATTGTGGATTTCAGAAATAACACATAAAATAGCTTTTTTATTTTCTTAACATTTATTTAAAAACCTTAAAATTGTTACTTCAAAAAATGGTATAACTACTTTTTTTATTTAAAAAAATTATTTATAGGAGGAAGCATTTAAATCCAGTCATCCTCATTGGGGTAAAACCGTTATCATCGGCCTATCTGATGTCGGAGCTACCATGAAAGCTGGTGTCTGGGAACTACTGTTTGGAAGACAATTAACAGGAACTTATTATGGATGTGAGTATATATATATATATATATATATATATATATATATATATTATATATATATATTATATATATATATATATATATATATATATATATATATACATAGATAGATAGATAGATATCGTAAGTACAAAACGTCAATCTTAGGTAAAGATTGACCTTTTGCTTCTTTTTAACATACACTTCCCCTCATCTAAGTTTGAAGCTTTTAATCTAATACCGAAGATAATAGCACAACTTCTTTTCAAATTTACCCCCAAGTACAAAATGTAACCACAGAATAACAAGCATGGTTAATTAGTAAATGTGGAATGTGATCGAAAACTGACAAATACATAAATTACACTGGTCAACAGTGGTTTTGGTGCCAAAGATTTTGGAGGTGATTTTATATGAATTCGATGCGCTGAATCCAAATATGCCATTAATTTTTGCCTATCAGCTTGAATTTTTAAGATATCAACATTTTAATGAATCATGCATTACACTATTTTAAAAGAAAAACCATGGTTTAAACAAACAAATTAAACAGGGAATTTTTATTATATTACATAGATATTGCTTATTAAATACAAAAGAAAACAGAAAAAGTCATGATTTAAACAAATTACTCACTGAACATTTCGGAAACTTTTTTTGCGTGACATTCTTGAATGTATTTTGGAACAATTCCGTTTTAAAGTCCAGCAGTAATCTGCCATCATGTGAGTATCCCATCTTCCTTGATAGCGATCCTCCATACATTTTATATCTTGGTGAAATCTTTCACCTTGCTTCTCACTAATGTCTCCTAAATTATCAGGGAAACGGTCTAAGTTGCTATGTAAATAGTGCAACTTTAATGCTCATGTTACACCCAAGGGATCTGAAATTATTCAGCATTTCATTGACTAATTCAACATAGTTTTCAGCTTTGTGTTTACCCAGAAAATTTTGGACAACTGAAACAAATGAATTCCAGGCTTTTTGTTCAATCTCATTCATTGAATTTATGAAGTTAGAGTCTTTAATCAGCTGTCTTATTTGTGGGCCATCAAATATTCCTGCTTTAATTTTTTCCATACTCAGCTGAGGCATTTTTTCCCTATATATGCAAAGCATGATTCATTCTTATCAAGAGCCTTTACAAACTGCTTCATTAGACCCAGCTTGATATGCAGTGGTGGAAAGATGATTTTCTCTCGTGGAACTAAAGGATCGTTGATGATATTCTTTTCCCCAACATCCATGTTTTCTCTCCTAGGCCATTCTTTTCTAACCCAGTGTTGCGTTTTGTCTCTGCTATCCCAGAGGCACCAGAAGCAAGGATATTTTGTGTGGCCACTTTGCTGTCCAAGGAGAAAGTTTACCATTTTTAAGTCTACACAAATCACCCATTGGTGTTCACGATACTTTATTTTTTCCAAGACCAAAGCTATGGTGTCATATTGCTCTTTCATTTTCGTTGAGTGAGCAATTGGTATTGAGCCATATTTGTTCCCATTATGTAGAAGAACACATTTCAAACTTCGCTTTGAGCTGTCAATAAATAGGCGCCAATCATCTGGAAAATATTCAGGAAGACCCATTTTTACCAGGAGTTCTCTAACAGCATGACAAAATACAAGATTTTGTTCTTCAGAGAAAAAAGGTAGCAGATCTTTCTCCTTTGTGTGATAGAATGTAATTTTCGTTCCTGGTTCAAGTAAATTTTTTTCCTTCAACCTGAAAGCCAGTAATTCAGAAGCTTCTTTCGACAGATTGAGATCTCTAGTGAGGTCATTTAACTCATCTTGGTTGAAACATTGAGGAATTGATGATATCGTTTCAAAATCGCTGTCACCTTCAGTAGTATCAGAATTCTGATCAGAGAGACAATAAGCGTCCTCACAGAGTTCTGGTAGCTGGTGAAAAGTTGGAATTGGCACTTCTTCTGAGTGAGGGATAGGGCGTCTTGCAGAGACTAAATCTGGATAACTCCACTTATTACGGTTCTTTCGATTGATTCCAGTAATATTTACTAGGCAGAAATAACAGTCATCAAAGTGATTTTTTGGTTTTCTCCAAACCATTGGTACACCGAATTTCAGGCTTTTCCTTTTCCCGGTAGTCCACTGTCGTAAATGCTGTGTACAAGTTTTACAGACAATATGTGGTGCCCAGGTTTTATCCTGATCACCAAGTTTAACACCAAAATATTCAAGATAAGCCCTCTTTACAAAGTCACTAATAGATTTTCTGTTTTCCAGTAGCGTGTATTCTCCGCATATGTAGCAAAAAATATCAAGATGATGTACACAGCTTCTTCTACTTGAACTCATTTTATTTCTATTCAACAACACAAATACTTAGATTTACTTTTTAACAACTCGTTACTAAAGAGAAATTTCATATGACGCTAACCTCTATCTATTTGCACCGCCGGAATTCACGAACTATTCTCAACTCTCAACTGCGGTTGAAGCTTTGAAGGTCACTTCAGATAGTGGACAGACATCTCCATCAATCGGATTTCTATGGAACTAACTGGATAGCACTAATAAGTAGGATTCCATCCCATTTATTAAGAATTTGTCAACTAATCAGTTATATATCTCATATTGTTTTTCTTCTTTTTATAATAAATGAATTAAAATAATAATTTTTAAAAATAATAATTAGTTATTTCCTAAATATTATTATTTTAAATTCAATTGGTTACAAAAGAAGACTGACAATAGGGCAAATATACAAGAATCTTTCCCTGTATAAATTTTACAACACTTGTACTTGAAAGTACTAAATAGAAAAAAAGCATTGATAGATAAGTGAATTTATCTAAAAATCTAGAGCTGATACAGAAAAACTGCTTTCATATTTAGATTCAGCAATAAAAATATAGTTAAAATCTGCTCTAAAATCCTAAGCACCAAAAAAAAATTTTTTTTTGTAGGCCTGTGTTATTTATTTTATATTTCTTTTTCCTTATCTTTAGAAGATCTGACATGCATTAGATCAATTCTAGAAGGTTGTTGCAACCAGAAATCTGTAATAATAATGGGATTCAGTGATAAGTGCTCCTTAGAAAATCTAGTGAAACAAAGAATGTGATTCCCTGGATGGTCACCGCATTTTTTTATAAGTGAGGAGAATTTTTTGATATTATCAAAAGAGATAAATGGGTGAAAAAACACAACTTAAAATGGCAATTTGTTAGTCTAGTCAGAGCAAACCGCGGTTGCATTTGATTTTAAGCAGAGAGAAAGGAGATGTATCAAACTTTATTAAACGATATCTAAAACAAGTCTAAAAAAATCTATAATTTACCCATTGAAAAAGTACTTATGAGATTTAAATTTTTTAACACTTATAAATATACATCACAACACTTCTTACTATCAAAATTTTCAAAAACTTAAATATCTTCAGTTTAGAGAAAGTGCTACGATTCTAGATGCATTCTGTTTGAATTTTTGTTATACAAAACAGGTTATTTTAAATAATGTAAGGCATGTCATTTTACAACCGTGCCTACAAAACCGAAAGTAAATAAAAAGCTAATTCATTTGGTTGGTTTATTTGTAATTCTATAAAAAAAATTTTAACATTAAGGTTAAATGGGTTAGGACAAAGATTCAAATTCGAAGTAGTATTTAAAACCACGATCTATTAAAATGAAGATCAAAGCTCTAAACACACTTGGCTGTCTACTCGATTTCGGCCGCATTCAAATTAAATAATAGATCATTTTAAGAAACATTAAAATTCTAGATTAAAAATATTATCTTTCTGTGAAATCACATTCAAATGAATAATTATAACTAAGAAACTTGAAATTGGATCTGCTTAAGAAAAAATATGGGATAATAATTGCTGGGTGAAATAATATTTATCAATATATAATAATTGTTTCTAATGACTTCATGTAATATTTTCATTGAAGACAGCCAGATATGAATGTAAATTCTTATTCTTTTCCAGCCTATAAAGCAGGTCGTGACATTCCTCACCTCGTGGAGAAAGTCATTAATGGGAAAATACCCTTAGAAAAACTAATATCTCATCGTTTACCACTTGAAAAAATTAACGAAGGATTCGATATGTTGAAGAAAGGAGAATCGTAAGTTATATTTTTGTTTCTTGCTAAATGGTTGAGAAGCTAATGAAATCCCCTTCAAAAGAGCAAATGAGTTTTATATTGTAATAATATGATAGTTGTGATAAGTTGATTCATATCCGTCGATTAAAGTTACTATTTGCCCACGATGGCTAATTTGATCGTGGCTTTCAATGTACGTGTTTCTTTAATGTAGATTCAAAATGGCTATGACATCCATGGTTGAAATTGAATCCACAAATGGATGTACTGGTTAACAGAGCTCTAACTATTCCCTCCCAAAATTGTGTGCACACATTTTGTATAATAATAATATTATTATTAAAATATATAATTTTTTAAATAGATTATTTGAAAGTAACTTATTTTATACGAATTCCTACACATAATACACCTTTTTAAACTGTGATAAAATGTAATTTGTGATATTGTGCAAATTAATTGGCAAACATTTGCATGTTTAATTTTACATCTAAAAAGAATGTAGTTAAGATTTCGAAAAAAAAAAAAAAAATACTCACGATGTAAAAAAAGCAAATTTTTGCAACGTTTTCATAAAAAACATTTTTTTCGACATTATATTTTTTTGAAAATCACATTTTGGGTAACTACTGGTAGATTAGAAAGTGAACAAACACTGAAGTAAATGGCTTAAGCAGTTTGTCTGTCAAAAAGTATTATTTTGTTGGATTCAACTAGTTGGTTCAATACTATAAAAATAAGAAAAAAGGATTCGACAGAAAAAAATAATTTCTAAATTGATTTCTAAGCAAAATTAGAAATTTGGACATTCACTCTTTAGTATAGAAATCACTTCTGTGGCAAAAGACTGTGAAATACTTATACTTTAAAACTGTATATATTAATTTTTCCTAAAGTATGTCAATAAATTTAGACTGTTGATGCGCACTTTTGTATTTTTTAGTCTGAATACTGTAACCAAAAAGTGATAATCAAATTAACAGAAAAATTCAACAGAAGACAAAGGAAGTCACTTTGTTCAATTGATAACGATTATGCTAGTGCTTAACATTCATAGTAATCTTGTCTGGATCACGATAGATATAAATCTTGTATCACTCATCTAATATTGAAGAATAATATTTGAGAAACAGTTTTCCTCTCATGTGAATATAAAAATTCGTACTACTTATGGTTTCTGTTGAAACAAAAAATGTCTGGTGATACGAAAGACATCATTTTTTTTAAACACCGATGAGTATAACGACATGCTAACAGGATAATTATATTCATTGACCTCTACGATGTAGTGGCTGGTTATTATATAATTTTAATGACATGTATTTCGTCACATTTATCTTCTAAACAGAAATTTTTAAATGTAACTCAACTTTATTCACGAAAATTTACAATTCAGTTGAACAATGTATTAGAACTGACACTTTTTTTAACCACTCAAATAAGCTCTAAACTAAGCAGATGAATGGGTCTAAAATGTATGTATTTTAGATGGCCCCTCAGTTTCACGATAATTTGTGCGCCATGCTCTTAAAGATATTGATTTATTTCTGACAAATTTACAATTTTTTGGCATTCTGTATTTCGTTTTTGCGTTTTTAAAGATGCACAGTTGGCGAGAAACAATCGCCAATTTTCACTATGGGACGGCCTAAAATATTTTTCCCAAATACTGTTTGCACTTAACAATATATTTTCAATCAAAAAACAAGCTTTAACTGGAACATTGCTTAACAAACCCAAAATGAACAAAACTATATGCAACAATAATTATATTTAAAAAATGTAATAGATGTTGCCATTCAACAGAATACAAAAGTGAAACCAAACGATTTTTAGTAATTTTATACTCTAAATAAATAATCAATAAAATATATTAAAATTGGTCCAGCATTTAATCATTAACAATAACTGAATAAGTTTTTTTTTTTTTTTTGATAAATTGTAGAGAAATATGGATTATAATTTACCTTAAATAAAGCAGAATAACCTCTACGCATAATCTTTCCTCCTTTGAGATATGTGGATGTGGCCCACTATTTATTTAAAGTTCGTACTGAAGGCAATTTATCGGGGAATAATAAATGCCTTAAAACCGAATTTAAAGAATTCAATCTTAAGCACTTGTATGTAAGATGTATGTAAAAAAATTAAGGTATCACTTTTTAACACTAAATTCTATTAACACAGAATCTGAGTTACCATTTCTTTGTTCTTAATTAGAATATATCAAAAATATAGGTAAAATCAAAACATTCTAATATATCAAAAAATATATTCACAGACACAGAATCATGTTCATGTTATTATCTACATAAGCATTTGAGATTAAATACTACATAATCCACCACTGCTTTCAGTTTAAAATGTCTTCAAGAATATTAAAAATAATTGCGCCGCACATGAAATTCGAAAGCTAAATATTAGACTGCTGAATAAACATGTATTTTTTTCATAAGAATGTGTAGTAAAGAATGATTTAATTTAACAAAGTTTGTTAAAAATTACACATTTAAAATTTAACACCTTTTAAATTTGTAAAGTTGAAACAACGAAAATATTCTTAAAATTTTGAATAAAAAAAAGGACAAGCAACTCCGTATTATATTACATAACGTTAAGGATAAAATTAAAATTAATGAATTTTCATTTATCGAAATTAAAGTTAAAAAAGTTTTTAAATCAATATTTTATAAGTATATATATAAATATATATATAATACACTTATAAAATTTTATTTTCAGATTGAGAGCTATTATTGACTTTGACTTGAAAGCTTGAAGATTTGTGATGACCATTCAAAAGAAAACTCTCTCTCTCTTCTGTAGTTAAAACATAAGATAAATTCATTGCTGTGCGCTTTTTAAAAACAAATTTATTTAAGGAGGATAAATACTAAAAAAATGGAGATAATATCATATTTTAAAAATGTGAAACACATATTATTCTACAAATTTTGACAAAGGCAATATTTATTGTGTTATTTTTTTCTAATTATTGAATGTAAAATTACTTCATTGATGTATGTCTTAGAGTTCCTGTAAATAATCATTTTAAATTTTGATATTTTATTTCTTCATTAAAATATATTTTGTAAAATTCTTATAATTCATATAAGTCTGATTCCTAAAGAAAAGTCAAATAACAATAGTAGGGAAACTGATTTATATATATAGTTTCATGCCAGAAACAAATAATCGAAATTAATAAAGGATTTCACATTGCCCACATAAACATTAGAATCTAAACTAATATTGAAAGATTTCAAACAATAGATAAAATATAAAACTATAAAATTATAAGAATATATAAGAAAGATTATATATATTAAAATAAAATAAAAACATTTCATTTTAAAATTTAATATATAATAGAAAAATAATTGCTTTACCTGACACTAATAAACTCAATACAATTGGTTCAAAAGAATGTACTTAATATAATCTGTGTGTAGTTTAGTTATATATATATATATATATATATATATATATATATATATATATATATATATATATATATATATATATATATATATATATATATATATATATATATATATATATATATATATATATATATATATATATATATATATATATATATATATATATATATATATATATATATAGAGAGAGAGAGAGAGAGAGAGAGAGAGAGAGAGAGTCTCTTTATTAATATTAATTACAAAGTTTACCTGTCAGGATAAGCTATCTATCGAATTCTGGCAAGCTGTGATAAATTTGTGCAATTAATTGTAATAATTATGAATTAAAATTCTCTTAAATATTGCATACTGGTAAATATGGTAGGCTGATTATACTTTATTTGGCATTTTGGTTTGTATTAAATTGCTTTACTTTTTTCAAACGATGAACAACGAATTTTATATAGCCTTATGCAAAACAATTTATCGTTATTAATTTCTCTTTTTAATAGTATTTAACATTGCCCAATAATAATGAATACATGTTCAGTTCTATAAATTTCTTCTTTCACCAGGTGTTTCATTTCAAAAAGCGCTTAAATTTATTATTAAATTCCTTTGTTTCTTACGTAATTATGGTCAAAATTTACAGATAACAACCTAAACCATGCATATTTATATTTGAATGAAACTGTATAGATGAAAGTGTTGTGTGACATTTAGCAAAATAATATTATTATACAAATAATATTATATAAAACAGTTTTTTGAATAATATAGTTTAAGTTAAATGAAAAAGACTTCATTAAAATTAAATTTAATATTTCTAATAGTATATTATAAATTATTTTCTGAATTCTATATTTTTGTATCATCTTAAAATATTTTCTAATTTACATACTTTTCTGATAAAATATTTTGTATTTGAAAGAATATATATGCAATAAAAGTATCTCAAATGTAATTCCTATATTTTTTAATTTTGGAATAAAATGGAACAAAATTGTTCCAATTTAATATGGAACAAAATTGACTAAACTTACTATTTCATTTAGTTAGTGATAAATATTATGTGTTACCAAATTCCTTTTTAATTGACACGAAAAATTCAATGCCAGTATTTTTTTCCATAACTTGGGCTTTATTTTATTCAATATGATTTAAAAATATATGCATGCATTTCAAATAAATTTAACAAATTTTAACTATATTTTCATTGATATAATTAAAACAATATTTCAACATTCATATGATTTTTAAAATAAGGAATATCATAATAAACCTCAAATGACATTATAAAACTCAAAATGCTTTAAAATTAATTTCCTATTAAAATGTTTTAATTTTAAAACATTTTAATAGGAAAACTGTTATTGACTGCTTTAAGAATTATCACTTGATCAACATGAAAATGATGGAAATCTTCGTGTTTTTATCCGAATAACTTTTAATTTGGTATATTTTTATGTCTTAATTATTTTCTAATTTATATATATGTATATTGTAATTATAGAAAAAAGCTTTAATATGTTTGAAAATTAACTTTTAAACAGTGTCACTTTCCTTTTAATAAGACTACTGTGCAATGCAAAATGTTTAAGAAGAATCTGGAAATCAGTAACAGTACCATATATTACACAATTTATGGTATTGATTACACAATTTATGGTATTGATTACACAATTTATGGTATTGATTACACAATTTATGGTATTGATTACACAATTTATGGTATTGATTACACAATTTATGGTATTGATTACACAATTTATGGTATTGATTACACAATTTATGGTATTGATTACACAATTTATGGTATTGATTACACAATTTATGGTATTGATTACACAATTTATGATATTGATTACACAATTTATGGTATTGATGTATAAAGAGTCAAAACTGCTGATTACTTATGTTATTGATGATTAAGAGTCAAAACTGCTGATTTAATATATCAAGAGTCAAAACTGCTAAAATTACATATAAATTAGCTGTACAGCAAAGATATCAGAGTAAATGTCTTGTAGACTAGAGTATTTGGTTTCTAAATTAGATCAGGATTTCTGCTACGTAATTCGCAACTTGAAAAATTAGATATTGAAATTATCACATATTTGATGTATAATCACAGTTGAAATTGCAATTATCATCAAAAGTGAAATGTCTTCCTTCAATTTAGCACTGTGATCGCAAAAATCTTTATAATCCTGAACAAGTATTATACACATACGGATTTTTTTATGAGTAAATATAAGAAAATTCATGAAGAAATATATATTTAATTTTAATTCATTTTTAATACAATATTTAAAAGTATATACTTTTGAGATTTATTGTCCATAATAATACAGTTTTTAATCATATTTTCATCCTTCATAAAATGATCCAGTGGTCTGAGTTGCCGTGGTTTTGCCTAGACGTGTTCTTCCCGAAAATTGCAGCTACACGCATGCACACACGTTCACACACTCACACAATATATATATATATACATATATATTATATATATGCATAAATGTGTCCAAAAACTGCTGATAATGATAACAAATCCCTTTTTTTTTAACTATTTTAATAAATAAAAATTAATTGAAACTGTAAAGAAATATATTTTTTTAATAAAAAAAATTATGGTTTTTGTGTTATTAACATATTAAAAAGAAGCACATGCAGGAATTTATTTCTCCTATATTTTTGCATCGTCCTTGCAACATATGACCCCCAACTAACAGCCCATATTTATTTATTGGGGACAAACATGACCTCAAAATTAATTTGTAATTTAGTCACCAATACTCATTAAGAGATGCAGTTAATAATTGTGACCAATGAATTTAAAGATGCTCATATACTGTATTTCTATTCAACATTATAGATGGTGACATTTTATTAAAAACTGAAATCACTGACTGTAAGTACTTTTACTTATAGATATTTCTTCAGGATTTGTAAATTGAAACGTTGTTATTTTTTCTGTAATTTTTAAAAGGCATTATCGATTATTTATGAATTTGGTTAAGCTTTCTTAGAATTAGATTCATCAAAATATTTTCCCACATTTTTTACTCTTTAGAATATATTTCCTATTCAAATTTCTCGCTTTTACTGAATACAATCAATAGCTCAATAATTTTGAACCTTGTCAGATACAGAAGACATCACTTAAGCTAGTTCCACTCGGTAACCAAAAGACATTAAATTGTGTTAACATTTTATGTGGAAAGGTCTTCTTAGAATAATGGTTAATAAAGATCAAACGAGATCGGTTTCATAGTCATAAAACTTTCAGTGAATCAATCCAGGAATATCATAGTCTTTTTCTTTACAGTTTGTTGATGATATTGATTATACTCTTATCTTTGTAAAAGTAAGATACTGTTTCTTTTCAATAAATGGCAATGTTAATTTACTTTAACCACAGTCAATGTTTAATCAATGTTGGACACAGCTTAACAGCCAAAAATCACTGTAAAATATTTAAACATCTAACACATTTTGCTTTAAAAGAGAACTTTTCATCGATAGTGGATGATACACATTTGTCACTAGGGAAAAATTCTGATAAGCTTTCAAGTGTTCAACATGACAGAAATACATGCGGAAAGCAACTAAAAAAGACATTTCTCTCTTGCCGTTCACCAGCGACACTGAAAAAAATCATGGCGTTACACTCCAAAGATAATGATTATCCAATTATAATCCATAGCGAATTTCATTATGAAATATGCTAATGATAACAATTTCATAATAACTGCTCATCCAATGAGACTGCATAGCCGCTGTCAAATTAAAGCAAGCAAAGATGCCTGTTTTAGAACTTTAATTTTCTGTAAGACTTTTTTGCTTAATCTTCTTTTTAATACACTACTGGCCATTAAAATTGCTACACCAGGAAGAAATACAGATAACAAAATGATATTTATTGGACAAATATATTATACTAAAAATAACAAGTGATTAAATTTTCAAAAAATTTGGCTGGATAGATCCTGAGAAATCAGCACCCAGAACAACCACCTCTGGCAGTAATAACAGCAGTTGTACGCCTGGGCATTGAGTCAAACAAAGATTGGATTGCATGTACAGATACAGATGCCCATGCAGCTTCAACACGATGCCACAGTTCATCAACCGTAGTGACTGGCGTTTGGTGACGAGCCAGTCGCTAGACGTTTTCTATTGGTGAAAGATCTGGAGAACGTGCTGTCCAGGGCAACAGCAGAACATGTTCGGTATCAAGGAAGCTCCGTACAATACCGGCAACATGCAGTGGGGCATTATCCTGCTGAAACGTATGGTTTCGCAGGTCTCGAATAAAGGGTAGAGCCACGGGTTGTAACACACCAGAAATGTAACGTGCACTGTTAAAAGCACCGTCAATGTGAACAAGAGGTGACCGAGACGTGTATCCAATGGCACCCCATACCATCACGCCAGGTGATGGGCCAGTATGACGATGACGAATGCACGCTGCCAGTGTGCGTTCACCACGATGCCGCCAAACACGGATGCGACCATCATGATACTGTACACAGAACTTGGATTCATCTGGAAAGATGACGTCTCGCCATTCGTATGATCAGGTTCGTCGTTGATCACATCATTGAAGTTGGTCTTGTCTATGACGCAGCGTCTAGGGAAGCCACAGCCATGGTCTCCGAGCTGAGAGTCCATGCTGATGCAAACATCGTCGAACTGTTCGTACAAGCATTTGTTGTCTTCCAAACGACCCCGTTTCTTGACTCATGGCTCGTGACGTGGTTGCACGATCCATTGCGGCCATGCGGATAATATGCCGGTCTTCTCGGCTGCTAGTGATAGATGGCCGTTGAGATCCCGCATGGCTTTCCGTATTACCGTCCTGAACCCATCGATTCCATATTCTGCTAACAGTCATTGGATCTCGACCGACGCGAGCAGCAATGCTGCGATAAGATAAACCGCAATCCCGGTACGCTACAATTCGACTTTTATCAAAGTCAGAAACGTGCTGGTACGCATTTCTCCTTTTTACACGAGGCATCACAACAACTTTTCACCAGGCAACAACATTCAAATGCAATTTGTGTATGAGGAACCGGCTGAACAAGTTCCTCATTTAAACACAGTGTAGGTGTCGCTACTGGCGCCTGCTTAGTCTGAATGCGCTGAAAAGCTAATCATTTGCATATCACAGCACCTTCTTCCTTTCGTATAATTTTCACGTCTGTAGCATGTCGCCTTCTTGGTGTATCAATTTTAAGGGCTAGTAGTATATACAATGTATCAGCAACCTCTTACTCTACGGTAGCCTTTTGACGTAAATTATCATCCTCCTGGCAAAGTAAAACGGATCCCATGTAATAGATTTAACTAGTTGTGTTCAGAGAATCTGTGCACGTTAATTGCTCCGTAAAATCCAATGCCTCTTCTATTGGTATTATTAGTATGAAAATAGTGGCAGGTGATATTGAATTGACCACGTTACTTTTCCACTGTTGAACTTTAAGAGTCGGTTGGTTGTGTTCAGTGCTTTTGTTTCGGGAAAGTAAACAACGAAAAATGCTTTTTAATAACTTAAACTTACTTAATCTGACCTCTGTCAAAATAGTGCTGACAATTTTTCTTGCAGGTGTTGGAAAGTTTTCAGTATTTTAAATTTAAAATTTTATGAATTACATTGATAATGTTTAGGATATATGAATTTCAAAGTTAATATAGTATAAACAAATCACTAAGGGAATGTGTCACTATATAATAGAAAACCGGAATATAAACTCTGGTGCAATCTCATTATGAAACGTGCAAGCTCAGATGTGGATCTAGTCAAATGACTGTAGTCAAAACCACTGGACTTCTTGTCGTGCCTTAATTGCTAAGAACAAAAAATAGTCAAATTGGGTCATTGGGTAATCAATCTATCAACCAACTTAGTAAAAATTATAAGTTTCAAAAACACATAAATCAAAAATTGAGAAAAACTTTTAATGTACTTTAAATCCTCATTCATATGTATTCATGAACCATTATGCAAATAAAGGTTGAAAAAAAACTTCATGGATGATAAGTAATTGTTCTTAACTTTAGTATTGGAAGTTGTTTTTAAATAACAACTAAAACAGCATTTAAATATTTCCTTTTCAATTTTAAAATAATTATTATTTTCCTATACAAGTTTTTAAATGAACCTGAAATTAACTATTTAATCAAAACTTTTATTCATTTTTCAGTTTGTCTTAAGCTGTTGAATACAATTTATTTCTTTGATGTAATTTAATCAAAACAATCAACCCTCTTAACTCACACGTGGAATTCAAAAAGGAATTAATCATACCGTAACTGTTCAAGGTTATCACTGCATATTTAATACGATGCACGCGAAAAAGTAGTTTTATGTATGTATGTGGAAATATTTTATTCATGTGAGTTGGTAATTACATCACGCAGAGGAAAAATGTAAACTTAGCAGAAACGCTGAAAAATCTATCTCCTGTAGCAGTTTTCATTAACTGATATAATTAAATTTAGTTTTTATCTCATAACAACATTTTGCACCCTCATAGCAACATTTTTACTTCATAACTTTTTTCTAAAATCTTGGTAAATATGGGGCCGAAGAAAAAAGCAGCCAAAAAGAAAGGCGAAGAAGAAACTTTAAATTATAATGTTGACATCATGACCACAGAAGAACTTAAAAAATATGCTCATATGCTTGAAAATGAGGTAGAGGAAATGAGAAAAAACTGCAATTTCTATCAAACAGCAGAGAGTGAATTGGCGGATTTTTGTAGAATTCGCCAAGAGGAACTTGAGAGTCAAGAAGAGTTGCTATTGAAAAAAGCTGTTGAAATGGAGCAGTTGCGAAATTGTGTACAGGAAGACATACAGAAAAAGAGCCAGGAACAAGCATACAATGAATATGCCTATTGTAAGCACAAAAACACACTTAAAGTTGAAACTGAGAATCGAGTTCAAAATGCTGCCAAAAAACATGAAGAAGAACAAAATTTCTTAAAGGCAAGAATACAAGATAGTGAGAGAGAATCGCAAGCCGAAAGGTTAAAGATGCAAATAACTACACGAGATATTATGGAAAAGAATGAGGAGAAACTAGCAAATATAGATGAATTTGAAAACCAATTATTGGAGAAAGCAGTTGAAAACTTTGAAGAAACATTATCTAATGTTAATGCAGAATTTCATTTAGCTTTAAGTTCCATTGAAAGTGAAGCATTAGAAGCTAAAAGATTGGTTGAGAAAGAATTTCAGAATGCGTGTACGTCATTCAAGGAAAATCTACGCAAGTATTATACGAATGTGACTCAAGAAGATTTGGCGACAATTAATGAATTGAAGCAAAAAATTAAAGATTTAAATGACAGCATTGAAAGAACTCAATCGCAGCTTAATGGTATTGTAAAAGAAAATGATGAACTTGCTGTCAAAAATCAAAAAAAGATAAAAATTAGACCAGGAAAGAGTGAAAAAGACATATTCAATATTAGTGACAGTAAAAAAAAGAAGTTTTTACGGGATCATAGAAAAATGGAGAGATTAATTAAAGAAAATAAAAATCTTGCCGAAAATATTTTAAAAGTGGAAGAGGAAATTGATAATCTAAGAAATAATTTTGTCAGAGCACTGTGTAAAGTACGCGAATCTACAGAAATGAAAGCTATTATCTTAGAAAAGAAATTGCATAGCTTGATCAACAATTCGGTTAACAACGATATCCAGGAATATAGTTCCAACTCAGAAAATGCTGATTCTAAAAAGTATTCTGATAACTAAAACATCATTTAATCTAATAAAAACTTCCAGTTATCAGTTGAAATGAGCTTAAAACAGAAAAAAATTATGAAAGGATATTTTTATCTTGATATTTATTTTCAAAACCTTTGTTGAGACAGAATATCTTATTTAATTTATTATGAATGTTAAAGAAATATATATAGGAAAATTAACCACGAGTAAGATTTAGATTGTAACAATGATAAGAGAAAATGGAAAAAAGTTTGAGGAATTAACAAATTATAATATTAGAAAGAATTAATCAATTATTTCCTTTAAAAAACATTTAAATTTTCTTATAATTAAATTTATTGTCAATGATGCAAGATGATTATAGTTTTATGTTATAACATTATGTAACAAGCCCTTAATAATTAATTTTTAAGTCATAACAAATTTTGTTTTTGACTAATATACTCAAAAACTTTAACACCAATAAAAAATCGCATCAGGAAACATAATATAGATTTCAATATTAATAAACGTCTCTGAAAAGTTAAAATCAGAAATTAATAAAAAAAGATAAAATTAGTGACTGTACAATCACACACACATGTGATTTAATATTTAGAAAGGGAAGAGAAATTGCGATATTCGCGGAAGCAAACTTTCAGTTCAAGAAGTATTAAATCGTAACTGATCGAAATAATATTTCGCCGCCTCAGAAGAAAAGCAATTCTAGTTTGCTTGCGAAACATGAGCCATCATAACATAGTTTAAGTAATAGTAAGGCCTTATAACCATAGTATAAAAATAAATAACTCAATACTTAAGTATTATCCAACTGTGAAAAACTATGTCCCCAAATGTTACAATTTAGCGCCAGATATTGAAATTTAATCACCACACAAATTTTTTTCACATTTTTATTATCTTATTTCAGCTCATTTAATTATTTTTATTTTTAGCACATATAAATTTTAAATTTATGATTGAAAAATTGGAATATGAATTAAAAATAAAATTTTGTCAATTTGTTTCGATAAAGATGTGAATAGCTACCGTGTCTTTCCTGAAATTGTAAATATATTGCTAAAAGTTTCACCATTTGAATGACATATTTTCTTTTTTGGTAAAAATGATCAATGAGATAATGTATATAGCTCTTTTGGAATGGGAAATACAGCATTCTATCTCAACCAATACAGAAAATCGAATGGTTAGCTCTCTGGATTCAGATTCAACAGTTTTTTGTGGGTTCGAGTTTACATTGGACATTTATGTTTGCAGTGACTCTGAGCTCATTTTAAACAGTAGGTACCAGTCTAATTAGCCACTCTGTGCACAAAATGATTCGTTGAGCGACCAAGAAATCCAACCAAACAGAACAACGAAAGTTTAATTTTGTATTTCTATTTTCGCATGCAAGTTTTTTTTTTTTTTTTTTTTTTTTTTTTGGTGAGTGTTAAGAATTGCCAGACTTTCTTTCTTCCCACACATAAATACAATCCGTTATCAAGCAAAAATTCTCCTGTAGGCATACTCAGTCGTTGCCTTACAACAGCTTTTGACTCTTAGGCAATCCATTACGCGGAGTCAAATCTTAAATATTAATGACTATATCTTCAATACAATTTCTATGGCACAATTTAGATTTATGAGTGTGCGTTTTGTGAAAAAGGATATAACCAACCACATGCGTCAAACAGTGATTAAGTTGTTAAAATCTGACCAAAGGAAATTTATATATACCTTGCAAATTCTGAATATTCTATTATAACTATCAGTTCCAAAATTTAAGAAAACTTTTAAAACGATAATAAAAATCCAGTGTTAATTTATGAGATACATAACCAAGCAGTTTTATATCATATTAAGTAATTAAATCAATAAATAGACAATTGATCTTTTGAACACAAAGTAAAATAAATTTTATACAGTAAAACTTAAATTATCCAAACTTAGTAAATAAGAAGCGCTTACAAAATTTCAAAATAATAAATTAAATTGAAGAATAGACAGAAAATGAAAAAAAGGAAAAAACTCAAGAAAAGCAAAGGTAAGAGAAAGGAGAAGATGGAATAAAAAAAATGTGTCATTTAAAAAATTCAAAAACATTCTTTTGAAAATTCCTGGATGCTCAGAAGCTAGTGCTGAAGATGTAGGAGAATGAGTTATGAATCAGAGATTGGATTTCAAATTCGAATGATGGTCAATTAATTGAAATTTTCCGGAAAGAAGATGACCTTAAAGTCCACGTTGAAGCAGACACGAGACCGTCAGCTCGTGAAGCATTTGCCGGCTTTGAAACTGCTTTGAAATGGATAAAACGCCACCCCGAGTAAGACCACATGCAAATTCTCATTGTCAAGCGGGCTTGACTGCCCACAGATGTATGAAGGTAGTGAAACAGTTTACTCTGATCGAAATTTTCAGCAAGCAATGATTTTTATTTACAGCAATGTACATACATACTGTATAAATGTACAGCTCTTGTAAGTACCTTAGCATATAAAAGTTGTCTTTTCATTAAGTTCTTATACATTAAAAACTGGTCTTTTCTCTTATCATCATTAAATTCTTTAATATACAATAACTAGTTAAAATAATCCCTTTTTTAAAAAAAATTCAAATAGTCGAATTATTGATTATCCGTCCAAAATGATTCAGATAGTAGGAGTTCTACTGTATTATTTTTCACAGATTTTCTGCTATCTTCACCAATAAATTAGAGCTAATATGATCTAAAATTCTGAAACTTAAAAATTTTTAAGGAAAGGATTATTTCACTTACGTATTATAAAATACTTCAAAAGTAAGGAATTTTTATCAAAGGAATATTTATTATTATTTTTCATGTGAAATAAATTTTCATTTAAGACTGAATTGTGTAATTATATTTTCATATCCGTAATAATGTATAATGCTAGCCATTTATGAAAATTTATTAAGTGTCACGAACATTTCATCATTTTAAAATAATTTTATTTTTAAAATTAGTTAAATTACTTAGCATTGCACTTTTATTTTCAATAATAAAAAATATATACGTAAAAATTTTTTATTTATTTGATTAAAAATGTTATCTAAAATTCTTGCTTAAAACAGAGTCATAGAGTTTTGCATATAAGTAATTTGTAGTGAATTATTTTGATAATATATAAAAAATAATTAGTTTTAGTCTCTTTCTTCCAATAAAAATATCATCCTAGAAGTCAAGCAATATTAAACAAGAAAAATTAGTTATACATCAGTTTTTTAAAAGTATCCATGAAAAAAAGAATATCAATTATATCTAAATGAAAATGTAATTTCATAAATACGCTTTTATTATACATATATATTAAAGCATATAAAAAAGAAATCGTTTTTATTTCTTTAAAATAAAAATATTAAGTCGATAAATGGTACCGACATTGCTACATTTTCAACTGCTCCTTTTTCAGAATGGAAATATGATGATCATTTGACACGCGTTTTATATGAGAAAATAATGTCTACAATTTTCATTTCGTTTTTGTCCCGTTTTCAGATTGCCATCTCTAAGTTGAATTAATCTGTAGGTAGAGCCTTGACCGCATTTAAGCAAAAATATTTTCTCTGGAGAATTTATGACCCGGGTGCTAAAACCAAATACCTAGAGACAGTTTGAATATAAATTTTTTGTGAAAGCGATAATGTAATTTAAGAGCTATCAAATGTGTAGACCTCTCTCTCTCTCTCTCCCTCTCTCTCTCTCGTACAATTTAGGTTAAACGATATTTTTGCAGTTTTTTAAAAGAACAAGGAAAAAAGAATAATTTTGTAGGAATATTAATTTTTCTTCTTAAATGCCAATTTGATTATATACTGTTCCTTTAAATCGAAAATATTAAATTACTTTTTCATGAAAAACATTATTTTACTAATTTCTCAACAATAATTGGCATAAAAAAACAAAATATAAATTAGCTTGTATTACTTTTTTTCTTTTTGTTATATTAATATTAAATACATTTCTTTTTGTTTTTAACTAATTAGTCTTTTTTTTAACCTCACGTTTTTTTAAATAAAATAGTTTCCAACTTCAGAAAACTATTCACTCAAAATATAAGTACCCTTTTTATCCCTTAATTTCGCCTCCAATTTATGATATTTAATTTTTTCATTAGAACTTTCTTTCTGAAGTATATAGCAAAAATTATTACCCAACCATTATTCATAACAGCAGTGGTGCTATCAATTATCTAGTTAAATAAGCAAGATTAAGAATCAATATTTCAGATTTTGATTAAACGCAATCTTGGTAAAACAATTTAAAATAATAAAAACAATTTAAAATTATAATAAATCCAAAATTTTATTCTAAAGTTTCAAATCTACATTTATGTAAACTTCATTTTATATTTTTCATTTTTAATGCATGCAAACATTAAATTTAAGGATAAAATTTGGTAAATAAATTTAAAATAAAGTTTTTAATTATTTTATTTAAGAAAGATATAAATTCATTTTTTCCCTCCCTCTCTCTTTTTTTAAGTATTGAAAAAAATATATTTTAACTGACATTATATATTTCACGACATATTATTTACCAAATATCATTAGAGGAATAATATATTAGCACAAATTAATTCATATTTAATTTTTTTCAAAACTTATTGTAATAAGTTTTGATAAAGTTTGATTAAGTTCGAATAAACTCTTTTAAAGTGTATATAAAAATTTATATTTACAATTTTTATTTTAGAAATTTCTTAAAGATTTAATTATTACGTTTCCTGGCAGATCAGTTAAAAACTCTTTCACAATGCCAAATTTTCCCAGTATGATTGGAAACTATTGATTGTACACAAGTACCAATCTTTTTCCCCCTTGCGCAATTGATGCAGTAAGGTTTCGTAGCAGGAAAGATGTATTTTCAATTAATGTATTTTAGTTACCCAAAAAAGTGTTGCAAGGTTGACGAGAAGTACGCCTGAAAGTATTATTCTAAATAATATTACAATTCCTGAATTGATGCAACACATTATATATTTCAACATACCATCCCTTGGGTGACAGTGGCTATCCCTATCAGCAATATTTACTTATTCCTATTTATTTATATATTTATTTACTTACTACTAGCCTACAATGAAAGAAGTAAAGTGAGTTCTTGGATTGTGGACTCTTTCATTACATTCATATGTTTTCAAGATAAAATTTTCGCAAGCTTTTCAGGAATCTTTACAAATTCCTTCAAAATGTGTCCATAAAACATAATGATTAAATATTATTTGTAACGCACAATGCATCTATAATTATATGTAATATTTTTAATTACGTCAATAAATGATAATAAAAATAGATATTTTCAAAAACTATTAAAAAAAAGTACATTCAGCAGAAAATGGACCGTGAAGTAGTAACAGCAAATGAATTACATCCATTGAGTATAAATATATTTGTCGAATCAATTATAATTTTCAAATATAAAAGAATTAACATCAAATCATTAATCAAAATAAGTTTCAATGTCATTTTATAAATGTGCGAAGTTAGTTTTAATACTTTCAACTCTTCTATAAAAAAAGGAAATTCTTTTTTTGAAGTCTTACATATTGATGTGTTAATTTTAAATGCATGTTAATATGATAACTTCAGTTTTCTGTTATAAAATATTACAATGTTACAATTTCTTATTGATTTGATACATTCTTAAAATTATTTATTAACTTAGAACAACGGAAAAAGATTATTTGCAAACAGGAGCAATGCAGTATTCGTATTCGTGACAATATTTGGTTATTTTTTCCTTGCGAAGTTGACGGGGACATATAGATTGAAATTTGGTGGCAGCCCTAATTTGTATAAATTGATTCTTTCTGAATAATAGCAAACATGTAAGAAATAGAAAAAAAAATCGTTGCAATGTTTTAATTGAGCATTCCTAACAAAATGTAATCAAATGAATAAAATTTTTATTTCATTTATTTATTTTTAGTTTATTACAGAACCAATCTGTAATGATATTATAACGGTATTAAATATTTCAAAAAATGTTTCATACATTAACAGAAAATTTAGAAATGAAAATTAAAACTATAAATATAAAATATTCTAAATCATATGATGGAAAATTGTAGTTCTTTATTGTATAAAATGTGGTTTGTATTAAATTTTAATTTTCCTTCTTTTTATGAAATGTTTCTAATGAACAACTCATGGCAACCAGTTTCCATATTGAGGTATTTTTCTTTTTGTAAAGAGTCAAAATGTATTTATGTTGAATCAATAATGGCACTTTGATTAGAAAATATTAAATTTGACGATTTTCTGCTAAGAATTGAAATAAGTTGTTTCCATTTTCACGAGAAGTAGGAATTTTAAAAATTTCTTTACAATGACAAACTATACAAATTATCTTTTGTTAATTGGTGATTTTTAAAAAGCTGATGATATAATTGTAAACTGACTATGCTTAATTTTGTTATAAACTAACAGTTACTTGGCTTTACAATATTTTAATTGATAAAAGCTTACATTTTCTTTCTTATTAATTGAATGTATTGTTTAACATTTGAAAATAGTTCTGTGTTAAGATCTATAAAGTTTTTGCTTTTGAATTGATAACATAGTAAAAAAATTTTATTTGCACAAGAATATCTTAAAAATACTTTCAACATCTCTTAAGAAAGTAAAAAACAATTTTTTTAAAAATATATGAAAGCATTAATTATTTAATGTCTTGTTTTTTAATATCAAATAATGTTTTTTAATTCAGAGAGAGCTCTGAATTTAGGATTATGTATTGTTTATACTTTATTTTTGTAGATACATTGCATATTTAGTATATACTAATTAATATGCAACTGTATTCTACATATTTATGATAACCATTAAAATTTTTAACTACTCCAAAATATTCTTAATTTGATTTTTAAAATAAAGTATTACATTTTTTTCTGTGTTTTTATGTGTTGAGATTAATTTTGAACTATGCATTTAACATCTTATTTATTTTTCTCAATGTGTATACTGAAATTACTTTTACTAATTTATCTTATACCAAACCCAAGTAGCGAAATAACTTGGTTCAAATATATTGCCAATAATGGACTAATAATGGGCGTCATGATTTTATTTTTTTATTTTCTACAATCCAATTATGTAGATAGTATTTCTCTGCTGCATTTTATAATATATTATTATTATTAATAGCTTCCATTCAATTTAACGATGCCGAGCTGGTAGCCGAATGGTTAACGCTCTTGCCTTCAGTTCAACAGCTTGTGGTTTCGCATCCCACCTTGTGCATAGATGTTTGTAGTGGTTCGGAATCCACTTTAAGCCATAGGTCCCGGTCTAATTAGCCCCCGTGGCCAAAAAATGACCGTTGAGCGACAAAAAAAGTCAATTTAAGGATGTACTTCTGTAAAGTTATATTTTCATTTAGTTGGGTTTCCATTTAATTAATTTAATTATAAATGGGATAAATGCCTATTTAAAAATCCTGCTATAATTTATACGTTTGTTTTTTTAATATTAGTATTAGCATTTGGTTATCATGAAAATTTCTATTTTTTAAGAATTTATACATTTTAAGAAAATAATTTAAGTCTTATTGTACTTTGATTTATTTAGCTTCACAGCATGAATTCTTAGAATTTATTTATTTTTCGTTTTCAACAATGCAGTTTTGTATACAATATTTCTATACTGTATTTTTAACACTTTTATATTTTCCATTCTGTATTTTTAACACTTTTATATTTTCCATTCTGTATTTTTAACACTTTTATATTTTCCATTCTGTATTTTTAACACTTTTATATTTTCCATTCGATTTATTGGTATACTTCTTCAGTAATATTTTTCATTTGAAACTGTGGTTGGAAATTTCTTTTACAAAAAATTATTTCATTACTCAACTCAGTGGCGTAGTGAGCATAATTGGCGCCTGGGTACGATACCTTTTTTAGCACCCCCTTGAAAAGTAAATTATTCTACAATATAAATATGGCATAAAATGTATTAAATAATAAAAGAAATATAATAATATAACGATATATGATAAATTATAATAAATACTGTATAATTATAATAAGAATACAATATAAATAATAACAGAATGCTGTACCTACTGTAAAATAATCGAAAATAATTAATTTAAAGTATCAAGCTTAGCTTTAAATTAAGCAAAATTCAACTCTAATTAAAAAATACTTATATTGAATTCGGAAAAGTGTCATTAGAGAAAATAACCGGACTTATGTAATTTAGAATTAGTTATAAAAAAAATAATTGATTTTATACACTAATACAATTATTTTAAAAAAACATAAAAAAATTTTTAAACGGGAAATAATTCATTACGTATCATAGAAATAAGCAGATGCAATTATTCGCAATCTAATATACTACACTATTCACATTTTTCTTGCCTTTGCTGAAGCGAATTGACCAATTACTTTATCAAAGTTGATCATTTCAAATTTTTCTTTTTTTTATACTTAAAATTGTTAAATCACTTAGACGGTTTTGACTCATGGTGGATCATAAATGGGTCAAAAAAAATTTTTTTTAATTTTTATTTATTTATTTTTTTATTTATTTTATTTTATTTATTTATTTATTTATTTATTTTTTTTTTTTTGCTAAATGAATGTTTACAATTTGCAATTGATGCAGAAATAGTAAAAAGTATTTGAATGGCAACCTCTTCTTCTCTCTATCTTAACCGTTTGAGAAAAGGCATGTTGGAAGTTCTAATAGAATTTTTATTTTAATTTCTTTTTTCTACTGTTGAGTAACATCTTTCAGTCCCGCATTTCTCTCTAGACTTCTGTTAAACGTATGCTATAATTTATCTTAACATATTTTCAAAACTTCTATAATATTACTAACTTAACAAACTTTAGCTATTCATTGCAAAATAATATTTGAGTAAGACTTTACACTCCTAATTTAGGATCAACTCACCTGATTTTTCACAATGATATATTTTTGAACATTTCATTTACCACAGATTAAACAGAAAATTTTATTTAATTTTTTTATTGCAGAAAAATTCTTGTGAAAAACAATTTTAACTTTATGGGAAATTTCGCATTTAAAAAAAAATAGCTTTTTAAATTATATTATTCAGTCCATTAAGGTAAGCAAAAATTATTTTTATTGTAAAAAATTTAAATCTCAAAACGTAATATTAATTTATAATAATTTATAATATTATTAGTTTATAATATTTCATTTTTATACAAGAAAACCAATTTTTCTGACACCAAAATTAGAAGACCTTTGTTAATAAATCTTCATTTAATTTCAATTTAGGTAACTAAATTATATGCCATAGCATTATCAATGCAAATATCTGATGAGCAACGGAATGTTAATACAGACAACAAAAATATTTTGCAAATTTCTTAAATTAAAAATCAGAACACACATAAATTCAAGTAAAATTATGCATATCTAATATAATTAGAAATTTTCAGTCAAACAATATATTATATTATTAAAAATAATTTTTTTCTTCAAATTGATTCCCTTTATATTGTTCTTTCGAGTTTTTCATTCATTCAAAATATTATCAAGAATTAAAAGAGCTGATATAAAAAATATTTTTTAATTGTTGTATGCATAATTTTATGCACAGAAATTTTCTCAGTTAGTTATCATAGTAGTGAAAATTTTTTTCGTATTTTAAAGGCATTTTTTAAAATTGCTTTCTTAAGACATTAAAATATATTTTATTGTTAAAATAAGGACTAATTTTTATTAAAATTTATTTCTATTAAGAATCATTTTGGAAGTGCTGTTCATGCAATGGCAGGAAGTTTTT
Source organism: Latrodectus elegans (assembly GCA_030067965.1). Lineage (NCBI taxonomy): Eukaryota > Metazoa > Arthropoda > Arachnida > Araneae > Theridiidae > Latrodectus > Latrodectus elegans. The sequence continues at coordinate 79,284,185 of CM057814.1, read as the reverse complement.
TCTTTCAATAAATTTAAATCATTTAAAGACAATCTTATTTTTAAAATTTTACTTTGTAGAATGAGAAATATGTACGATTTCTTTATAAATTTCTTGAACGAATTTTTCAGGTTAAAAGATTTGTTTTTTATATATAAATTTAATTAATTAATTACGAAATATATTCTGTATGTTTAAGGAGTGCAGTAGAGACAGCTAAAATCTGCAATAGGTTGTTACGCTATTAAAGAAGAAGATTCTGTATGTTTAAACATACAGAAAAGAAAAGAAAAAAAAAAAGAAAAAAAAACATAAAGAGGAGAAAAACATTAATAGATTTTTAATTTCTACCATTTGAAAAAGAATTTTTCAATATAAGCTAATGTAAAGCCAACAAAATTACCAGTCAAATAAAAATTATTTCCCCAAACAAAAATATTTAAGGATTATATAAATTATTTTTAAATGAATAATTTTAACAAATAAGTAATTTAATATTTAATTTTCAAAACTCTGCAAAAATATATTAGTATCAGTTTTATACGAGCAAAAATATGAAATAAATATTCATATTGAAAGAATACATAGTAGATAGAAAATATAGCTTACGGCAATAATATTTTAAATGTCAAAACTCTGATTTTAAAAAGTTTACATTCTTATTTCCGATGAAGCGATATTTTGAAAGAAACGAAATACTAACCGTGTGAACAATAAAAAGAAAGGAAAGTTTATGTGTTTTCCTAGAATTTGGAGGTAATTAGCTCTCGATCCCTTTCATCCCTTCCATTTCTATTACAGGAAGGCGATTCCCTAGGGGCATACTGTAGTGCTATTTTAGGAAAAATTTCCTCCCTTTCTTTGAAGGTCAGTCTGGTGCCGGACACAATATTTTTGACAAAAGACACCGCTAATATGAAACACGTTTCAGCAGGAATTTTCTCACGAGTGCAACGCGACACTTGACTGAATGGTTACAGCAGTAAAAGCCTGAGGGATAAAAAAATATACAAGGGTTTTATTTTTATTTTGGGTCACAATGAATAGTACTATTTCACTAAGTCACAATGACTACTGAAATGGCTTTTTCTATATCGCTTCTTGATAACTTAAGTAAAATCTGACTTTTCTGTTATTATAAGTACATTTAAATTCTTGCACAAGTTGTCATTAATAATATTTTAGTTAAATGAAATTTTCTTTTTTTGCGCATAATTATTTATTACGTTATTATAATCAAAATGAGATTAAATTTTCACATTTTTATCATAAAAAGGTATAAAAAATATTAGTGAAGTGCTGATTTTAAATAAAATGATTTAATTTGTTATGAGAAATTAAAAGTAGCAAGTCAAATAATATTTCAAAACACTGAAATTTCGACAAAAAACTCTTAAGTTTTGAATTTTTTAATAATTATAACATCCAGAATGGTCCAAAAAAAATAATATTCGTTGAACTTTTTTTTTAAATTTTTATTTTATTTTTTTTTATATTGAGTAAAACAAACTTATTTGTTTTGTCAATATTATTGTAATGACTTTTTTATTATATAACTTAACTTGACTTTGATAACCTGTATAACAATTTAGTCATAAAGGGCACTATGAATCTTGGCGTATTCACAAAATTAAATAGGTGTCTTTCATGAGATTACTCTTCAGTATAATCTCCCTAAGTTAATAGATCCAAAAATTACCATATAACATTAACACAAATAACTTGGTAAATATTTCTATACTAAAATAAAAACCTTTCATATGCATTAAAATAGAACTGACCAATCTAATATTCCAATAAAATTAAGATATTTTCGTTATTTACACATTTACAAGATTTTTAGAACAAAACAATAGTATCACAAACTTGAGCAAAGTATGAAACTTAAAAAGGAAAGGAGTAAAGGAATGAAAATCGATAATCTAACTAGTTAAGAAATGAAAATCGAAGCATGGTTAAAAGAACAAACTTTTTAAAAGGAACTGAACCATGCAAAATTATTATTAATAAAGAAATGTAAGAATAAGAATTTCATTTATGGCAAGCTCCTGCAGCTCTTCCTCATTTTTCATCAACAACCTCTTCTCTTTTCCAAATCTGATTCCACCCTGGAGCTTTTTTTTTTTATTTTTCCTTGGACACGACACAATAATTATAGATTGCAAAGTTTATTTCTGCGAATAAAATTGATATTATAATAAAACTAAGATTGAAATTTTCTGATTTTTTTTTTTTTTTTTTTTTAGTTTTGAAATGATTTAGCGTTTTTCTGTAAGCTGCACCCGGGGCATGATAGCCCCCCCCCCCATCACTACGCCACTGACACAACTACTTATTGGTAAATTACTTATTATATATTTTGAAATAATGGATACATTTTTTAATCTATAGATAAAACAATTGTGTGTCACTTGTATATATTAAAAACAGCTTTAAATTTCCAATATATGTTTCATTAGGCAGGGAAATTCAATTCAATTAATTTATATTTGAATCAAATATAAATATCGAAGATTGTATTTAATAATAAGCGTACAAAATTTTATCTATATAATGTACTAAAAATCTCACTGGATAAACGAAATGTTAAAAATTTGTATAAATCATTTGTGTTGTTAATAAGTTATAGATTATTGTAGATTTTTACATTATCAATGTTTATAACAATTTTCATTTTTTATTTATTAAAATTATATTTAAATTCAATATTACAAATTCATTTACTTATTTGCATGTTGATATCCACCATACATTTTATCAAAGTGTAGGCTTATATGTCTATAACTGACCGAGTTTGATTGTAGTTTAAAACAGATGAAATGTGAAAAGTTGTAAATAAAAATATTTAAATTATAGCTTGCCATCATATAGAATTTTATCTTGTGGAGTGCTTTTGTTGCCAAATTAAAAGCAAGCGCAAATCTATGGAAACTGCAAATCTAATGCAAGTATTTGTATTTTATCTACAATCATGGCATGATTTTTATTTCAGGGGCATAGCAATAAAACAATAGCTTTTTCTGCAAATCTATGGAAACTGCAAATCCAATGCAAGTGTTTGTATTTTAGCTACAATCATGGCATGATTTTTATTTCAGGGGCATAACAATAAAACAATAGCTTTTTCTGCAAATCTATGGAAACTGCAAATCTAATGCAAGTATTTGTATTTTATCTACAATCATGGCATGATTTTTATTTCAGGGGCATAGCAATAAAACAATAGCTTTTTCTGCAAATCTATGGAAACTGCAAATCTAATGCAAGTATTTGTATTTTAGCTACAATCATGGCATGATTTTTATTTCAGGGGCATAGCAATAAAACAAAAGCTTTTTCTGAAAATCTATGGGAAAAGTGCAAATCTATGGGAACTGCAAACCTAATGCAAGTGCTTGTATTTTAGCTACAATCATGGCATGATTTTTATTTCAGGAGCATATCAATAAAACAATAGCTTTTTCTGCAAATCTATGGAAACTGCAAACTTAATGCAAGTATTTGTATTTTAGTACAATCATGGCATGATTTTTATTTCAGGGGCATAGCAATAAAACAATAGCTTTTTCTCTTTATAGTTGTCCTGTTGCCTTTATAAATCCTTAATGCTTTATTTAATGACGCGCTCAGTCTCAGCCAATTTGTAATGCTTTAATAAAGTAATCAATTCGTAATGTTTTAAAAATGCAATAGTGATATAAATAAGTAAACTGATTGAATAGCATTGTGCTAATTTTGTAACTGAACGGCAAATGAAATTATTGCTACTTATATCCATAAGTAATAAATGAGATTAAAAAGCATCTTGTTAAGTAAAATTATCCAAAACTAAAAAAACATTTACCAAGGTGCTGCTATGGAAAAAGATGCTCATGAAATTGGTTGTTATTTGCATTTTTCATCTTAATTCTTATATTACTCCTGCATTTTCTAGATAAATGAATGAACCGACATAATTCTGAGTACACCCGAAATAATATGTATCAATCTTAAAAATTGAGTAATTTATTTTTTTAAAATATTGACCCTAAATTATCAATCATATCTTAAAAAACATAAAAATTCAAACTCGTGTTTTATAATGATTTTTCTTTTATTTCTAGTAATTTTCATCAATTAAATAGTGCAAACTTATCTGTCTTGATTCTGCTCTATAAACTAGTTACATGGAAATGAACATTCACATGTTCTATCAAATATATAATTCTTTTAAAATGATCAGGTTTAAAAAATGCTTAGGTTTAAATATCCTCATTAACAAGCACTAATGATTATATTCAAAAGTATGTATGATTGAATAGAAAACATTGTATTTAATGGACCATAACCAAAGTAACCCTTTAATAGGATATTTTCTTAAAATCACATTTTCAAAATAAAGAAAATCATTTACATTTTCAAAATAAACAGTTACATTTGGTAAAACATTGTTTGTATATATATCACTCACAGAACAGAAATAACACTTTTTATTACAGTTTAATAATTATTGATTTCTTTTGTATTTTTTAAATACGTCTGTGGTAAGGGAAATTCCAATAAGTTGCTTAGGGACCAAATGAGTTTACATTACAGTTGTAACTCCTAGGTGAGTCCTAGGTTGTAACTGCTAGGTATAAGTTTAATAACTTATTATTTCGATCTTGTACTGACTGAATTAAAAATTTCATTGTTAATAGGATTATATTTTGAGTTGCAATTGCATAAAAATTGTATAGTTAAGGAATGATAAATTAATAAAACTTACTTTGCATTTAAGCTGTTGTTAATTTAGTATTGTCATAGAAATTTCAGTCTAATTTATGAATTACTCAGAAATATTCAAAAATTTGAAGCTTTATGTAATTATTTAATTATTAGTTCCATTGAAAATTATAAACGTTCGAGAGAGCACAACTTGTACATTTTCAGTAAGAATGAACAGCCAGTGTAAAAATGATTCTTTTTACAAATTATATGAAATGTTTCTGATACATGTTTTTGATACTGATTTCTGATACGAGTATCAATATTCTATGTCTAAAAATGCATTAATATAACTATGTTAAAATTTAAGGATTTATTAAAAGTATGATCAAGGGTAATTTTACATTTCTTTAATAATATAGCATAAAGTTATACATATAGTATTTAATGGTTTACTTGAAAACTGCAAACGTTTAGTTTGTTTAACGTTAATGCCACGTTAAATGAATTCTAGCTGGGCACATTGTAAATTATGTAGCTGATTTAAATTATTCCATTCCAAACTGTATAAAGGGTTTTTGATACGGCAGGAGACTCATTATTTTATGCCTAAAAGTACATCAATAGATCAGTTATATAATTTACTTATAATTATTAACTATAACTTTAAAATATGAATAATATAGTTGTTTTGTATTCTTATAATATAGTATAACATAAAAAATAATATCTCATTGAAAATATTTCACTTGAAATATTGACGTTTTTATTTATTTTGTTTAATTAAACAAAATAAGAGAAAACTTGCTCTGCACATTACACAGCATGTGAAACATTAATTTAGATCATTCATAACATTTTATACCAACTTTAAAGCAATAACCTAGTTAAAATACAATACTTAAAAAAATTTATACTTATGATAGTATAAGTCATTAATTAATGTTCAGGTCACTATAAATAAATCGGTCACTAATTAATATTCAGCAGAACAATAATTAGTGACCATTTGTAGAATAGTACTGCAATTGTTCAAACTTTTCCTCATATAATACTTCTTTAATATGTTCCTTTCAATAATAATTTTTATGGTAAGAAATATTATTGAAATCAATAGTTATATAATAATATAATTCAATATTTGTTTATGGTAAGATCGTGTGCTTCTATGAAAGTGTCAATAATTGATGTCATCTCAAAAAAATAATTTTAATTTTGAAACCTTTTAAAATTAAAAAAAATATATTTTAAGTTAGAAAAGAGCTTTGGTTACTTTTTAAATATAATTTATGTATTATAAAAAATAGTTAAATTGTTATTTTTATGATATTGTTTATTGTTAAATTTATAGGTGCTGTTCTAGTTTTGACCTATTATAGTGAAGAGGCATCAAATTAAGTATTTAAAACTGGATGTTAGAAATGTAAAGAAATGAAATATATTAGCTGTAAAAATATTTGCATTTTGTTAAATAAAAATTTTAGTGTAAGCCGTTCTACTGTCTAGTAAATTTTTTCAAAATAGAGTACTTTTGCCCCTGTGCAACTTTTGTTCAAAATTCATACTTAATTCTTAACAAATAATGCATGAATTTATTCTCATTTCTGTTATTTTTTATGTAACGAAAATTATCTTTGAAAATTTTACAGTGAGATGTAAACCTAAATTAAAAAATTCAGGAACAATTAGCAGTTAACATCTAAATGAATATTTTTTAAATAAGTGTAATACAAACTTTAATATACTTTTCTGCTAGAGATATAGCAATTCATTATATAGTTAGCAATAATAATAAAATGAAGATATTTTTCTTCATTCGAGCCATAAGTAGAAAGGTATTTTTAAGTGTATAAATTCTCAATTTAGTTTCTTGCAGAAAAGAAAACTGAATTTTTTAATTTAATCGAAATTCATTGATAAAAAAGAAATATTTATTTAATGAAATAAAAATAGTGCCAAATATAAAAATGTGATGATACACAAAAATTAACAGTTTGAGTTAACGAGTGGTAAACAATGCAGAAGTGTGATTCTCTTTTAATATTAAACAAATAAAATTAACGTAATACTAATATGATTATTTAAAATATGGCATGCTTAATAATGTGATCTATATGCTAAATCGCTCATGTATTCAAAATTGGTACATGTAAATAATTAATTGCTTTTTACTTAATTTCTCTTTTTTTTTCTTGGATATGTTAATTTCAAAATTATATGATTTTCATCATAAAGCAATAATTTGTAAATTTTGCTAATATTTAATAATTTTGTAAAAGAGTATTGCTTAAAAGAATAAATTTATTTGCCACTTTTATTAACTTTTGAAAAAGATATGCAAAATAAAAAATTTTAAGCATGACTATTATTTTATTTATATAAGAATCAACAATATAGTTTTAAATGAAAAAATGTGTATTAATTGCAATAGTTTTTAAAATAGCTTCCTTCTAATTAAGTTATTCAAAATGAAATCTTTTGTTACCAATATAATCTATATATAATCTAGACAAACTTATAAGGGTCGTTTCTTGGCTTCTTAGATTATAACGAAATGTAGACCCTCTAGGACTACACCAAAATTGGCCGCCCCAATAATGGCCGTAGACTAATCCACGATTGGTCTGTATTGAGCCAAGACATTTTGCTACTTGGGAACAAATAATGCAATTATTTCTTTTTTTATGTTATTAATACTAGTAGAATCAAATGCATAATGATATATTAAATATAAATGCATAATGATATATGATATATAATAAATGCATAATGATGTATAAATTTCAAGGATTTTTATAGGTGTAACAAAGATAATTTCACACTCAATTATTATTTTTCTTGAGTTGGTGTTATTTTTAAAGTGATTCTGTAAAGTTAGGTATTTGGTTTTGATAATCATAACGCAAATAAAGTAAAAATTAGTTCGAATAATACAATTTTTTTTAAATTTTATTTTAAAAAATTTATGTTAATTTAGATTTTTGAGTTATTTTTGAAAAAAAAAAAAATTAACGGAAAATAGTGTTACTTGAATTTTATTAAATGTTTATAATACACTACTGGCCACTAAAATTGCTACACCAAGAAAGCGACATGCTACAGACGTGAAATTAATACGAAAGGAAGAAGGTGCTGTGATGTGCAAATGATTAGCTTTTCAGCGCATTCAGACAAAGCAGGCGCCAGTAGCGACACCTACATTGTGTTTAAATGAGGAAATTATTCAGCCGGTTCCTCATACACAAATTGCATTTGAACGTTGTTGCCTGGTGAAATTTTGTTGTGATGCCTCGTGTAAGAAGGAGAAATGCGTACCAGCACGTTTCTGACTTTGATAAAAGTCGAATTGTAGCGTACCGGGATTGCGGTTTATCTTATCGCAGCATTGCTGCTCGCGTCGGTCGAGATTCAATGACTGTTAGAATATGGAATCGATGGGTTCAGGACGGTAATAACGAAACACCATGCGGGATCACAACAGCCACCTATCACTAGCAGCCGAAAAGACAGGCATATTATCCGCATGGCCGCAATGGATCGTACAACCACATCACGAGCCGTGAATCAAGAAACGGGATCGTTTGGAAGACAACAAGTTTCTGCACGAACAGTTCGACGACGTTTTCAGCAGCATGGACTCTCAGCTCGGAGACCATGGCTGTGGCTTCCCTAGACGCTGCGTCATAGACAAGAGCAACTTCAATGATGTGATCAACGACGAACCTGATCATACGAATGGCGAGATCTTTCCAGATGAATCCAGGTTCTGTGTACAGCATCATGATTGTCGCATCCGTGTTTGGTGGCATCGTGGTGAACGCACACTGGCAGCGTGCATTCGTCATCGTCATACTGGCCCATCAACTGGCGTGATGGTATGGGGTGCCATTGGATACACGTCTCTGTCACCTCTTATTCGCATTGACGGTGCTTTTAACAGTGCACGTTACATTTCTGGTGTGTTACGACATGTGGCTCTACCCTTTATTCGAGCCCTGTGAAACCCTATGTTTCAGCAGGATAATGCCCGACCGCATGTTGCCGGTATTGTACGGACCTTCCTTGATGCGGAACATGTTCGGCTGTTGCCCTGGCCAGCACGTTCTCCAGATCTTTCACTAATAGGAAACTTCTGGTCAATGGTTGCCGAGCGACTGGCTCGTCACCAAACGCCAGTCACTACGGTTGATGAAATGTGGTATCGTTTTAAAGCTGCATGGGCATCTGTACCTGTACATGCAATCCAATCTCTGTTTGACTCAATGCCCAGGCGTATAACTGCTGTTATTACTGCCAGAGGTGGTTGTTCTGGGTATTGATTTCTCAGAATCTATCCAGCCAAATGTTTTGAAAATTTAATCACTTGTTATTTCTAGTATAATATATTTGTCCAATAAATATCATTTTGATATCTGCATTTCTTCCTGGTGCAGCAATTTTAATGGTTAGTAGTGTATTATATGAAAATTTTAATATCATGTATCACAAAAATTTCAATGTCCTCATGTTTAATAAGTGATTTCTATAATGACAATAAGCGAATACGTTGTCCAAATCAAAAATAAATAAATAAATAAATAAATAAAGTTTATTGACATTCTTAAAACTGGTGAGAAAAAAGTTTCTTTCGTTTTCACTCAGAGGTATAGATTGCTCAAAATATTACCTAGTCCAAGATTTTTATTCCTGGAAAGTTGTTGATCTGATGTTGTGATGCAAAAGCTTTGGAAAAGTAGTTAGCTGATATGTTCACCTCGTTGTCACTATATCATTGCTTAAAATTGGTGTTGGCAATTATTTACTATTTAGAGGCGCCCGACATCGGCATCCGCGTCTTTAGAAAATTTGGAAGCAAAGAATTCTTTGTAAAATATAGCCTTTAATGCCCCTGAAAGTCTCAATGTACTTTAATTAAATCTATCAATCTTTGCATAATCGAATTTTTTTTTACTATAAAATCTTGCGAATTAAGCTGTAAATGGGAATTTGTGCCATTTAGGGGGCAAACATTGTCTTTGCTCTTGAGGAATAAGTGATCTTTTTTACTGTTAGGTGTGATTGTGTTTAATATTTAAAATGTTGCATACTAATCTCAGTGAAGAAAAGTGTGAAAATGTTGGGACACTTGATATTTCCTCAATGAAGTCTCGAAAGAAAATGTATTCTTGTCATGTATGCAGTAAAAATTTCACTCGAAAGGATACTCTTAAATTTCATTGTTTGAGTCACTCAGAGAATAAAATAAAATTCTTCTGCGAAATGTGCAACAAAGGTTTCGTTCAGAAACATAATCTTATTTTGCATTGTAGAAAACATGTCAAGGAAAAGCAATTTACATGCAATATATGCAACAGAAGTTTTACTGAGAATTATAGTCTAAAAGCACATAGCACCATTCATAAAAATATAAAGCTATTTGCCTGCGATTTGTGTGGTAAAAGTTTCAACAGGAAGGGGACACTTAAAAGACATCTTCAAGTACATACTCAGGAAAAACCATATGAATGTGAGTTATGCAATAAACGATTTGCTGATAAATCAGGTTTGAAATATCATTATTTAAGTCATACAGAAGAACGACCGTTTACTTGTGATATTTGCTATAAGAGTTTTAGGCGTCAAAGTTCTCTTAAAGAGCATAGTTTTGTACACAAATCTGAAAAACCTTATGCCTGTGAGATATGTAATGAAGGCTTTTCTCAAATGTCAGCACTTCGAAGACATTCTCTTACTCATATCAAAGAAAAGACTCATGAATGTGAAATTTGTGGTAAGATGTTTGCTCGAAAATATAATTTAACTGCACATTTTTACCGCATACATACCAATGAAAGAAGACTTTATTGTGATGTATGTAACAAAAGTTTTACAGAAAGGAGCAATCTTAATAGGCATTATGTCATTCATACAAGAAAAAGTTCTTAATTTTAATATAAACTAAATAACTTTGCTGTTTATAATGTACATGTCACACATCGCATTATTACGAAATTCTTAAATGTGCCTTTTTAATTGTCTCAAACATTATTTAATATTTTAAAAATTCCAAAGATACGATATTGTTTGTTCCATCTGTAGCATGAAGATTCTGACTGAGTCAGCCAATTATGTCCTCCCCTTCATTTTATTTTTTTTTATTATTATCTTATACCTCACTCTAAGTTTTTTCTTACATACGATACATATTTATTAATTTTTCAAATTTGTTTTTATCATGTATCATGCTAACTGACATATCTTTCTCTTTGTCATAAATATTTTATTTGCTCTCCGTAACTTTTTATTTAATTTTTAATGTCTTTACTATTTTAAACATTTTTTAACAGCTTCTAATACCTGAAAGAGATATAGGTGTGATAGATTGGAAACTGCTTGATTTAATCATAAAGCAGAATATCTATCTTGTAAACTTCTTTTAATACATGTTGTAAATCTCTTTTTAGCAATGATAGAAATCTGTTTACCAAATACAACTAATCCCCAACAATATGCTATATTTTACATTTATCATTTAAATGTATTTTTATATTTTAAAAATATTGCATTTGAAGTGCTTCTTTGTTTTGTTATATCAAAAATATTTTCAATTATTATACTTAAAGTAGGGTAAAACTGAGTATTACGGTCTCACCTTGGCGAAATTTTTTTCCGCCAAGTGGCTGAGGTGGGTGTTTTGGAAATTGATTGGCAACCCAAAAAAATGCCAATCGATCTGTAATTGGCGCAGAAAAACGGCGGGAGTTTAACCGGACTAGATATTCCCCCTTCCCTCCCCTAAAACTAAATAAGAAAACAAAAACAACCATGTAATTAAAGCGGGTTTTTCCCCATATTTCGAATCGCGAAGCCTAACTGTATGCAAGAAAACAGTAATCGCAAAAAGAATTGATTAAAAATTCTAAAAATATTTCAGGATTAAAATTAAGTAAATAAAGTAGCAAAAATAATTACATTTAATAATATTTAGTTAAAAACAAATGAAAATTTTGAATTTCAGCTATTAAACACAGAATGTTACAAATCATTACTACATAAAAGTAAACAAATCTAGAATAATTTTAGAGCATAGATTTTATAGTTTCATTTATTATTGGAGATTTAAATACATACACTTCTAGGAATTCTGCATGCCTGCAGAAAATAAAATAAAATTCTTACCTACATTTTTCATCCGGCGCTCTACATGCACAGCAAAATCACATTTGAATATAAAAGATGGGATTGAAAATCCAGCGCTATATCCACAGCAAAAAAGAAAACGAATATAAAAGACAGGATAGAAATTCCTTCACTATATTCTCAGCGAAATACAAAACGAATATAAAAGACATTATTGAAATTTCGGCACTATATCCACACAGGGAAATAAAATAAATAGATAGGATTGAAATTCTGGCACTAGATCCAAACCGAAATAAAAAAATGTGTATATAAAAGATAATGTTTATATTACATGCTACATCCGAAATGAAATATGATACAAATATGAAAAAACAGGACTGACTTAAATTACCGCGCTTTACAGCCGATAAAAAAAATCCGAAATAAAAATGGCTAGCGTTTCTGGGATATTCGAACAATATTCATAGTGACACATTTGGCGACTAATCGCTTTTGGTGATTTTATGGCGAAAAAACTTGGCGATGAAAAATAATCGCCAAATTTAAATGATTTGGCGATTTTTCGCTGAGACCGTGGCGACCTTCTGAGCTTTACGAGGTGAGACCGTAATACTCAGTTTAGCCAAAAGTAGCTTTATTTTGCTTGAGATTAAATTTGCATGGAAAATATTAATTAATGATTTGGTTAATTTGTGCAGGCAGTCCTGGTTGGCTGGATTTAGCTTATTTATCATCAAAACTATATAAAAAATACCAATAGTATTCTTACTAGCATATCTAAATTTAACTCATTTGTTAACATAAACTTTATTGTCAAAAATATAATATGAAATAAATTTTGAAATTGAAGACATAATAAATTTTGTGCAGAAGCAAAAATTAGACTTTTATTATGAAGGCTGGGAATCATAGGATGTAGTTAAAATTTTAATTCTGTTTCCAACAATTAAGTGTAACATTTTCCAGAAAATTTACTATGGAATGAACTTATTTGACACTATTTATTTATTTGGAAAAAAACTGTTTTGATTTGCAAAATATGTTACATATCCATTGATAATATACTGAAACAATATTCATACAAGAATGATTTTCAAAAACAATATCTTAAAATATTATCTTTTGTTCTTTAAAAAATTGGTCTGTCTATTGATCTAATCATATGTGTATAATTCTGTAAGAAAAATAATCATCCATATTTTGGTTTCTGTTTATATGCCTCTTCAGTGAGTTAATCTTTTGTAAGTTTAATAAAATAAACAAATAAAAAATGTTTTTGTTTTATTGTTGTTTTGACTATATAATTTATTATTACTGTATTTTATCATTGTGTGTCTTGAGTAAGTTGTTGAACTTTGTAATATATGTTTTAATATAAATCGAAAGAATTTTCCCAGCATTATCACTATTATTATGTACATTGTGAATTAAAAACCGTTAGTTTACTATTAAAAAGAAACAAGGAAATTTTATTTGCATGGTTGGGTTTTCTTAATTTCACCCACCATTTATAAGCTTTGAAGACCGACATCTAATCATTTAAATACTAAATGATTAAGCTTTGGTCTTTACTGCAATATAGTTTATAGTTTTTATTTCCATCCAAGCTGTAGATACTTATAAGAGTTTGAAATCTAGTTCAAAGCATTGATTCTTTGTTGTTAACTCTCTTATGTGTAAAAAATTACTGTAGAGCTTGAAACATATTCATAACACAATTTATAGCTCTGTGGTCATTCTTTATGTGTGATATATTATTTATACATTCACAATAATTGTAATTTATACACTGAAAATAACTGAAATAAAAATTGAGATACAAATCAAATTCTCAGCTCAATATCCAAATCTCATGACTTTAGAAAATAAACAATGCTGCTTACAATGATGGTCATATTTAAAAACAAAATGGATTAAAGAAGATTATATTTTATCATTGCTTAATTATAATGGTTTATATCTTTCATAGAAGATGTGCAGACTGAGAAATTTCCTTGTAAAAAGAATCTTGTGAATATGTTGATTCTAGTATAACCATTTCTGCCAGATTTATTTCCAGTAGATTAAATCACAGGACAGTTAGACTCAGTTCAAGGATTCTTTGCTGATAAAAATAATGCATTTTTTAATATTCAAAATATTTTATAAACAACAATAATCTTAATTAATGTTAATAAGTTAATTTTGCTATATTTTAATAAATATTTTATTGATGTTCTGTAAATTAATGAATAAGTATAATGAGAAACTGCATGATATTTATTTGTTCAGGCAATCATATTTTAATACTGTTTTCTGTATTTCATAAATCTTTTTACTTATGTCATGGAAATGCATGCACATTGTGCTTGCAGGTGAACAAATGTCATGAAATTATAAGCAATGAAAACAGTTTCTCATCATAACCAGTAAGGTAAACTATATGTACTTGTTTTTGTTTTCAATAAATATTTCTATATGTGTAATTGCAAGAGTAGAAATAAGTATTTATTTTTGAAAAATGGCTAATGTTTATATATTTAATTTCTCTATTAAACTATTTATAAATAGTGTGGCTGATATATTTATATATGTCTTATTTATTTTAATATTAGTTTTTGAACTTCCGCAATACTACTTGATGATATGTGTCAAGAGGAAATGTCAACACTAAGTTTGGTTATAAATATTTAATAGGAATTTTTAAATTGATTTTTTAATTTTTCTTCATAATTTAAAACATGAATTTTTCAAATTTATCATAGTTAAATATTATTATACTTAATCCAAAAATAATGAGCTATTACTAAAAAACTGTCTTGATGAAGTCATCATGTTAATTTTTAATGAAAACTTATATTTTATAAATATTTTTCTAAAAAGAAGCATTTTTATTCATAAAACATAACATATTTATTTAATTTTATGAGCACATTATATTCTAAAAAATAATTTGCTGGAGGCCAAACTTTTAATAAAGTAGTATACTGTAGACATTTAAATAAAGTGTTTCATAAAAATACATTATTGGATTTTTTTATTATATTTATATAGAAGTAAAAATGACAGGAAATTTGAATTAATGTAATTGTGAGTCTTGTTTTTTATAAACAAAAAGAAAATAACTACAAATAAGTCTCCAGAATTTATAAAAATCCTTTTTATTGGCATTTCTGAATAACCTTTTGTCTGCATTTTTATTATTTAATAAATTAAAATCTAGCAAGACTTTTTCTACAAATTAGATTGTACCAATTTTAATTTAATTCGGAAATTTCTGTGGCTGGAGTCATGGCATCCACTATTGTTTGTTTTTTATTATATGTATGTCTAAAATATTATACATTATTTTTTACTGAAATAAAATTTATTATGCAAGTGTAACGACCCACATTCATTAGATTAAAATTATCTGAAATAATATAGAAATGCTTTAACTGTTAGCAAAAAATTTTTATATTTCTACTTACTGATAAATATTGATTAATTAACCATATCAAATGATCTTTTTTTCAATTAAAACTTTCTTTTCTAAGAATGCAATCAATATTTTGCATTTGGTTCTTCCATTTGTATAGTTCTCTTGAAATGAAATCAAATGTTTAAAAAATTTTTGTCATTATCTATGCTAGAATATATACTCCTGGAGTAATTATTAATATTTTTTATTAACTTCAATAAGCATTGTTTATATCATTGAGAAATCTGTATCAAAACTATTTATATGATTAGTTAATTTTTTATACATATTCTAAGGAATTTTTCATTTTGCATATTGGATTTTTCAAAACTTTTTCATAAATGGGGTCATAAATATTTTTTTTTAAACTATGCACACCAATGTCTTTTCTGACATTAGGCATCTAGCAATCCAGTATAATTTGAAAATAGAACTTGCATGAGGAAGTACTCCAAAGCCATCTGGAAAGGAAACATGAAGGGAGAGATAGCTAAAAGGATATTACCCAGACATTTGCATGTTATCACAAAGAATGCAGAAAAGAGAGTTAGCTAGGTCAGCTTTGAACAGATGGTCCAGCTGATAATCACATGTGTCTAATGATAATTCACACCCTACTCCTGTCCTGAGAGGAAAGACAGTTGAACATGTCTGTCTACTGAGTAGGCATACCCAAGATTTAACATCAGCATAATCTGTGAGAGTATAAATTCTTTTTTACTAAATTTGGTCTTAGGTGTGTGGCTTAACAGGCCTTCCAGTAGTGATGCAACCTGGGTTAGAAAAAAAAAAATTTGAAATTTTTATATGAAGGCTTTTAAAAATTATCCTTTCAAGGGCATGGACAACTAAGTTTTCAAGTTCATTTCTGAAGTGCTGGTGGTCTTACTATTGGATAATATTTCTATAGAATAATTATTAATATATTTATTATTGGATATAATTAATACTGAGCTAAGTAAATGAAATTTTTTTTAAAAAAAGGATCATATTTCGTGTAATATTTTGCCTACTTTACTGGAAGCTACATAATTTTTCTTTTTTTAAATATGTAATGAACTTCTAAAAAGTTATAAAATATTAGATGTGTAAATTTTTAAACTGTTTACTTAATACTTAGTCATAATGTTAATTTGAAAGTAATATTGGCTTGCAAGTTAATGAAAAGGGCAGTCATATAAATTTCTATTTAAAATGTAAATGAGTCAGAAAAGTTATTAAGATTAAAACATAAATGACACAGAAAAATTTACTGCAGAACCCTGATTGATTGCATGAACCTCAGTTTCCAGTTAATTCATCAGTATTACAAACTGTACTGAAATCATAATAGTAATAATAAATTGCAAATTTATTTCTCATTTCTGATTATTATGTAGCAAATAAAATTTGTGCAAACAAATTTTAGGATACTGAATACTCTTTTCTTGACTTTGTGTAACTGATGGAGTATGAAAAAAAGAAAGAAATGTTGGTTTCATGTTTTTCTTTAAAAATACAACATGAATAGTAAAAGAAAATACTTACTAAAACTTGATAACATAAGTTTTAATGAATTCATGAAGTAAATTATTAAAAATTGTAGTGTGTTATTTTATACGAAAATAAACTTATTCTACATAGATATGTTGCCCACTATACTTTTATCATTTAGCTTGTAAATTACCAATTTTACAAATTCTGTTAAAATTATGAATTTTTTCATTTAAAAAAAATTTAAGTAGATAGATTTAAATAGATTTTAAAATATTTGTCATTGTTGAACTATTACTTAATTTTTTCATTTATTTTTTTCTTCTTTTGAATTCTTAGTTTTTCATTAACTAATGTCTCTAATGTATATTTAAGAAATTTATTGAATCAAACAGCTGATTATGTATATTATATTTAGACAACTCTAATTTATTAATTTAAACATTATAATATGTTCCGTCGTGTATTGTATTAATTATTAAATTCAAACAATTTAAAAGTTCTCATTATGAAATAATTTTGATTATTAAATTGAAATGAAGTAGGAAAATATAACATTTATGCATTTTTTCATACTTTTTCTAGTCTGATAACTATTTTATAGATATGATTGTTTCTGTAAAGCATGTAATTTATTTAGTACAAATTTACATTTTTATTACTTTACATGTGTTTCTGCTTAACTGATCTTGTAGTAATAAGCAAAGTGTTCATCCATTAAATATAATTATACTATGTTGTGTATACAATATTTACATTTTACATCCTATTTTAAGAAATTCCATGTGAAAATTATGGGGATTTTGATGAACCTTTTAAATTAAAATAAAATATTAAATTATATTTCATTCATTTTAAATTATACACATTCTATCATATGAAGAAATTGTTGAGTCAAGTAAAGTTATGCTACACATTTTAAACTATAATACATTTGCATTGCTTTATTTAATAGATTCTTATTTTGATATATGCAGGATAAATTTAATTTGAAGTACAGGAAATAGCTACTTACACTCTAGTGAAAAAATTCCACTAATTTCAAATTTAGTTAATTTCATGTATTGTTGTAGCATCAAAATTGTTTGTGTTTAATGAAAAGCTCTGGTAAGTGCTTAGATACTTAAAGTGAATAATTTTATTAAAACACTTTGGTGTATTCTTATGTTTATCGACATGTATTAATGTTTATCTTATCCGAATGTGCATTTTCAATGAAATATCAACATTCTATGTAATATTTTCAAAGTGAGCCAAATGAAAAACTAACTTATACATTTCTTCCCCCCCCCCCTTTTTTTTAAAGTGTGTGTTATATTGCTGGATTTGCCCTACATATTTTTATGATGTTATTCTGTGCTGTTTAGAATAGTAAATTTCTGAGATCTTTTAAAAGTATTGAATATCAAAAAACCAATATTATATAAAATAGCATTGTTTATTTTAACTATTAGGCCGACCGATAGCTGGGTGGTTAGTGGCTGGTTTCTGACTCCTGAGTTGTGAGTCCCGATTCGGGCATGGATATTTCTTTTTCTCTGTCCTTTTTTCTGAGATGATGTATGAATGTGGCGCATCATATAAACGGGTTTGTTGTAGTATGGCGTGGGTAATGCCACTCGTCTCCGTGACTTGGTCCATAGATGCCCACTGGGTAGTGACAAATAAGTAGCAGTTTCCGGCCTTGTTGTGGCAAAGGGTTAGTCAGCCCAGTGCCCGCCGTTATTAAAAAAACAATAAAATAAAATTTTACTATTGTTGTTGATCATGTGGCTTATCCTCGAAATGCCTGACGAAGTCAGACAAGGTCCATCAGACCGTTGACCCTAAGGAAATCGAGGACCAGAAGGGGGGACGAGTATATATCCACTCTGGTAAGTCAAAATTCGAGCCGCCCCCAAACAGACTTCTACCTTTACGGTGCTCGGATCCCCAGATCAACAGAAGCTGCATCTCACCTCCTCCTCGTGACTTCGTGCGTTGAAAAAAATTTAACTATTAGATCATGAATGAACATTTAAAATGTCTAATGGATAGCCTAAAAGTTTGCGGTATTTTAAAATCTGCTACACATTCCCTTCGAAGAAAACTATAAAGAATTGTCCACGCATTCATGTGTTTCCAGGGTGAACACTAGGACAATTTCTATTCACCAAAAATTGCAGGAACTGAAAAGAGCATTTGTCTATTATTGTTTACAGTAACTGGGATTGAACCTGAAATTTTTCGAAGCTAAAGAACATAGATCTACCATAATACTTTCTATTCTAAATGAATTATTAATTCTGAAAAATGCAAATTTGTAAAAAATAAAAAATATATAAATCGTATGAAATTTTGGGCTGAACAAAGCTAATAATAAATTATTTAAGTGGACTTAAATTTAGAATAATGCCACTGCACATCCTGATTATCATTTTGATCTTATAAAAATCAGATATGTAGAATTCATTTTCAAATCTCCAAAACATCTTTTTACCTTTGATTTCTACTCTTGAAATTCTCACTCCCTATATAACTGAAAATATAACATGGTTAAATGAACATTTTGCATCTTTTAAAACCTCTGATTTTAAATTTGTAAAACATATAATGCATGTTATAATTGTTAACTAAATTAACATTAAGGAGATTTTTTAAGCAAAGTATTCTGTAAATATTTTTTACTAGATATTTCTTATAAAATTATTTATGACAACAGCTATATAATTAATTATATGAGTGTATATGATAGTAATTATATGAACTAAATTAAACATGTGGTACGACAGCCCAAGTGGGCCAAGGCCTACAGTGCCTAGATCTACTTTCCTAACCGAGGGTCCTGGAAAGCGAAGCAAATATCCTTGTTAGGTGGTCAAACTAAAGCGTAACCCAAGCACTCTTGATGGGTAGATAAACTCATTGAAGGGACGAAAGGCTGAGTCAGTCTTTCCGAGCCCAACCCGAGGATCAAATCTCAGGCCTGCGGCTGTTTAATTAAGCCACTGAGCTTTAGTAATTATTTGAGTATTAATAAAAAGATGCATATTTTTTCAATGTAGCCAACCTTTGATCTTCTATTATAAGATATTTTTACTGGAATCATTTCAAAAATATTTATAAGAATGTTCCTCGTTCGTTTAAAATTTTACATCATTACAAAAAATTTTATATTATGCTTTATTCTTCATTTTATCAAGGCAAAAAAAAAAATAATAATATTAATAATAAATAAAACAGAGCATTATTTATACACGCATTCTTTATTTTAATTATTTTGCCTTTTCACATAAACAATTCACAAAAAATGTTTTCGGAAGATATTGTTTCAAATTTAAGATATGTATGTGCAAGGCTAAATAATCATAACAGTAAATTAAATACTTTTCTTATAATTAATATTTTATTTTTTCGAATTATCAGTGTTTACTACTTTTTCCTCTTAATTACTTTCAAGCATAATTTTATACATACATTTATTATACTTATATTATAAGTTTACTTTTAAAATTTTACAAACACGTTTGAAGAATAAATCGGGATGAATTATTTTTCAATAATTCAATATAATTGTTTTTAACTGAAAGTATTTAATTGATTCCTAATTATTAAATCGTGGTAATAAGATTATTTATGAGTCAGCATTTCAGATTTCAGTTAAAGTAATATAGACAGGGATCAATAAGTGAAAATGACAAGAGATAATATTTGTCAACTCTAAAATTTAGCAAAATTTTAATAAAGGCAGCAATACACAGAATCGTTGAATACATTTTTTCTAACAATAATTCCATCATTTGCATATGTGATTGCATAACATTGATAATACTATAATCAAAATATATCTTTGTTCTAAAAATACTTATATTTTAGTAAGAACATTTGTTTTCCATTTAAATCATTTAGTGAAAAAATGAAATGTAGTGTCATCTAGGGATTAAAATTATCATTAGATACGAACATGTGAATTTTATTTAATTTTTTAGATACATGGTTTTTATGAAATATATCAACATGTGTGTGTGTGTGAGAGAGAGAGAGAGAGATCGTATTCCTATTAAAATAGATAAATCATTTAAAATATATCAAAACAACTGCTCGAATTTTTTAAATTATATTTATAACGTTCACAAATTTATAAAACTTTTCATAATTTTAACTCAAAATGCATTTATGTAATGTTTTTACTAAATTTATTGTATTTTTCAATCTTATATATTTGTTTTGAAATAAAATGTAATATTTTAAAATAATAATTTCAATTTTAAAACCAAGTTATATTTATATATGTATCAATTTTTTATTGTTCATTTTATAATACAACATATTGATAAAAATAATATACTTTTAAATTTAATCTATATTAATTATGAATTACATAATTAATATTAGAACTTAAAATCGAAAAAAAAATTCTATTCATTCATTTGTCAGTATTTTTACTAGTTTTTGTAGATACTGAAAATATAAGCATAAAGACCGAAATTAAGATTCATGAGATACAAAAATACAGTAGAACTCCATGTATCCGAATCATTTTCAGAATTCCAGAGAAAATAAGACAAAAAATAAGATAAAGCTTAAAAAAAAAAAAAAAAACTGCTTTGAAAGATTCAGTGGCATTTTTTTACAAATTATTGAAATGACAGAGGCAATTTTTTTGACGGTTTCAGACAGATTAGTCTACAGAAAGATATTTAATAGGAAACATATTGCAAGTAAACAAGCATACAAATATTTATTCAGTTTTTAAAAAAGCATATTTTTTAGTTGTGTGATCTTCTCATTGAAAAAGAGTGAATTAAAAATTAATCCATATTCTTCATATATTTAAGCTGAAACTTGTTGATCTTTAAGCTAATATTTTTTCACTGTAGTGGACAGCCTATATGGTCATCGAAGACATTTAAATATCAACATCGTAAATTGTCTTCCTGGAGAATTTTTCTAAGATAGACGGCCATACTTACTTGTCATAGAGGTGAGAACAAGCTGCACCCTGATAGAATTGCTTTATATATTTATATTCCCAAGCTGCACCCTGATAGAATTGCTTTATATAAGTAATTATGTAACAGACCCATATTAACAATATTGACAATAGATGGCGCTGCTGCCCAATATACTTACAACATCAAATGAGATGAGGATAGTGATGTGAGAAATGGCAAGGAAGAACCATCCGGTTCCTAAATACGTTTGTTTTGTACCACCCTGGTACTATGTAACCTTGATTTTATTTTATAATTATTAAGTGTTTTCTTTCTGTAACTAATTTTAATTATGTGTAATGTAATAAATGTATGTTTTGTTTTAACTTCCATTTTCTTACGTCGCTACAGTTAGGTGTTGCATTTCCGAATTTGTATATTGCTTTTCATTCGCGTCTTCAGTGAACTAACTTATTCCCACTATTCAATTTAAATTATGTATCTGTGTATAGTTTTTCAACCAATCTAGTTAAAAGTATAAAAATGTAGGTGT
Source organism: Latrodectus elegans (assembly GCA_030067965.1). Classification (NCBI taxonomy): domain Eukaryota; kingdom Metazoa; phylum Arthropoda; class Arachnida; order Araneae; family Theridiidae; genus Latrodectus; species Latrodectus elegans. The sequence goes on along the minus strand of CM057814.1, from coordinate 79,262,020 downwards.
ACAAACGTCAAATAATGTATCTTGTTAAGTATAATAATGTACTTTGCACAATTTGTCTTATTATTCGATATTCATTTTTGTGTGTACATGTTAGAATAATTACCCTCATAATTTACAATTCACTATATTTCAATGAATTCAACAGTAAGCGCAAGGGAGAGGCGAATCACTTACTATTTAAATGTAGGCCGTGCATGTTGTATGAATTTTATCTGTTATGATGTAAAATGTATTCCCTTTAGGCTGTTCAGTTTTCTCCAATGTATAAACACACTTATACAAGATTATTTCTTTCCTTTACAAGTTGTTACAGATTTGAAGAATTCGAAACTATTTCATTAGATCTGTATCGTCAATTACCATATATTTTATGACTGCACTTTTCTTGGAACTAACTTAGCCGAACTTTTTTACAATTATACACTTGAGTTGGAATTTACATAATGGATAAGACAACATTGCTTTAACAAAGGTGATGCTTCTAATAATAAAATAATTAAACTGTTTTTAAATAAAAACTCAATGGTAATGTATCCATAAATTTTTTAAAGCTAAAAGAGATCAAAACTATATCTCTAATTATATTCAATAATAAAATATCTTGGGGGACAGTAAACACATACAATTAATATTTAGCTTAAAGCAAGTCATTAAATGTTTTTTTTTCGCATATATATTATTTTAGAATATTTAAAAAAAGGTAGAATCTTTTCTGATTTACAAAATTTATATACAGAATATTACTAATTAATTATTATTGTTCTCATCTTACTATTTTTTTTATAAAAGAGTCTTAACTAGTTAAAATATGCAGTTTAAATCTCTTATTCAAAAGCAAATTAAATTAATAAAGCCAAAATGAAGATTATCCCCGTTAATGTTTTACAATATGTATCAAAACGCTTTAATTTGATCAATTAACAATCACATTTAACGCATATTTAAAACGTTTTGGAGATAACTTAAATCAAAGAATAGTCTTCTGGAGCAATTTTCGAAGTTCACTTTGGCTGTTACCATGAATAACACAAAATCTAGAAAATATTTTTTCGTAGAACTTTAAGATAAAAGTGTATGCAAATATTTAGGTGTGAATTAATGAAATTTGGTATAAAATACATTTAAAAATGATTTATTTTAGAGTACACATTGTTTTTCAGGCTATTAATATGAATGTGAAATAAATTCTACTTGTATATTTATTTATTAAGCATGAAAAATAATAAATATCACCTAAAACATTAGTATTGCGTTTACTAATTAGCATAAAAATTTTCTGAGTAATTTGTGCCAACATTTTCAAGCTTTACAAAATTGTATTTCTTATTTTTAAGGTTTGTTTGTTGCTCAACGGTCATTTTTTTGCACACGATAGCAAATTAGACCGGGACCTACGGTTTAAAGTGGATTCCGTACCACTACAAATATCCATGCCCAAGGTGGGATTCGAACCCATGAACTGTTGAACCGAAGGCAAGAGCGCTAACCATTCAGCTGCCGGCTCGGCTTCTTATTTCAAGGGAAACTAATAATATTATAACATTGCTGCAATTGAAAACATTTGAAAGAAAGTAAAACAATGGGTAAAATAAAATATAAAAGTTCTTACTTTTCTTAAAATGCTTATAGATTTAATAAATAGATAATTTTGGTCTTTTTAAGTGTATTATGAATTTATGGAAGCAATTATTACTTGTAGAAAAACTACTTAAGAGTGACTGTATGAGTAATGCAAACTGTGAGGTTCACTGTAGCTAAGTGAACTTCATAGTCTGCATCACTTATGCAGTCACTCTCAGCGATATCCAGAACGAAAGATTGCGGGTTCGATTTCAAATTCTTCTGAACAACCAGAGATGAATATTGTGATTTTGCTTTATGCATACATATACCTTTTGGTGTGGGTGCTTAGGGGGTTTTCAGGTTTCTTTCCTTATTACTGGTGAATACCCTCATTTATGAAAAGTTTTTTGTGCAAGAAATTATGAATTGAATTCTTATATACCCGCCTTAGGCCGACAGGCTGTCAGCTATGCGGTGTCAAAGGGGAAATAATATTTATCATATATTTGTATTTTATGAAGCTAAAAAACTTTAATTTTATATAGATATATATTTTAAATAAATTATTTGCCTTTGTGTATTTCTTTATGGTCATTTAAAAACTGAAGTTACTAGAAAAAGTTTTTATAATTACATATGCATAAAAGGAGGGAATGCTTGCTTACTTTTGACCTTTTATTTTGTTCATACGTTTTTCCGATTTGTGATGTGTAATAACATCAATCATCTATGAAAAGTTCACGCGACAGTAGTACACGAAAAATTTCATAAAAACCTGTATGAACAGGGCTAGACTGTTAAGTTGGACTTTCATTTATTAAATGTCCTTATAATTAAAATTTTAATTTTTAAAGTTATTGCTGAAAGTGATATAAAGGTAGTTGTATCATTTAAAAAGAGTTATCTGATAAATATCATGTAACAGATACAGGAGATATATCATTATATATTAATTATTTTATAATCGTCTGCATTGAAATTAATACTTCTGGGAATGCATGATTTATTAACATATAATAATTTATTAATTATATAATAATTTATTAATTATAATTAATGTATATCTGTATAAACCAATGGGGTAAATATTATTGTAACAATATCATTAAAAAACAAAATTGAGTAATATAAGAATGTGCCTGTATAGAAAATTTATATATATATATATATATATATATATATATATATATATATATATATATATATATATATATATATATATATATATAATTACATATTTTATGTGTGTGTTGGATGTAATAAAATGGCGTAATTAGGTGGCACATACTTTTTTATACCAAGGCGTTTTGATTTTTCCCAGAGTATCCTTAATGATGTTTTTTTCTTAGGCCCGAGATTATTTGAAATTTCAAAAAACAATTTGAACATTTAAAACAAATCTCAGTGAAATATTGAAATAACGATCTTTTCATTCATTCAAAATAAAATAAAATGGGGTTCACTGTTGCCAATGGTAGGATCGTGTTTTTCAATGTGGAAAGTCTTAGATTAAGTCCTCTCTGATGTTGAACAATGGGAAATGAAAGTTGTCTTTACTCATTCGACATACGCAAGAATCGGTATGAATAATATAACGTCCTAGTAGGCACCCTGCCTCACGGGAATGATATTTTTAAAAGTGGCTCGTATTAATGTAAATGCAAAGAGAGAAAATTTGAAATTTTTTCTTATCACCGGCCTTTACAAATGTACATCAAGAAAGCATGGAAGTAACATCCAACTCTTTTTATTTAAAAGAGGACTTTGACGAACTGGGAATTTTCCATTCCGAAGAGCGTGGCCCTCTCACAAAGTAACAATGATTAGTGACTGGCCATTGGGAATGAATTGCTCACGAAGAAAGCTGCTTTGGCAAGATTGGATGTTTTGACTATGTGCACTGCTGTCAAAGCATGAAGGTAAGGTCACAGTTACGTCAGCCTTGCCAAAAATGTCTTACAAAAGCCTTTTGGCCTAATGTTGTAGAAAGGCATTGTTTATAAAACCATGGCCTAAATCGCTTTCGAGGAGAAGTTCTCGTAGACTCTATGCTATATTGATGTATCTCAAAGAAGAAAAACCTAAAAACTCCTAAGCATTCACCCGATAATCTTATGTGTAGATGGGCAAAATCCGTTTCCTATTGCTCTACTGTGTCTCATATAATACTCGGGACTTTTCACTTCATAAAGCGCTGCTCTACTACTGAGTTATGTGAATACAAGACTGAGTTTAATAATAAAAAATTTCTTCCAGATACAAATACCTTGTGGAAGCTCAAACAAATTTTCGCATTTTTGTGAATCCTTGATTTAATTTTAAATTATCTCTTTACATCATTTCTAGCATTTTGGCATTGCGCTATAAGAATTGTAAAATAAAAACTTAAAGTTTTATCCAATAAATGTTTATGAAACATTGGAAGATTTTCTTAAAATACACACACTGGTCAATAAATTAAAATTCCAAAATCAGTGTTTATTAGGTTTGCACTATAACATGTATCCATTTGAGCACATCGAGCCTATATGCTTCTGCAGTGCATTTATGTCTCGCAAATACTACGCATTGACTATGCAGGCTTTTTAGATTTTGTTAATTGGAGGGAAAATAGTGCTGCCAGCAGCGTTTTTCCATCATATCCCACACATTATCTATGGAGTTAAGATTCTGGCTCTGCGATGGCAAGGGAAGCAGTTAAACTGATTATCAGTGAACCAGTTTTGAACATTTCAGACCTGATATATCGTCGTACTCATATCTATGTTGTATCTGTCACCATCAGAGTAAAAATGCAAATTTGTTGGTTGCTTTGACCTGCCAGTATACTTAAATATCTTGTGGCTATTTGTTTAACCTTGACGGACATCAGTTTACCGTGCGAGTCAGGCAAGATGGGTTTCTGGTGTTTTCGCCAAGTACGACGTCTTCCATCAGCTAAGGCATAATTCAATTTATCCAACTACACATTTCCTATTTCCATTTCTCAAATATGTCGAATATCTTTTTCCCTGACACTCTTAATAACAAAGTTTTGCGTTTCAGGCAGAAATGAAGGGACGTCTACAAGGCACCGACTATTCATTCGTATCCTCTGCAGCTCTTTGCACGATTCAATATGAAACTTGTTGGAAAAAGCTTCCTTGAACAATTTTCATCATTTAGAGCAAAGTAAAATTCTTGTTCTACTTTACAATTTGTCGGAGATGACGCCGATCCCGCTCTTAAAAAGTGAGCTCGAACAGTAATAGCATCTTCTAAACAAAGACTGTAGACTAGGATTCCAACTTTTGAAAATCCAGTATCATTTGCGGTCTTCAAATTTGAGTCCCTGTTAAACGGGTACTAAAAATAACTCTTTTCTCAAATTGTCAGAGATCTGTCATTTTCTCCATTTTACTTTTTTTAAATAATCGGGAAAAGCCCTCGTATATTTTACCTGTGCAAGCATTTTAATCGCATGTAATTCAGAACATAAAAATGTGCATACTTCATCCCTAGCAAGCGTTTAAATTAAGATCTCAAATATTTCTCATTCAGCGCTCAGTGTACGTATTGTTCCTGAAAGCAACACAAATTTTTATTTACTTTCTTTAGGTCTATAAAATGTGAATAATATAACATTGTTTTGCAAACTTTAATATTACATAACGAAAACATAAAAATAACATTGCAGACTTCATTGGTTTTGACATGATTTTCAGTTATGTATCATTAAAGGATAAGAATCTTTAAGAGTGAAACTTAATATTATTATGAAAAATTTTTTTACGTCTGTATTCTAGACATAATACAGTAAGAATCTATAACTATATAATATTTTTTTGATATTAAGATTCTTTTATAGTTTTCATAAAAATAGGTTTATTTTAAGTTGCGTCAAACAAAAAAGCAGATCAGGCCACCAGTTTTCGCAGATTGTAGCTATGCGTGGAAAATAAGTACATAGTAGCTTTCAGAGAGAAGCTTGGTAACTTAGTGGTAATTCTCCTAAGGCACAATCTGAGGCTCAATTCTCAAGCTAAGCAAGGTTGACTCAGTTTTTCATCCTTTCAGTGGGTCGAGAAACCGAATACGAAGTATACATGAGGAACCAAACAGTGGATGTTTCGGTTTCCTTTGACCACCTAGCCAGGACATTTGCTTTGCACCACAGGTTTCTCAATCAAGAAAACCTATTTGGGCGAAAAGCCAAAACTAAACATGTGGCACGCAAGTTTAATTTTAGCTTTCGAAGAATTTTAGCATGTTTTAAGTCAGACAGTGACTAACATCCTGATACAGTTTTCACATTTTTCTTTTCATCTATCCATTCTTAATTTAAGATCGGACAAAATTTCAGTGTGATCAAACAAAATAAAAAGATATGTATAGTTTCATGGCAAGTCTATTTCCTACACATTATTATAAAAAAAAAATTGCTTTTGCCTAATTTAACAGGAATTGCACAAATCGTAATATTCTTCAATTTTTAGTGATTGATACCTATTTAATTTAATGCTTTAATTTTTCGAAAAATTAAACTTGAAAATAACACTAGCGTTTATGATCGATGAAAATAGAATGCTTATTGTGGCTTTTAATGTTTAAAACTTAGGTTTTTTTCCTCCGTAGTATTTTGGAGATTCTTGTTAGTGTGAGGTATCAATTGTAATCCCAATATCGAATATAGCACTCTGCGATTATATTATACTTTCACCTGAAATAGAAGGAAAGTGTACATAGTATGAAATTTTAAACGATTCGGTTTTCAGGAAATACTAATATGGGATGCGCAAAGTTTCGTGGGTGGTAATTTTGTAAATATTGTACTTAAGTTTCACTAACATTACTATGGTATTTTTTAAAGCATCAAGAAGTATACTATGGAAGAAATATTTATCTTGATAAAGTAAATTACCTATATTATATATATATATGTGTAGCTTAAATTAATATTTTAAGCTTAATAAAACTGCAAAGTGTGAAAATTAGAAACTTTTATTATTAAATGGTTGTAAGGCATTTTGTTGACTTTTTCTTATAGATAGAAGGAATATTTTTTTTTAAATATAAAGATCTTATATATATATATATATATTATATACTGTTTGACAAAACAGTAATTATTAATCACTATTTCAGAAAAGAAATTTACGTACATTACCAAGCGCCCTTTGACGTTAATAAATTACATTAAGGCAGATTCTGTTGATACGATAATTTAGATCATATTGTTATTCTTAAAAAAAAAAAAAAAACATACACTTGATTTCTGAAACCGACGCAAAAGTAGTTCAGTCATAAAATAGTTTGACTAAATTATTGCGCAGATTTTGAATTGCAAGTCTTAAACATATGTAAATATCATTAAAAATTTAGTTTTAAAACATGCAACAAATAGGTACGCTTAAAACAAAGTTCATGCATAATTTTAAAACGTAGTTTCGTCTGCAAAATAATCCATCGGTGCGATCATTGGTATTATATGAGGATTGTTCGCCAAAATACTTGTTACTTTGCGAATTTTATTTTGACCACACTTGGTACCACCAAATTTTGGGTACACATGATCATATCTTTCATTCAAGATTTGTATAGCACATTTTAGCGATTCTTTCAGTCCACTAGCGTATAATCGACATGCCAATTTTGCAACTACACTTGCAAAAGTTAATGCATTGACTAGCGTAAAACCACGAGAGAAGATCTTTTCTTCCAACTGAACTATAAAGAGTTTCATTTCTTTATCAATCTGTAATTTGTGAAAAATGGAGTTGTAAAGTTTGGAAAGAGTTTTTTCGTGGCAAATTATGATGTTGCATATAGCTTTGGCATGAATAACCTCGAACACTTCAAGACGTGGACTACAGTCGTCGAACAAGACAGGAAGTTCTGTATTTTCAGTTTCTTTAAGTACATATTTCATCAGGCTCTCAATATAATAAACCTTAGTATTTATCATCATTTGAGAATTAAAAGGATAAGGTCCTTCCATTCTTTTTCCTGTCAGGAAATCGTCATTATTCACAAGAAGAGGAAGTCAAAGCACGTCTTTCTGCTCTCCTTTTACGTTAATTATATTTGCGATACATATTTTCACTTCGCGTATTTGTTAAAATACCAAAATCATCGATTTAATCCAACAAGCGGCATGTTTATGACTTCATGAAAGTTTTGGAGTTGCATAAATGCTTATAACCTAAAACAGTATTTATGTATTAGATTGAAATTTACTTTCCTAATCAATATATCTAAATTAAAATCCAAAAAATTATTTATATTGGTAATAAGAAGACTGCGATGGCTTGCGTCATTCTCATTACCAGAAGGCAATGTGTTATATTTTCGACTTAACAAGAGATGCAGCATCACGTGCGTGTTCCTTAATTATAGCTGGGGCCATAAAATAGATCGCAATGTCTTTCAGGCGACATGATACTTCTAGGAGCGGCAGGAAATGTCTGGGTTCTTCTACTTATGATTGTGCTTCCAAATTCCAATCACCTTCAGAACTATGAGGCACACCTATTGGGTACCTCTTCGCGTAAGATTTCCTTCCCTTACTGTGCTGAAAGGTGAAATATTTCTTGTGGCTTTGCATGAGAAAAAATAGTTGTATTTGAATATTTGAACGCAGAGCAATACATAATGGGCTATTTCAAACTATTCTATTTCAAATTTCATTCTATTTAAAAAAAAAAAAAAAACTTAAAAATTAGTTGGTGTTGGATTTCTTAAACATTAGACACATATCTTAAGGCATAATGATTAATTGTTAGCAACTGTTTATGGTGAAATGCCAATAAATCACTCGTATCTCTCTCACTTAGAATCATTTAGAAAAAATTATAATTCCAATTAACATAAATCGCTTTCTCTTGGATTTAAATCCAGAGCATTAAAGGAAAAAGAGAATCACTAATTTTTATGCATGTATAATTAGAGAATTCTCATGTATTTTAGAATTGAATTTAGGTATTTAGGAATATGAATTTAGGAATTAGGACAATGTATTTATATTTAAAATTTTTTAATTAATTTTGATCATTTATCATATTTTAAGGAACCACGGCACCTGATGGGAGAGTTGTAATTCTCGTGGGCAGGAGGTAACGAATTTGATACCTAACCAAGCAGAAGACCGTCATTCTAAGACCTCTTTACAACTTAAAATTATATCGGGGCCCAATGTTCTGTCGTTGGTAAAGTGGGGCTGAGAGAGGATGATATCGTTATGTTGACATATTATGTGACAGTTGGGTGTGTTTAATGGCTTCGGTCGGCGGAAATGGCCAGTCAGAAATGTACCGTAGTACCCAAATCAATAATCACATTTTAATTTCATATTTATTTTTAGTATTTAAAATCAGATTGTCTTACAAATCAAGTTTAGTGTTTTCAAACACACTGCAGTAAGAAATATATATAAAAAAAAAATATATCGAAAATTAAGGTGAGAATTGTATGATAAGATGGAATAAGTTTCATGCATTACATCAAAGCTGAATTATAAATGTTATTATTATGATTCTATCCCATTTCTGTTCAAAAATAGAGACAGAATAGACAATATACGTACTATATTTGTTTATAAATTTTGAACATGGATTCGGTTTCCATGAGGAAAGTATCATGTTTTAGTAATATACTGCAAATGATTTCTCAACGTGTGGCAGAAAAATTCAAAATTAGAATGATGGATATTTTCATTAGGTTACCAAATGTTATTGAGTATTCCCTTTAGACACCATTAAACGGTATTTCAAAGAACTCTGTTCTCACTCAGAGTAATTTTGGGATTTAGGATTATAATAACAAAAGTAATAGAAAAAATAAAGATTGTAGGCTTTTTTTTAATACTATAATTATGGACTGCACTATTTTGGTCTAATTTTCACAGTTAATTAGGCGTAGATCAATACATTCCAAATAGTGTCATGTAGAAGTTTGGAGAACTGGGTGTACTCCAAAAAAATTGAAATCATTGCTAGTTTGATGCTTTGATTTACGATGTAAAATAGATCCTTAAAAATTGATTATAGCTCGATCGTTTGTCCCGCCAATAGTCATTTTTTGCATACTAGGACCTACTTGATCACAAATGAGATTCACAGTTTGGAATCCTTTTTGGATTCCAAAACACTACACGCAACCCTAGCCGAGGTGAGAAATGAACTCGTGAGTTGTTGAACTGAAGGCTCGCCCACTCGGCCAAAAAGTAGCTAGATTCAGTAGTAGGGTAAATCTAGCACTTTTGCCAAATGTTTAAAATAAGAGAGAAACATTTTATATCAGGTTTAAGTTTCCTAAAATTGTTTAACAGTAAATTAAAAGACAAATGTTTTAAAAATCGGTAAAAATCCCATGCAATGTTTCTTTGGGATGAAGGAATTTATCATACATTTCGTTGATATTTCCGAAAATCAGTGGAGTAGTGATGGGGGGGGGGGGCAAGGGGGCTATCATGCCCCGGGCGCAGCTTATAGAGGGGCGCTAAATCATTTCAAAGCTAAACACAATTTTTCAAAAAATTTCAATCTTAGTTTTATAATAATATCAATTTTATTCGCAGAAATAATCTTTGCAATCTATAATTATTGTGTCGTGTCCAAGAAAAAATAAAAAATAAAAGCTCCAGGGTGGAATCAGATTTGGAAAAGAGAAGGGGTTGTTGATGAAAAATGAGGGAGAGCTGCAGGAGCTTGCCATAAATGAAACTCTAAGTCTTATACTTCTTTATTAATAATCATTTTGCATGGTTTAGTTCCATTTAAAAAGTTTATTCTTTTAACCATGCATCGATTTTCATTTCTTGACTAGTTAGATTATCAGTTTTCATTCTTTTAACCCTTTCCTTTTTAAGTTTCATACTTTGCTCAAATATTGTGATACTATTATTTTGTACTAAAAATCTTGTTAATGTGTAAGGAAAATATGATGATTTAACGAAAATATGTTGATTTTGTTTCATATAAAATTGCTGGAATATTGGATTGGTCAGTTCCATTTTAAAGCATATGAAAAGTTTTCATTTTAGTATAAAAACATTAACCAAATTATTTGTGTTAATGTTAAATGGTAATTTTTGGATCTATTAACTTAGGAAGATTACAGAAGAGTAAGCTCCATGAAAGATACCTATTGAATTTTGTGAATACGCCAAGATTCATAGTGCCTTTTATGACAAAATTGTTATACAGATTATCAAAGTCAAATTATATACTACAAAAAGTCATAACAATAAAATTAGAAAAACAAATAAGTTTGTTTTACTCAATATAAAAAATTAAAAATAATAATTAAAAAAAAACGATCAATGAATATTATTTTTTTGGACCCTTCTGGATGTTATAATTAATCAAAAATCCAAAACTTAAAAGTTTTTTGTTGGCATTTCAGTGTTTTGAAATATTATTTGACGTGTATTTTTAATTTCTCAAAGCAGATTAAATCATTTTATTTAACAAGCAGCATTTCACTAATATTTTTTATATCTTTTTATGATAATAATGTGAAAGTGTAATCTCATTTTGATTATAATAACGTAATAAATAATTATGCGCAAAAAAAGAAAATTTCATATAACTAAAATATTATTAATGACAACTTGTGCAAGAATTTAAATGTACTTATAATAACAGAAAAGTCAGATTTTACTTAAGTTATCAAGAAGCGATATTGAAAGATCCGTTAAAGTAGTTATTGAGACTTAGTGAAATAGTACTATTCATTGTGTCCCAAAATAAAAATAAAACCCTTGTATATTTTTATCTTAGGCTTTTACTGTTGTAGCGATTCAGTCTGGTGACGCGTTACACTCGTGAGAAAATTCCTGCTGAAACGTGTTTCATATTAGCGGTTCCCTTTGTCAAAAATACTGTGTCCGGCACCAGACTGACCTTCAAAGAAAGGGAGGAAATTTTTCATAAAATAGCACTACAGTATGCCCCCTAGGGAATTGCCTTCCTGGAATAGAAATGGAAGGGATCGAGAACTAATTATCTCCAAATTCTAAGAAAACACATTAACTTTCAGTCCTTTTTATTGTTCACACGGTTAGTATTTTGTTTCTTCCAAAATATGGCTTGATCGGAAACAAAAATGTAAACTTTTGAAAATCTGGAGTTTTGACATTTAAAATATTATTGCCGCAAGTTATATTTTCTGTCTACTATGTATACTTTCAATATGAATATTTATTTCAGATTTTTGCTGGGGTATAAAACTGTTATTTACATTTTTTTGCAGAGTTTTGAAAACTAAATATTAAATTACTTATTTGTTAAAACTATTCATTTAAAAATAATTTATATAATCTTTAAATGCTTTTATTTGGGGAAATAGTTTTTATTTGATTCGTAATTTTGTTGGCTTTACATTAGCACCTTATATTGAAAAATTCTTTTTTCAAATGGTAGAAATTAAAAATCTGTAAATGTTTTTTCTTCTTTAAATGTTTTTTTGTTTTCTTTTCTCTGTATGTTTAAACACACAGAAAGTTAAGTTATGGAATACGTTCAACACACCAAATGATCAACAATTTATAGAATCTCATAAATAAGCTAATGGACAATTAATAGGGAGTAAAAATGTTTGTTTCAATTGGTTAACACAAGCAAGGAAAGAAAAAAAAAACATTAAAAATTTTGTAAGACATTGTTACGGAAATGACAAACTATTCAAATGAATTTTCTTAAAAGTAAGAAAATTAATTGAGAAATAAATAAATATCCCAACTTCAAAACTGTAATATCCGGATCACAAGGCCTACAGTGCCCACATCTGTTTTCCTAACCGAGGGCCCTGGGGTGCGAAGCATATATACCGGTCAGGTAATCAGCCTAAAGCTAATTCCCTGGTGTTTATTTCCCGAGCATGATTGGTACTCAGTTAATCGATCGACTGAAAGGATGAAAAATTGAGTTGACCTAGCCTGAGAATCGAACCTTGGACCTGTATCTTGGTTGCACTAAGTCACCGTGCTTAACAAATGTAAAAGTTTGGGTGAATTTTGTCATACAGGTTTCCATGGAACAGAAGTCTATAGAGAAATGTGGGACTGAAAGATGTAACTCAACAGTAGAAATGAAATCAAATCAAAAACTCTATTAGAACTTCCAACATGTCTTATCTCAAACGGTGAAGATAGAGAGAAGAGGTTGCCATTCAAATACTTTTTACTATTTCTTCATCAATTGTAAGCTGTAAGCGTTCATTTAGCAAAATAAAATTAATTTTGACTTATTTATGATTCACCATGAGTTGAAACCGTCTAAGTGATTTATATAAAAATTTGAAGTATGAAAAGAGAAAAATTTGAAATGATCAACTTTGAAAAAGTAGTTGTTCAATTCGCTTTAGCAAAGGTAAGAAGAATGCGAATAATGTAGTATATTAGATTGCGAATAATTAAATCTGCTTATATCTAGGATACGTAACGTGTTATTACATAAATCCGTTAAATTACGTAAGTCCGGTTATTCTCTCTAATGACACTTTTACGAATTCAATATAAGTATTTTTTTTAATTAGAATAGAAATTTGTTTAAATTTAAAGCAGAGCTTGATACTTCAAATTAATATATTTTCGATTATTTTATAGTAGGTACAACATTCTGTTATTATTTATATTGTGTATTCTTATTACAATTATATATTCTATTTATTATAATGTATCATATATCGTTATATTATTATATTTCTTTTATTATTTAATACATTTTATACCCATATTTATATTGTAGTATTATTTACTTTTCAAGGGGGCGCCAAAAAAGGTATCGTACCCGGGCGCCAATTATGCTCACTACGCCACTGCCGAAAATCCAAGAAAATAATCAAAAGCCAAACCTTTTCTTTTTTCTTTTTGTAGCTTTTATTTTAGTTAACGTGAGAATATACTGCATAAAGACATTAAAAAAATATATATATATAATTCACTTAATTTTTAAATCTACCAACAGATGTTTTTATGAATTAAAGAAGTATTTAAAATCAAACCTAATTATTAAAAAAGACTAAGTTATTAATTTATGAAAGTCTAATAAGATCTGCATTTATATACTCATCAGAAACTTCGACAAGAAGATGAAAAAGCTCTTGCAGTCTCAGAGCGGCGCATACCAAGAGCCACTTTTGGAGTCATACAAGTTAATGGCTTATGGCACAGACGCCCAAATTCAGAAATTTATCATGTTTTTAGAGATTACGATGCCATCAAATCCATAAAAATTAAATGGGCTGATCATATTATTGGAATGGACAAAGAATGTTCAACACAGAAAATATTCTTAGTCTGGCCTTCTGGAACAAGAGCTAAGGGACAAACTAATCTTTGATGGATTAACTACCTTGAAAGGAATCTCGCCATTTTAAGGGTGATCAATTGGAAGACCATGGCTAAAAATAGAGAGCCCTGGAGGAAAATTCCTAAGAAGGCCAGAACCTACCTAGGGCTGCCGTGCCATTCAGGAAAGAAAGAATTTTTAAAGAGGAAATTGGAAGAGACTCGTTATATTTTGTCAGAATTCGAGCCGAGTGTGTGCCTCAGCACACCTATCTCTCGAGTCTTAGTTATTTCCAAATTTTTTTTATCGCATCCTGCTACATTGATTTTATTGTAACTTTCACATCAATATTAAGAAACCCTGAGTATTTAATAATCTATACTTATGACACAGGATATCTTCTTTTTCTACGTTTTCTCTATGTAACAATTAATATCCTTGAAATGCGAATATCATCACAAAATGATTTGTTTTCACGGCAGTTCATATCCACATTCACTTTCGAAACCACATTTCACAGCTATAACATACGAGTAAACAGTAAAGGGATTCAAGGACAAAAAAATAAATAAATAAACTTATATTCAACCTCCCCTCACACTTTCAACCAATATTAACCTTATAATGCTTCTCACGATCAGAACGATAAGGGACTCATTCTGTTCTCAGATACAAACAATACAAAACTGATGAGTTTGTGGTTCTTTTCACATATATCTCATATGTGTACGAGCAATACTTTCTAAAATACAACCTTTTCACAGCGAATGAACAGCTTGTACTAGAACCGTGTTACTATATATATATTTTTTTAAAGTATTGTTTTTGCTCTCTTCAGCGAGTGTTATTTCGCCTTTCTCAATACACTGCAAATTTCCTGTCTGCGGTGTCTATATGTATTTGAATACGGATAGAAAGAATCCTGATTTCATTACTTAATAATTTTGTAATTAAAGACAATTTTCACTAGTGGTACATTTGATTTATTTGATCTATATTTGAGATCTTATTTCGAAACTGCGAAACATCGTCTTCATAACACAGCTAAGTAAATAGGAAATATTGTTATTTTTACAAAATCCAATGTATATCCAAAGGTTAGATACATGTTTTTCTAGAGGCCGCGGTGGCCTGGTTGGTTAGGTCGTCGTTCTAGTTATCGGAAGGTAGTGACTTCGAATCCCAACTGAACCAAAGATCCGTCATGTTTATTAATTGCGGCTAGGACTCATTAAAATAAATCATGATCGCAAAGACCTCCAAGTGAGATAAAAACCCCTAGGAGTGACAGATCAAGTATTGGAGAGTTTTATACCTGGTCCCTTCTTCTAAATTACGAAAACTCCTACTCAGCTACTTCCGTCTAACTGGTAGAGCCCAACTCAGGGGAGATACAGGGAAGTATACTGGTAGACCAACATTTTTTTTTTTCCCCACAACAAAACTGCTATGTTTGCTCTGCTATTAAAAAAATGTTAAACCTGTAGGAAAATTGCTTTGTAAAAATTTCTTTCTATATTATTTATTGTTTCAGTGAGAAATAATGAGCATGTTTAGAAAATTTTGGTAGACAAAGGAAATGAAAGATTTTATAAAATATGAAAATTAGTAGTAGGAAATTTTGGGCGCATATATATAAATAATATTTAATAACTTAAGTAATAATATTTAATAACTTAGCTTGATTGCATATCACTCCCTTATACCTCTCAAAAATGCCATTACTAAAATACTCAATTATATAAAGAATTTTTTATTAAATATTATTTATATTTATGGACGCTATATCTTGTTAAGCCAGTGTCACACTCATGGTTGAGTGGTTATGATTTCAAAACCTCGGCAAAACAGAGTCCATCTTGTTTACTAATTGGATTTGAAACACACAAAATAAATTTTGGTTGCAATATCCTCCAAGTAATAAGATTTCTCTGAGAATGGCTATATATGACGGAAGGTGCCAATCTTAAACTACAACTTTTAAGATATTTTTCTTTTTCTTTTTTTTTTTTTTTTTGTGGTAATAATAACACGCATACTGAGTGCTTCTATGAAATTGCCATCAAACCTTGACTCCTAGTAGTGTCGGAATGTTGGAAAGTACTTCAATATGTAACCGGGCATTCAAAAACAATTTCTTGTTTATTTTTCTTTAAAAATTATTAAAATTAGTTAGCGTAATTAAAATATAAAAGTAACACGAAGCATTTAATATGAAATAATGAACATATATTACAATAAAATAAAAAGTAATATATAATGTTATAATATTATACATAATATCTTAATTTATATACATTTCTAAGCATTGAGAGAATGCATAGGAACTTATTGTATAGAGACTACCGAAAAAGTAAGAAAGAATATTGTATGGATACATTTTAAAAGAGCTCAACGTGGGCAGGCGGCCATCTTTATTAGTTAGTGAAATTGTAATTTTCATAGCTCTTTCACAATATATCTTTCAGTCTTTCTGCATACCTTTCCTTGCTAGAGAAATCATCATCCATAATAGTGTCCACTATCATTTGCATACGAGGGTTACTCTGAAATTTTTGAGATACGCGCCGACAACAATTTACAAAATAAAAATAATGGTTTAATTTTAAAATATAAAGTATTTTAACACAGAAGACCATTTTTTACTGACTTACTTCAACTTGTTTAGAGTAGGATAAATTTTAAACAGAAGAGAAAATGGAGTTGACGCGAGAACATTTTCGCGCTATGATTTTTTACGATTTTAAAGCATGATTAAATCAAGAAGAATGCGTTCAACGGTTGCAATTAGAATTTGGTGATGAATCTACAGCTCGTGCTACTGTATTCAGTTGGTTTAGAGAATTTAGAAGAGGTCGCAATTTTCTTCAGGATGAAGAATACACAGAAAGGCCGCCGTCGGCAGTAATCCTGGATAATGTGTCTGCCATAGGAAAAATGTTAATGGATGATAATTGCTGTACCTATCAAATGATACAGAAGGAACTTAATATTGTATCCGCAGCCATACACAAAATCATTCATGAAGAATTACACATGATAAAAGCAATTTGCCGTTGGGTTCCCCATAATCTAACTGAGCACCCAAGAGAGGAGCGTGTCAGAATCAGTAAAGAAACTCTTACATTGCTAAATGATAGTGGCCACCGCATCATTTCTAAAGTTGTAACAGGTGATGAAACGTACATACCGTGTTTTGACGTTTTAACACGTCAAGAAAGCAAAGTATGGGTCTTTGTAGAT
Organism: Latrodectus elegans; assembly: GCA_030067965.1. Classification (NCBI taxonomy): domain Eukaryota; kingdom Metazoa; phylum Arthropoda; class Arachnida; order Araneae; family Theridiidae; genus Latrodectus; species Latrodectus elegans. Next base: position 79,244,945 of record CM057814.1, on the reverse strand, counting down.
GATCCCATGCCGACAATGGTGAAAAAACAACGCGCACTGAAAAAAGTGATGTATGCCGTTTTCTTCAGAAGTACGGGATAGGTCAAAGCTATCAAGCTGGAAGGGCAGAAGACAGTAATAGCAAACTGGTATACCACTAAATGTCTTCCAGAAATTCTACAAGAACTGAATGTTAGGGGACTAATACTTCGCAATGACATTGCATCTTCACATACAGCCGGATTACAGTTGAGTTTCTTAAAACAAAAACAAATTAAAGTGATCGAACATCCGACGTATTCACCTGATCTAGCTATGTGCGACTTTTGTTTATTCTTTAATCTAAAAAAGAACTTACATGGACGTCGTCTTCATTCAGAAGAAGAGATTGATGTGGCTATAAATGCATTTTTTTCATCTATTCCAAGAAATGAATGGCTTCAGGCGTGGAAATTCGTCTACAAAAGTGCATTGATGCTGGAGGAGAGACTACTTTGAACACACCTAAAATTTTGTAAGCATTACTTTAAAAACCTAGTTGTATCTCAAAAATTTCAGAGTGACCCTCGTATTACTTCAATTTGCAAGTGTTCAAAGAACAACTGACTAATTGTTGGACGTATTTTTGGCGCTTGTTGTCTGATTCAGAATATAAAAGCCAACAATCGATTGATGAAGTTGTATTTATTTAATTTAGAAAGAGGAATACTCGTATTATAAACCTTTCGAGATGCGCTTTTCGTTGATGACGAGTGTTCACTGATGGCAGGAGGATTTTTTGTTGTTAAGCCTAAATTTAGGAAATTATGAAAAGTGAATCCATGTTTGATAATGCTTTGCAAAATACATAAATGGCATGTGTTTCATAAATATATATATTTATATACATCTTAAATATTTTATTAGCATATTTTATTTACATCCCAATTTTCTTAAATCATTTCGTTGTTAAGAACGCTTTTACGCTTTATTTTTTGTGTTTATTTACATTTAATGACTTTAAAATGATACATTTGAAAATTAAAAGCATGACTTGAAATTATATTTTTGCTGTATAAGAAATTTGAAAACAGGGATGTACAAAAGTAACTTCATTACATTCTCTGCACAGAATAACTCATATGCCATTTAGGACGATTTTGGCGAGAATGAAAATTAACGAAGCATGTCGGTCTTTATTTCTTAGTTGTTTTTTTCAACATAGTTTGGAAAATGCCCTCCACTTAATTTGTGGATTTCACAAATCGAAATTAATACTTAAAATGGTTTCTACTAATTTTGTATGGTTCCTACTATTTTAAATTTACTAAAATTCTTTCGATGTTTTAACATTGTAACGGAAAAAAAATTTTATTTCAAAATATATCTTTTTATTGATTAAAAACTAAAGTCCAAGACCAAATATTCACACTCTAGCAGAAATAAAAAAAACCTTACTCAATAAATTTAATACCCAAATACCACTAATTCATTCAAAGGGCTGTCATGAAGAAAGACGAAAAACGTTTCTCTTTTCGTTAATAAAATACACATGCAAGTCATATTTCTGAAATCTAATGGACGTACAGTGCCATCTTGTGTCAGCTATTTAAAACATTTCAAGGCACTGGCACAAATATGTGAGGCCGGAGTTAATTTGAGCAAAGTTAAGAAGCTAATAAAGTATTATTTGTGCTAAATATATAACATTAGCTTCTAAATAAATAAAACTCTTAAAGATTCGTATGAACAATTACTAGGAAAAACGATCTCTTTTTAATCCTTAAATAACAGCACCGGATTTTCGATATAAAAAAAAATCGAAATCTAATCAGGAATGAAATTTCTAGTTTTTTAAGAAAGCTTTATAATAGAAATAAAAAATTCTCACAGATAATACCTTAATAGAAATGAAAACTTAGTAGATTTTTTTAGAAAAAATCTGTATTAAGTATTATATTAAATAATTCATGGGAACGTAGTTTTATTTATTGATTATTTAGGAAAATCATGGATATTCTATTATCCAGTCACAATTTTGGTGATAATACCAAAAATGAGATATGGTAATCCAAATTTAAATACTATTAATTACATTCTCGCATCTTTATCAAATAGGTTATTTATTTAAAAATAATTTTTTTGAATTAACTAAGAAAAAGTTATTTAATGAATTACATTAAACTAGTATTATTTAATTAAAAAATTATATCCCACTTTAAGATTAATTTTAAAAAATAATAATATTCACTCCGGACAGTTTAAATACAAATAAAAATGTGTATTTATTCAATAACTTAGCAACGATTTTTCCTTTCCAGAAGCAGAGATTAGAGATTCCACCGATTAAAAGAATATTTTATGGTATGATTGCGAAATTAAAGAAATTGTGTATCGAAAAAATGGTAATTGGGAATCACGTCAAAAAATTTAGATGCTTCTGAAATCAAAATAAATAATTTGAAGAAACAAAATAAAAAGGACGGGACTTTGAGAGTTAATTATATATTCCATAACAAATGTAAATCTCTCACACAAACAGACAAAACAACTGAAATATTGTGATAAAAGTAAAGATCCCATAGCGACAACATTTTCATTTCTTCTTCTTCCAAACTGGAGCTTCAAGCAGACATTTTGTAAGCCTATAAAAAAAATTCACACCCCAAACTGAATTCAAAACTTCAACTAAGAACTCAATAAAGATTTTCCAAAGACCATCAAAAATAATTTTTGCATTTTCGTCTCTCAAATTACGTGACTCTAATGCAAACAAGGTTTATTTTGCTGTAAAAAATGTGCATTATTTTAGTGTGTAGAGGGAAACTAATCAATGGCTTAACAAATGATGATTCATAATACGAAAATTATTGCATTTTTCAGTTGTATTTTATACTTGAGGATTCAAATTTGATTTTATTAAAATCCATATTAGAAACAAACGAAAGTCGTATAATTAAAAACTTTTTATTATATAATTGTTAAAGTATAATTATTTATCTTCCCATAATTTTTTTTAATGCTTACAGAGTAGTATGAATTTTTTAACATTTCATCTCTTAAAATTTAAGGGAGATTAAAATTAAGGGAAATAAGACAATTAATTATATATATAATTAGTTCTCTTATTATATAAATCTGTATGTATATAATGAATTTAAGAGGCGAAATATATCAAAGTATAAAAGATGAAGCTTTAAATCCACTTTAAGCTTTATGCTCCTGTTCGATTATCTAATAAAAAAAAAAAAAACAAATAAAAATATAAAGAGTACTGAGTGTCAAAGAAAATGACTTCTGGAGATAAGACTGATGAGTCTTTTCTTTGGATTTCTGGAATAGGGAATCTGGAATTCTTTAGATTTCTGAATGGTCAATTTTTTTGATAAAGATTAACAATACAGGAACATACATTTTAAATTGAATTCCAAAACATTACAAACATCCATATTCGATGTGGAAATGGAATCCATGAATTATTGATACTATATCCAAAGCGATAACTATTTGGTTGATAGCTCGCCTTAGATTACTTCGCTGATTACCCCTTAGATTAGACTGAATCAAGAATTTAATTCTCATGGAAGGTTATTTGGATTACAGGAAAGATGGGAGTAATATACCAACTATGTAAGAAGATCAAACAGTAACTCATTTCTTTACGAAATTTTAATATCATCAATAAGGATTCTGACAATTCATTTTAATATCATCATATTCAAACTGCCGAGCGAGAAATTAAAGTCTGTGGTTGAAGAATTATGGAAAAGAAGAGCATCAGCATATTGTTTAAGCTCTGGTTCAAGTATTTGTACAGTTAGAAGTATAATTAGGGTAACATAATAAAAGTGCAATATCAGAGTTCTTTATTGGATTAATGAGACCTTTTTTCTGCTGCAGTATAGATAATCTAAAATTTTCTTCCATGGATTTCGAAAAATAGCTTAATAGTTCGACATAATTAATAATCCATAGATTTACACTTACTTAATATTCTTACAAGGTTTGTTTTGTTTGCCACCCTTTGAAAAATGTTTGCATACAAAGTTGGGTGGTTTATTTTTTTCCACTACAATTAATTTTTTGCATACAAAAACACGATAGCTAGTATAAACGTAGCTTGTTTTTATTAACTAACGAACATAAAAAAAAAAATTACAAGTTTGTGGAAACCTACATTTTAATGTGGATTTCAAACCGCCACAAACACCATGCTACAAATGGGAGTTCAATCCACGAACTGTTGAACCAAAATCCGCGAAACTTACCATACAACAACCAACTTGAAGCGTGCTCACGAGGGATAATTTTTATATATGCTACTATTTAAAGTGGATTCCAAATTACGAGAAATACTTATTTCTGGGTTGGGATAAAAATAATCCACAAAAGTTTTAACTAAATGTCAAGGCACTAATTACTCAGCTGCCAACTACGTCATATTCCTGCAAAAAGTTATGTATACAGCATAACCTAAATTCTTTTTAAAATATCTGAGATTCACTCTATCATTCTTATTTCAATGATAAAAAAATAGCTTTGGGAGAAAGAGTTGAACCTAGGGATCTGGGGATAGGACAAACGTTGCCATCAAGTGAACATCTTGATGAGTACCATAATCTGGACACTTTGTGTGTGATGAGTGTTCAGATTACTCTCATTGAGATGAGAGGGAAGACGAAAGTTACAAGCCAGTTGATTCCACTTAGAGACTTCGAAATAGTGATTATTTAAAGAAATAGACAAATAAAATAAAACGCTGTAAGATGATAAACTCATTTTTAAGAATATATTAATGATTCATTTAAAAGAACTTTTTATGAAATGAAAGAAACTGCTCTAATTAAAAACTAAAATTTAGATATATAATGTAAATTTTGTGAATCCATCATTTTTGACCAAGATTTTGCAAAGGCGGAGATTGATTTTTATCAGCATTGATTTTTAATGATAGTTTAAAAAAAAAAAAATAAAATAAAAAATAACTGAAACTCTTGTTTAAAACGACCACAATATTCTCCATTAGAGAATGGAGGAAAAAAAAAAGATATGGCTAATTTATGTGCATCAGCATAAATTTTAAGTGGGTCGAAATCACTTTCGTTATCTTGCATCCTAATGAGGGAAGTTTTTCCTAGTCAAAGACTTCAGAAATTCCTTAAAATGTCTTGGATTGCAGGATATTTATTATGTTATTTTTATTTTCTGAATAACAATTTACGAACTACTTTATTTTTTAAAAATTTTTGTAAGTAAAAATTGACTACTGTATATAATGTTAAAGGAAAGTGTAAAAAGATTTGAATGATGACAATACCATTCTTCAACAGCCAAACACACATTCTCCATTTAAAATTCGACTGTTTAAGCTTAAAAGCGAATCATGGAGATAAATTATTGATTTCATAAGATTATAATGGCTGGATAAAAATAACGTGTTGATGTTCAAAAAATTAAAAACCTTGCCATTTTTTATGTATTTATATAATAATAAAGCTGCACAGTGGTATATTATGTACTTTTAGTTAAATAACAATACATTCGTAAGATATAATGAAAAGAAATGCAATGTTAATCGCTTTCCAATGCTTTCATTTAATGTTTGTTATCCATTCAAATAAATGAAAACGCTTAAAATTAGTGATATGCTGCATCGGCAAAGTGTTTTTATTTCCATTGTGGTCAATCTTGAACTCATGACGGTTAAAATTGTAAACAAATAAGTAACTCCAAAAAAATAAGGTGGACAATTGTAGTATAAAATGTGGATATTCTTCTTGAAACTTCACTGTTATTCAGCTTCGTTTGCAGCTCGATTTGTTATAGACTTTTATCACGTATTTGATTTTAGTTGATATCATTTTACTTATAATGGATACTGTTTATTCTGTTATCTTGCTTGTGATTGCTTTGTGGTTTTCGGTGCAAGCTATACCAAGTGCTACGATTGTTGCGGTGGTAAGAGCTATGCAGGTTTTTCTACTATGTATTACAATAACTCTTTATGATAAACTACAACACTTATTGTTTTTGAGGGATTATTTTTGCTTCACATTTTAACCTGCCTCTATGTAAAGACTAATTTATAATGTAAGCTTTGTTTTAAAATGATTCATCGATTCCTTCGAAAAATATCTAGCTGCCATTAAATCTAATATCTAAGCTGCTACTTGCGAGTCTACTTATTAGAATGGTTTAAAAGGTGCTTACTTTAAAACTCCTTTGGAAGCAGGATTTGTTTGACTTTCAACTACTCCGATACGCAAATTATTTTCGAGTTTGTTGCCTATTGCTAAAGGATTGTTGCCTATTGCTAAAGGAAAAAATTATTAGTAGTAAAGTGCATAAATCCTGTAGTTTTTAATAAAATGGTAGTATTACTTTCGCGTTATGTTTGAACTCTTGAGATCTGGATGTCTTTTAAACTTATTTACATTAAATACTTATTTATATAAGTAGGATTACACATTCGATGACTATCAATTGCTATTCTGGGTATTCTGCATTAAGCTTTTCTGTTTCTTAGAAGAATTTTATATTTCTAGGAAACTAATTCGTTAGCTTGGTTGAAGATCGGGGGTATTCTGACTTGATTCTTATACGAAATTTTAAATCAATTTTAGTATTCAAAACATTTATAGAAATATAACATTAATCTTGACCTACACAATATATTGTACTCTGAACTGGAAAGTGGTATTAGTGTGTAAGCAAAAGACTAAGCAAGACTTGTAATGTTAATTACTCGATTATTACTCTAATTCGTTACCTTAAACTTCGGTTATACTTAAAGCTCATTAATTCTTAATCTAAGAATTACTCTATAAAGTCCCTTAAATATTTTCTATACTGTAACTTATCAAAAGTTCATTGTGTTTTATGAAGAGTTGTTGATAATAGTGCAGGCTATATCGCAATTTATATAACTCTTCCTGATCTGGAACTGTTCATATAAAAAATGCTAGAGTGACTTCGATTGTTCTGACTTTTTATTTCATATAATAGCTTTCAAATGTTTAGTATTTTAATCCGGATGTTTAAACTTTAAAAATACATTTAACATTACTTGGCTCACTGGGTTATGTATTTAATGAAGTACAACCTGCGTTTTTGATGCTCTATTTAGTTATTGTGCTAATTTCTTGTATTAAATCAAGATAGATGCATGTTATGTTTCTCTCTGATATTAACTTTGCCATTTACTTAAGTTTTACACAACCTCTGTAGACTTTTTCCACAAAGATTTTGTTATATAGTTTATTGAAATTACTTTCAAATTTATTGAAGTATTGTGTCGGAATGAATAAGTTCTCTAATTCTTAACAGCTGTGTTTTTATAATTAAACGGAACGGCTCCGATTGTTTTGTTTACACTTTTAAGGAATTGTTTAGTTTACAGGCTTTTGAAACAAGACTGCAGTTTTTTAACAAGTATTAACTTGTTAAAACTAGTCATTTAAACTTTAATTTGATCATTGATTATTTAGGTTAGGAACATTCTATTTAATAGTAAAAGTTTTTTTATAATTCAACAGAAGAGATTTAGACCTAAGCAAAATCTGCTTTTAAATGACTAAGAATATTTTTAAAGCTTGCAAAGTACCTTAGTATCTAAATTTTAATTATAAAACCAATAATTTAAAACTCCTTATTTTTTTTTTACACATAAAATTTTTTAATTAAGCTATGTTAACATTTAAAATACGTAGCATATATGTATACATTTTAAGTCTTTTCACACATGGGGCTAAATTAATATGCATTAATTTGTAAATTTTCTAATGAGTAAATGTGTTTCCAGGGACTTGACAGTGATGCATTAGATAACTCAACTCTTCAGAATACAACAACAGAACCTGAATATTGTTACCCTTCTATGGCCTGTGGGTTTCTAGTCTACTCTCCAATTGAGAGGGAACCTCTGTCCTACGTACCAGGACCGTAAGAAATCTTTTTAAGTCTTCATTTCTGAAATTGGGATGCTGAAGTATCTACTCTTTCATTTATGCTCGATGATGTTATCGTCACAAATTTGTAGTTAAGCATTAGTTTTCTTCTTAAAATTATTTCTGCTAGCATAAAATTCTTCTACAGCACCAATTGCTGCTATTGGCAGGCATTTTGAAGGCGGAACTCTTTATATACACATTGTGTAAATGAATATACATATAGTCAAATTCTGAAACTGCATCGCATCCTTTCCCTAACTTGGCTGATAAAAACATTTTATTTCTTCAATGTTAAATTGTGTGTGTGTGTGGCTACATGGAGAATATTTTTAACTATTTTTTAGAATAAAACTCGTTAAATTCTGGTATATTTAACTAATTTGGCTAATTCAAACATCGCCAAGAACGAAGTAACAGTACGCTTATTGAGCTGTTGACAATTGTGTATGGCATTTTAAGTTGTCTCAAAGAATTCGTATGTGTGTTTTTTTTTAAAAAAAAAACACTGTCAAATACAAAAAACATATGAAAAGGTATACAAGTCAAATGCAAATCGTAAACTTCTGTAGCCCTTCACCAATATAGTAAACATCGGTGATAAATGTTATTTATATGTACTCTATATATACGGTTATAAATACTTCTAACCTTGGATTCTATAGAATAATACGATTACCAGACAATTGTACAAAATATATTTAACTATATACAATCTCTGGTTTGAAGTTGATGTATACATAAACTTGCTGTTTGATAAGTAGGAACGTCAACAGGTTTAATCTTTCATGAATATAGTTTTTAGCTTGATATTAAAGCTTTTAATGTTAATCGATAACTTCTCTTTAATTTCTACTGTGGAAAGTTTGTTAAAAATGTTTCTAAGCTGATAATTGTTCCTATTTTAAAGATTCTCTCGTACAGGTATTCTGAAAGCTTTAAATCTAAACTTCAAAAGATCTTGTGAGTTCGTCTCTTAATTTACCTAAGGTTGTTAAAACGCTTCTGTAATGTATCTAATTTGTCTTGCGTATAAGTTAACTTTGACCTTCATAACTAAAGTTGTGGGAACTCCTATGAAAGATGGCCCTCTTAGATTTATGGATTACTTGCTCTTAAGCATTTTTATGACCGGCTACTAAAAATTGATCATTCAACTTTAATAGAAAGCTTAACCATGTTTATCAGATTTAGTTCAATTCTTGCCCAGATTCATACTTTAGGAGCAAGCACCGGATGAGAATTCTGCTCCCCATCTTTCAGAGGTATTGAGTTAAACTAAGTTTCTATGTTACCAACTAAATAGCGAAACAGTACTTCTAATTCATCGGAGGTAATATTAGCCTCCTTTTTCATACCAAGGAGTATTTTTTTAATTCAAAACTCAACACTAGTAGAAAACGACGCAGTGCTTTTAGATGAGAAATCTGTAGGTTTCCATGGGTATAATTTCACTTGCATTTTTACCTAGGTTACCTTTTTACCTAGGTTAAATGAACCGACGACATTTGAAATAAACCTCAGTTTACACATTTCTTTCATCTGCTTGTCTGTTTTTTTTTTTTTTTTTTTTAAATGCCGTAGATTAATATGGTCTCCCAAGTGAATCGTTAAAAAAAAGTTTTTAAGTTAATAGTTTTGTAAACACAAAATGCATAAATTATTAGTGTTTTGTAAATCACCTGAACAAGAACAAACTTACGATACATAATCGGGGGGGGGGTGATTTTCGATATCGGTTAAATGTTTTTCTTTGCAAAATTGGCGTCATGTTTGAGTTTTGCTTTTTTATGTAAAACTTTTTCTTGGCTGTAGGTTCAGAATTTGAATTGATATGATTGTTTTAATACAAAGAGTATCAGATAAAATTCTGTATTGTTATGGAATGAATCTTGTATTACACTTGTATAATCAAAACGAAATGTAAAATTACCTGGTATGGCGGCGTATTGAAAGTTTCTATTTGAGCTTCTTAAAGTCCTAAATGTTTAATTAGCAAACAATTCATAAATCTCAATGAGCATATACTTTCTAGTTCTAATCTGAAAATATTCTTTGTTCATTTTTAAGAAAAGGTTTGCTTATTAACTTCAATTCTTCGGAGTAATTTCTTCGTTTTCAGATGCCGTTGTCAAGATGGCTATGATTGTGTCCGTGCATATGACAAGACTTCATCAACGACCATTGTGTACTTATGCCGCAACGTGACTCTTGTAACCACGACTGAATCTCCTGTTACTACACAAAACTCGGCTGTACTTTTTACATCTTAATTATTGGAATTTTTAAGTACTCAAATATCAATAGGTATTGATGTGTAGATCTTGCTGTTTACTTCATATTTATGCACGCCATTGTTTTGCAATGTAGATTTTAAATAAATTTAAGAATTTGTTATGGTGTTTATTCAATGAATAAAATCCTGTTAGAGTAGAAGTTTAATTTAAAAAAATTATTTCGCAATTACGAATACCTATACAGTCTTTAGTTAGTGGTTTCAGAAACAGCGCTTCAAGTCTTACTACCCAGAGCTCTGAAATAGAGGTTTATTGTGCTTATTTGAAACAATGTGTATAAATTTTATAGTTCACAATGCTTGAGTAAAATAACGCCCTAAACTTTAAGATGAGTATAATGTAACTCGAAGCTTATTCACTAGTATTTAAGTTTCTCGTTAAAATTTCAAGATTTGAATCAAAATCTCGGTCATCTAAAGACCTCGACTTTTCAGAATTCTAATTAAGAGAAACTTAATCAGAAACTGAATCAATAATAATTAAAATCTGCCTGTTCTCCCCCTTTTTAATTATAAATATATCTTCTAGACAAATCTTAATCCAAATCATGTCTGTTATTATTCTTCACGGTCACTACTTGTTTATGATATTGATAACCGTTATAATATTTTTAACTCTTGGATGCCTTAATAACTTGCATTCAAGATTCAAACATGAAATCATGCTATTGATTGAATATGCATAAATGTAAGCATTTACAATCAATAACATGATTTAATGTTCGAATCTTGAATGGAAGTTCCTTCTGCTATAACATTAAGAACAATTTATTTCAGTTCATTTTCTTTATTTAAAAATGAGATTCAAATATATTCGTAAATAAAATATTAATTATTAGTGTTAATTTGTATAATCGAACTCAAATTTAAAAAAATTATTCTTTGTGTTATTGCCTAATTTTTCCATACTAATAATTAACAAAACCAGTAAGCTTAAACAATTAAACTTAATTTATTTATCTTTTTTAAAAAAATTGCGGAACATCTTTTTAATAATTAAATCTGCGCATGAAAATTTTTTTATGGAGTTAACTTCATAGATTATATACACTAAATTTCCTTTTAGTAGAAAGTGTTCGTTGTCTAGTATCTTTCATAATAGTTTTAAAATTAAGAAAAAAAAAGTGTAAGTTTTTGAAACTGGAAACATGGAATAATTTAAGATTTATTTTATGAATTTAGTATTAGTTTAATGGTAAAATGACTATTTTGAAAAAAAATTTATCATTCATTGGCTACTTGTGTCGCGTATGCTTGTTTCCAGTACACGGTATCTTCAGGCGTAGAGTATATCAAGGGCTGTATAAGGTTACCAGAGAATCGCAGCAACTTTTTGATCGCTGTGCGGATTTAAATACTTGAAAGATAAGACAACTGAACAGCTGTCTGAAGCAGTGATTCTTAACATTTTGTCACGGTACTCTTTTAACAATTTTCAAGTCTGGTGGCACGCACAGAAAAAGATAAATTTAAAGTCGTTTACTTATATCTATAATATATTGTGTGTAAAATAGTTTGATAATTTTGAATATAATGTGTACTACAGTAATGAGTTTATTACTTTACAGTAATGAGTTTATTACTTTACTTATAATAAATCACTGTAATATTTACTAGATACATTTTTAAAATTTGGCGGCAAAGTGGTTGGTCTAAAAATTTCGCATTTTGGAGTAATATTGAGATCAACGGTACAGACGGCTTGCTGAGAAAGCTTTACGTCCGGGACCAGTGGCGTTTATTTCTGAGATGCTCTTCCACAGAAGTGCTAACAGGCTTTAGAAAAACTGTGATGGCCGTGGTAGCCTAGTGGTTAGGGCATCGGCCTTCCGTCCGCAAAGATGCCTTTGATTCCCAATGCCGCCAAAGACCAACCGCGTACATGTGATATACGTGCTCGTTAAATATGTGGGTTCGAAAATCCTGTGATTTGTCATTGAACAGTTACCATGAGTATAATGGTTTGCAGAAGATTTCCTTTCCCTTCAGAACGAAATCAAAGTTAAGAGTGTGGATCCTCTGATGGCGTTATCTATCTGAGGAGTCTTACATCGAAAACGTACTTTCACCTACTTGGTACTCTGGTTTAAACAAAAGACGCACCCTTCTGACTTAATTTCCCATAGCCGTTGGCCAGTCAACTTAACTTGTCAAGTGTCATAAATAACAGTAACAATAATAGAAGAAACTGTCTACGTTCAATCCCTGAACATCTCTTGGTCTGGCTAAGATGGCCACCTTTTCATCTTCAGCAACAAAAAGAAATTCCCCACACAAAGTGAATTCTCGTCAAGTTTTCCTCGGTAGAAAATTTTGAAGGCAATATCATCTTTCAATTATCCGGAAGTCTATTACTTTGTAAACGGAACATGATCCTACCAGGATGTCTGTACCTTATTGCTTGTCTGGATTACTTAAATAATGAAATCATTACTTAATATTTATTTTTTGATACTTTTTAGAGTATTTTATACACTTAATTACTAATCGTCTAATACATATCTAAATCCATTGTACATACAGGCTGATTATTAAAAGAATAAAAGCATCAAACAATAATAGTAATTTAAAAATACCTTACTTAAGAATTAAAATGTTAATGTAGTGAGTTGAAATCTTGTGTTTTGCTTAATATCTTGAATTAATATTGTGATTTCAGATCATTTTCACTCCACTTCTTAAAAAATGATGTCGATATTTGGACTGGTTCATAAAAAAATCTTTCGTTACTTTTCATTTTTTCTGAATAAGTGCTTTAAAAAAATTTCAATTAGGACTTATTTTCTTTTTACAATTGCCAGTTTCTTATAATCATTTTTCAGCTTTATAAAATAAATATTAAGTAATGAAATCATAAGCTATATAATTAGTTTAGAAAGTTGCTTTCAGTAATGAGTAAATTTGAGTAGGTTATTAATAAGAAATGAGGAAAAAATTTATAAAATTGCCTGATTTCTAGTGCAGCTTTAGATAGAATTTATGCTCATGTCTAGCAAAAAAATACATGTAAAATTATTGAATCCCTTTTTTTGAAAAGTTTCAACACATTGGATATTTTTAAATTGAAAATATGTATAATAAAACTATATCCCTAAATTTGTAGAACATAGTTTTCCAAACCAAACTAATGAATAAAAAAAGCCAAAAAAATGAATTTTAAAATTTTGATTGAAAATGTTTAAGATTTAAAAAAGCACTAATGAAAAAAATATTAGAAAATCAAGTTATTCAATATTATTATTTTTACTTTATTTAAACTCTAATTATAAACGAGGAACACTCTCTGATAAATTTAGTTTTTAATACTATTTACATTAACTGAGATACTTAAATTCAACCCATGTTTCACTATCACAAGTATAAGAGACTTGAAAACAATAACCATTTAAATTGTATTTTTATTGTATAATAAAAATATATAGAGAGGTAAGCGTTCTAAGCGATTTTAAAATTCTACAACCAGTAAAATGTTCAGTATTTAAAAAATTCAAGTTTTTTAATTGACGACAATCAATAATATTACCAATAATTTAAATTTTAATGATTTGAAATGACACACAACAAAAGATAATTTTCACGATATAATTCCTTCACAAACACAATTTAATTCATTTATTATGTAAGAAGAAATCAAAGTATAAGAACTATTTCTATAATTTCTGTAATTTTAAATTATGATTTATCTTTTTAAGGAGGCTGTTTGCACAATCTTTAAACGGTTTTATTGCACCGTAAGAAAAAATTCTCTACTTGGAAAATTTTAGTTTCACAAAAATATTTTTGTAAATGTTATTAAAGGTCTGAATTTAGAATTTTTATTTATATGTAAAAAAGCGAATTTAAAATGATAATGAAGGGAGGAATACATTTATGCTCTTTATATATATATATATATATGTATATATACACATAGATATAAATATATAGATACATATCTAATATATATATATATATATATATATACATACATACACACACACATATATATATAAACACTATGATAGGAAATATTAAATAAAAAAATCACTTCAATCTGTCATCTAAAAGCAAATTTCTACCAAATACTTATCCAGAAAAAATTCACTTTTTAATATTGTAAAGAAGAAATTTTTGATAAAAGAATGTTGCAAATACATTTTATTAAACTTCACTACTGTAATTTTGTTTACCGTTACAATAGTACATAAAATTGTTAACTCTGATTTGAATGTTAAAAATTCCTCCCCCCCCCTGCCCAAAAAATATATAACATTCTTCATCTTTCTCATCATGAGTATGAAAATCGAGCAGACTGCAAAATTCCTTACATCCTCAAGAGAAAAATAAAAAAATGAAACAATTGATGAAGTTTGGGTTTTATTAAAATAATCCCACAATTAATCATCATAAAAAAAGGAGAAAAAATTGCGCAACAATTAAAAAATTCAAAAGAAAGTCTTTCTGGAGAATTTATGATAGTCGTGGGTTTTACAAAACTGGCTTTTCGCTGCAACACACAAAGACAAGATAAAAGTTTTTTAAAAAATGCTAACTATCAGCTGCACAGTTAAAAATATATTTTAATTATTTTAATTATAATTTTTAAACATGAGATTCGATATTCCTATCCACAATACCATCAATCCGTTGAACTTCATCAAAACAAAATATTCACATATCACATCCCACAATTTGTTTTTTCTATAAATAAAATACAAGTCTTATGTTTTAAAAGAAATTGTTTACAAATATTGCAATAATTAATTTAAAACTATGTTGTTAATTAAAGGAATTTTTGAAAATTTAAATCGTCCTTGCCGTTTTAAAACGGCTTCTCAAGACGATGGTCTTTTTATATAAGAAATCATTTTATTAACAAAATAAACTTCGGCATTATTCTCAGACTTTCGATGGTGAACTTCGCCTTGCTTGCTGCCGCTAGAAGAACTCGAATTGAAAGCAAGCAACAAATTCGTCAACAATTCGGACTTACTACTCTGTCTCAATACGATGTAGCATGGGTGAAGAGTTATCTGACGTCATGGATATTTTAAACCATTGAGAATCGTAATCTCAAATCTAACGAAAGAAAAAAAAAAAAAAAAAAAAAAAAAACCACTTTATAGGTATGTTGATTATGGGTAACCTTTCAAGGTGAATGGAACAAAATACATCTTCTGATATTACAAAAAGACTTTGCATGGAAATTACGATTTAGAAGGATGATATTAAGAATAACCGAATATTTAAAACACAAAATATAAATGTAATTTTTCCGTACACTCAACAAAATTGTTAAAAAAAAAAAAAAAAAAAAGTGAGATAGAGTCTGTATATTGCTGATATTTGATTAAAATATTTCTGTAGATAAATAGAGAAAAGTATTGTGTGTTAATAAATATTTGAGGCTTACTAAAATTTTTATTGTTTTACAATATAAAAAATGGATAGGAAAATTTTGATTTTATATTTACATTTACCAGTTTCTCCCGAACACAGTTCGAGAACTTGGAAATGGCACTTTTTTCATTTCGTAGAGCATATTTTTTTCTCCTATCTAATCTATTGATTTGTCTAAATTGCATACTTCTTTAGCGTGCGCTATATTTAAGAGAAAAATGTGCATTTTTTGATGAAAATGATAACTAACATAATTTTATTAATTATTGAATATTTGAAACAGTTCTGAGATATGATTTGAATTTGTATAATCGAATTTGTCTTAGACTTGTTTATTAAAAACGTACTTATATATATATTTTTTGATATAATATAACGGAAATAAACTATTTTGAATGATTGATATGCCGAACCAACATGTTGCGGATTTGAAATGTGTGTAAAAAAATTTTATCAGCTTTAAATTTCAGTGGAACTGATGAAATTCTAGTGTCCAACATAGATCTAGCTTCCGGAAAATACAAAAATTCCTATTTCAAACCTGTACCTACTTTTCGAGAAAAAAAATTGCAATTTGACTATTTTCTCAGCAAAACGTCGTTTTTCAGAGCCAAATGGCATTGATTATATTTATTCTCGCCAAGAACAAGCGCCAATTACCGATCCCAACAAACAGCAGAAAATCTTTCACCAATGAACACATCGATGTAAACTTTCCCATTGGTTGGTATTTCGAAGGCGTGCCTAAAACAAAGTTGCTGGAATTAATATAAATTCGACATTTGATTTCTTTATTACAACTATACAAGAGGAAATAATTTTTTTCATTTATAAAAAATAATTTAAATCTTTATAAAATGACGATTAAATTTTTTTTCAACTAAGATCAAATTTTAAGTTATAGTATTTGTATATATATATTTCTTAAAATCACTCTCATTCATCTGCTCATCTTATAAACAGGGTCAGAACCATCTAGTAAATCGCAATTTCCATTATGTAGTATGCGAAATTTTTTTTAAGAAAAGATATAACTTGTTCATTTCTTATGAGTGGGACATAACTACAGCATTGTTTTGGGTTTGAAAACGCAAAAATTAATTGCATAAAATTATGTATACCTTAAAGATAAGAAGTTGTATATATTGCATATGCAAGCCAAACAATGTTTGATCCTAGAAGCTATGACTTCTATAAGAAGTGGTCCCTAGCTTCTTATTGAGAAACGTAAATCTAGATTTCGGGATAGAATTGCAATTTGGGAAATTCACTCGATTTATTGTTGCTTAACAATATTTACTAATTTGTTACTTACTAGCTTTTCTCACTTAACAATACTTACTAGCTTTACTCTAAGCGATATTTTGCGCCACGAAATGAGGTCGAAATAATAAGTAAATAAAAGTCATAAAAATCGAATGAAATGTGTAACGCTTTAAGATTCATTTTAGTTATGAAATAATTAAATATTGAAATTGCGAGTTCTGTAACAAAATTTCGAAATGGAACATAATTTATATTTTAAATTAACCAGAGACCAATAACTTGATTTAAGCTTTATTCCATTCCGCTCTAACCATCTCTATCCAATTTTTGACGAAGATTTGGCTGAAAAAAAAAAAAAGGACTATATTTAGAATTTTAGCAATGATCTTCCTTTTTACAAGTTTTGAATACTAATGTAATTGGTTAAATAAATACAGTTAAAGGAATTTCGATAATAATATATCCGAAACTCTTCGTGCTAACATTGATATTTAAGAATAAAAACAAAATAAAAATATGAAAATTATTGACAGAGATAAATAATTACTAACAACTGAAAATTTTTAAATATGGAAACAATTTGCACGTGATTTTTACAAATTACCACATTCTGCCATTATGAATAAAATAGGTACCCGCATTTAACTAATTCTTCCCAAGGGGGGAGAATTCAAATTTTACATACATTTCTCATTCATGATCACAACAGCACGTGGATCTCGAGGGGACTGAGATTGCGGACACTTTGGCCAAAGCTGGTGTGGCTGAGGAGGGTGTGCCACATCGGCACCTCTCACATTTCAGGAGATTCACTCAAAGATTAAACACGAGAATAAAATCACTTGGATCGTCCCTTCTGAGCAACATTGGTACCGCTGCGATTGTCCTGGTGCTTCCCTGGCTACTGGTCTTAATAGACAAGAACAAACGGCTATTGCCCGTTTCAGAAGTGGCCATTTTAGTAATTTGAAATTCGTCGAGGGTACGAAGAAATTCGAAATTTGCTCCAAGTGTTTAAAAGAACAGGCCTCTCCTGAAGAAATTCTTCAATGCCTTGGTCTCTCCGGGAGAGATCTGATGGAGGATCCACTTATGGTGCTGGACTTTTTGAAGGTGTACGCGCTAATGGGCCTGGTCTAGCACAGTGAACCTCGGGGGCATGCAACAACAAAAACACCCCCTAAAAAGAATGTCTGCGCACAACTATGATGAGTCATCCGTCAGGGAATAGTTGTTTTGCCCCCTTTAGACTATCTAAGTAATTCAACTTTTACTATGTATTTTGAAAAACGTTCAATTTATTTGAATTACACAGCAGGGGATTATATAATTATCTGATAAATCTGTCTTTGATAAGTGTTTGGAAGATTTTAACATTTAGGTTAAAGAGATCTAAGTTAAATTATTGTAGATATAATGAAGAGAAATTTTTCAAGGTCACATTTCTGATTTTAAAAAAGACAAATTTATGGGAGCTTATTATTTTACTTAAATGATTAATTAAAAAAATTTCTTGATTATAACTATACGCTTGTAAAAATGTTAGAATTGAACAAACAAAATACTTAATTTTCCAAGCAAAATAAATAGGAAATAAGAAATATAGATATAGTATTACTTTAACTATATTGAATTTGAGTGTGTGTAATTCTTAAGTTAAAAATGCTTTTAATAATTATTGTAAAATGCTACATATTTTATTTTATTTATTTTCACTAAATTTCCCCTTTTAAATTTTTTTTTTAATTTGTCAACCATTATTCGTAGTTTTATAAGATTTTTAAGTAACTTGTAGAAAAAACACATAATTTATAAAATAATTAGGATTATGCTTGAAATATATTACAGCTATATTTTTTGCTAATTCAAAATAAATTTATTCATTGTAATATCACTCAACACAATGATTCTATATTTTAAGGATTTTCACTATAATCACTTAATTATTAAACATAATTTGTATAATTTATTCTGATATTATTGTTACTTATTATATCAGTATTGAATATATAAGCATATATTAAGCCATTTAAACCATAAAAAAATAATTTTTAAATTAAATTTGTGACAGGCTAAATAAAAATACTCACATTTTTCATAAATATAAATAACTTCAGTCAATGAAAAATATTTATCGCATGATATTTTTAACTTAATATTAATTGAGAATAATAAAATTTATAACTTGCTCAAATAATAAAAGAAGAGAGTAAGGACAAAAATATGCTTAAAATATAACTTTATTAAACATTTCTATTTCAAATTAAAATCTATCATAAATTAATACAAAGTGTAATTCATTTGTTTTGATGTACAAATTAATTCCTTAAAATGAGCAAAATGTAAAAAAAAAAATAACTGTAAGTTTAATTTAATTATTATATTTACCTAAAGAAATCTCTTCTCTGAAACTTATATTATTTTTAGAATGTTTGCATTTTCTTTTTGAGTTTGAATTAGAGAGTTTTTTTATTCATAAAATCATTAATTTTTAACAATAATTTTTGAGTATAACAAGTAAACATTTTTTGAAGTTAAGACAATTTTTTTTTTTATTAAATCATCACTATCATGTTTTCAAAATTCTAAAGTTAAATTAATTTCAGCTAATCGAAGGTTTTTGAATGTGATATTGCTCCACTTCAAAAAATATTGTTATATTGTTTTGTTACACTTCTAAAAATCTTTTTCTAATTCAGAAGACAATAATTTAGAAACGTTTGCATAATTAAAATGAATTATTTTGACATATCATCACAAGGATATTTTTAACCACTCCTATCTGTATTTTTTATTAAAAGATAATTTTCACATTCATAGTTAACATCATTAATAAAATAAACATAATATGCAATTTTTTAAGCGAGAATGGACGCTGTTACCTGCTCTCTCTCTCTCTCTCTATGTATGTTAAAATAGTTAATAAATGAGAATATATATATTTTTTAAAATCATTTAAGTTTATTTTCAAATTAAACATTAATTCCTTAGAATTTTGAATATCAAGACAAGGATATTCAAACCTTAAGAGAAGAGAAAATAGTTGTTTTGATTACATCGTATTTTTTATTCTAATAAAGTTCAAGCAATTTTATAGCCACTATTTTATATACACAGTATTTATAGTCACAATTTTACAGATAAAAAAAATTAAAATTTTTAACTAAAATTACTTAAAAGGTAGAAATTGTGAATTTTATAATTTAAGCTATATATGTTTATGATGTCATTAAAATTATATCTATTTCTAATTGATTTTCACTTAATATTATCAATCAATTAATAAACAATGACACTACAACCCTGTGTGGGTCCTGGCCTTCTCAATAAGCTTATTCCATCTTGGCCTGTACTCAGCAGCACCTTTCCAATTAGATGTTCCAATAGTATTAAAGTCCCTATCAAGACGATCAACCCATCTGATTTTGGGCCTACCTCTGGAACGCTTTCCCATTGGCCTTGCAAGAAAGATTTTTTAGGGGTGCGTTCAGTTGGCATACGAATAACATGGCCACACTTCATATTATGGTATAACTTAATAAGAACGTAAATATTTTATATTATTTCTTTAAATATATTAAATAATTGCTGCTACCACTTCTATTTATTCCACATATATATACTATAAAATGAAAATAAAAATCTCAAATATTTCATTCCTTAATCATTTAATTTACAATATAATTATACAAATATAAAAAATCTTTAAAGATAATAAAATTTGTTGTAGTTGTTTCATATCCCAGATTGTGTAACTAAGCTAAGCCATCTCCATCAAACCAAAAATATTTAAAAAGGCAAAAAATAAAATAGGATTCTCCATAACCTCGTTCACAGTAAAATTCAGACAGAGTCAAGAATATGTCTCGGGGAGGCCTGATCAGCCTTGCACCAGTGACACTCTAGAAAGACTATGATCAGGCACAATAAAACTTAATATTTCAATAATCATATAAATATAAAAAATAATTAATTTGATTAATTAAATCGAGAATATTCCTGATAATTGTCAAAACTATTGAAATTTTTTCGAATTAGAGCCAAGTAAATTACAGAAGGAGAAATTCTATCAAATGAAAAACATTCAGTTATGGTTAAATGAAATGTGTTAAGGGGATTCTTTCCTCAAAATATGTTTAGAAATGCTCTTCAGCGCCATCTAGGAAGTTGTTTTGGGCAGTCCCTCTTACAAAAACTGAAAGAAGTAATTGGTGAACTTCTAAGCCGCACCAAACACCTGTTTACAAAGAGAAAATAGTTCTAAACTCAATAGGGGGCGAACTTTAAATGGCGAATGAGTCGGAGACCCTTTATTCGCAATAGCGGTAAAGCGGACATTATGCACCACCCCTCAGCATGTTGGGGTGCAAATTTTCCCCCACATGGGGTCAGTTAGTCTTTGAAGGCTGTTTGTCCTCTTTTGATACCCTCAATCGCCTCAGGGCGTTTCATCCTACAACTGTATGTACAGGGCTGAGGAAAATCACAGCAAATTGAAATTAAATGAAGAAAAATAAAACGAGTATATTTTAATATATTTTATGCTTTTAATTTAATTTGAACATTGATATTAAGTTTTGTGCATTTAATGAATAATTGTAAAATTATTTAATTTTTTATGCATCTGTGCATAGCTTTTTTGCTAAATTTTAAAAGTAAATAAAATAATATTTCTTATCAAAATTTCTGAGTAACTTATTCTCCCTCATTGTGTTTGACTAAGTCAGCAATTTACATTTCCGGTGTCAAATTTAAGAAGCGTTTGACATCCCCTCTTTTTCCCCAACCCTATACACACAGTTCTAGGATGAAATACCAGGGGGCGATTGAGGGCAGTCAAGATAGGACGAACAGCCTTAAAGACCAACTGACCACATTTGCGAGGAAAATCTACCTCCGAACATGCTAAAGGATGTGTGGGGAGGGAAGGTGCATAATGTCCGCGTTACCACTATTGCGGTTAAATGGTCTCCGACTCGTCGCCATTTAAAATTCGCCCCTGCTGAGTTTAGAACTATTTTTTCTTTGTAAACAGTTGTTTGGTGCGGCGTCAACTAGCGTCTCGAGCCCGGGTCCGAAACGTCGGCTCCAAATGGGAATTTTAACGCATGTGCATTTGAAGAGAGTAGTTGTAATAATTTGGGAGCATAAAATGTGACTATTGTTCAGAATTAATTTTAGCAACCCTATGGTTTCTTATTCCCCGGTCTAATTTAAAACGACGTTCGTATCAGTCTGTTTATTTATATTTGGAAATTTTAATATTTTTTCGAAATATGAAGGAAATTCGGAATAGAATTTACTTTTATCTTAACACCATACTTAAAACAGAAATCGATATTTTTATTTGTATTTTATATGGTGCTGAAGAGACATATTTTTTCGCAGATAATGTGGATGGGATAATATGCAAGTAACAAAGAAGTGTGAATTGCACATTATCACGGTTCCTTCTTACTTCTGTATTGCCATGATAATATTAATTCAACTAAATTGTTTTTGACACCTTATCATGGTTTAATTATTAATTAACATCTCAAAATTTTTTCAGAATTTTTTTGCACCCATGAATTGTTTTAATAAACACTGTATGTAATATAAATTTCAATAAAAAACTGTAGAATAAAAAATATTTTATTAAACAGTGTGTATATTGTTTATTTTTTAAATTAAAAATTCTAAATAAGATAAATCACAAGTTGTGTAAATACTGAACATCTGTAGTTCAATTTAAGAATATGACTCATTTATTTTAAGAACAAAATGATTCATATTTTTTAAAAATAGGAAAATTTATCTGTTTCTATGAACAATTCAGATAATTTAATCATAGATGAATATAGAAGTGAGGAAAAAGATATAATAAATAGAAAATTAAAAAATAATACGCTCTCATCAGATGAGAAATGTAAAAAACAAAGTTTCTGATATTTTCAACGAGCTATTGGCTACTGCAACAACAAATGAAGATTTAAAATTTTTGCTTGAAGAGAGCAAAAATTTAAAAGCAAAACTTATTGCTTTAAAAGCAGGCAAAAAATCATTACAAGTAGCTAATGAATGTTCACAAAGTAATAAAAAAATTGAAATTCAGCGAAGATCACAATCAAAAAAGGCCCAAAAAAAGAAAACAAATTATGCAATCTCCTGATAACACTGAAGATTAAATTCATTGGTTTGACTTTTAAAATGATTTTACATTAAGCATTTTTAGGCAATATTTAGAAAAAAGAATTTTTTTTATATAAATAAATTTTAATTTATATATAGAAAATATTTCAGTGTTCAAGAATTGCTTAACCTATTTTACATTCGAAAATATTTTTTTTTATTATTTTTAAATTTTTTATACATGTAATCAGATTTATTAATGTAAATACAAAAAGAACTAACAAATACTACTTAGCATTTTTTTTAAAATTATAAAGTAAGAAAATAAATTTCATAACTGTGTTAAACATAATTTAACATATAAAATTACAAAGATTTTATATGTTAAATTATGATTTTATATGTTAATTTTTAGATGTTTAACTTTGATATAAAGTTCAGGAATATTCTATTAACAATTTTTTAACTGTAGTATCTGCATGTTTTACCAAAATTTAAAAGGAACCTAATTTTGTAAAATGTTTTTAAAAACTACAGCTAAATGTATATAATAACTTGTAAATATTATATTCTTGAAAAGAAACACTTATATATTATGTATGCTTGTTTGGCATTATGTATGTTTATTGTTGTAAGCACCTATTTAAATCATTATGTAAATTTAAAACTAAAAACATTGTCTATACAAGAAATTTTTCATGTGAAAATAAAAAAGAAATTTTTAATTTCAAAATGTTTTGCATTGATTGTACAGTTTTAATTTTATTATTTGCAGTTTATAGTTAAATTTACTGTAAAAACAATTAACTTATCCATCGTCACCCACATGATTTCCAACATCAGTGTCTTGAGTGTACTTTCTGATGAGTTAAAACACTTTTGGAATCATAAGCAGTAGTAAAATAATGTTGGTTACATAAAAAACTTTTTCATTACTTAATAACTCAATATACTAGGTAATACCAACTGGTTTTCTAACAATGGCAGGTCTTATAAATTAAATAAAATTTACATAAACAATGTAAATATTGAAATAATGCTTATACGCAGTACTGTAATATAGTGGATCAGTTGTTTTATGTGATGAGACTTATTTCTAAATTATTGCATACTTTCCCTTAAAATCAAACTAAGCTAATTAATTATGATTATTTTCATAATGAAATATATTAAATATTTTTTGAAATTTATTTTTACTTTTCTTTGTTCCCAGGGAAATGTTTCTCATAAAATTCTTCCCATATGATAAGTCATTTTCCCTCAGATGTTTACTACATGGTAACTGTGGGAACTCATTAAGTAGGGGGGGGGGGGAGAGATGAACATTAGTATAATAGATTGCCTTGTGTACAGGAAAATAGGCTGAAGGGTGAGTTTCAGATAAACTGAGATGATTGATTGAGGGAAGTAAAGTGAGGTCATTAGAGCACTAAGGGGAATAAGAGAATAGATATATATCTAATTTTATTACTTAGGTTATTAAAATTGAAAATTAATTTTATTTGTTAACAACAAGAGCTGAAACATATATTGGCTTGTATAAATAGCAAATAATTGACTTATAAAATTATTACATTTAGTTTTGAATTTCTACTAATTGATAGACAATTTGACTTTGCTATTTGCATTGTTTCTTTAACATGAGTTGCTCATGTTTTTCATTTATCCAAGTGAGGTCAGTGAAATTAACTTTATTAAAAGCTCTTTAAAAAATTAATTAATAAAATTTATGATGCATTAAAACATCTTTTTTTTAATTATAAATCTCTTAAAATTTTTAATACTACATTCATAAAATAAGTTTCTGGAATTTGTGACCAGCAGATTTAGCATATTTTACAAAGTCATTTTTACTAGAAGAAATAGTTTACAAATATAGAATAAATTTGACTGATGAAGGACTGCATAACACAGATATAATCATAGGCATTATACCTTATTTGAATATACAATATTAACATTCTTTAAGTTTAGTTTTTTGTGATATTAAGTAAAATGACCATATATTTCTCATACTAATCTTTATTTTCAATCATCTGAAGTCAAGCTTTAAGCCTTGATATATAGTTTTTAATGGAAAGAGCTGCTCCCTCATTGGAATATTCAAAAGCCATAAATACAAAGAATCATCCGCAAAAATAGATCTGTGGTTATTAACGCATTGAAGAACATGTGGACTACAACATCATCAAATGTTTTGAAAATCAAAAAGCAAGGGAAAACTATTTATCTGTAATTAATCTTTTCAGTAACCTTCCATGTGACACTCGCCTTAGAATGGGCATTCTTATCTGTCTTTTCTTTCCTCGTATGCAGTAAACGTTTCTCAGAATTCATATAACATTGGGATGACTCGGTGCCCAAAGCCACAAATATTGCTTCAAAACTTTTTTCATAAGCAGCTCAATTTTGAGCTCCAGAATATTTTCATATTCTTGTTATCCGTTTTACTTCTAATAAATAGTGCACAAACATAAATTTAACTGATAATGAAAGAGATGAGAGTTTTCAAAGAAAACTATTTCAGCAGAAGATTCCAGTGAGGATGTACTTGATGAAAAAATATACTGTTCTCTTGATGGTGATGATTTTGGGCAGAGATGAAAATAAAGAATCTGAATTAGGAGAAATATTTTTGTAAAGAAACAAAATGTGATTCATATAATATTAACTACAATTCTTATATTCCTTTAAATAAATCAAAATATCACGGTAAATAAATTTCAATACATAAAATTATTTCCTAAGTAGAAACTTCGTATAAAATATTTTTCAGCTACTTTGCTTGTAATTATATCAAAAGAGGTTTATGCTAGATTATGCATAATCTGTTTAATAAACATAGAAACTTATATATTTATAAACAATAATAAATTATCTATTAATAAATAATCTAATAAATTATCTATTAATAAATAATTATTTGTTCTAATAATGTGTACAATTTATATTCACATTCACAATGAATTAATAAACAAATTCTTAGTTATTTTTACGAAAATATAACAATACTAAGTCGTTTAATCTTTAGACAGGAAAAGATCATTTAAATGCAATACACAAACATCCATTGTTTTTATAATATAGAGAAATTATATTTCCGATGAATTAATTAACTAATAAGTTGTTATATTTATAAATATACAACAATACTAAATCGATACATTTTCAAAAGTAAAACGGAATGCGTAGCTGTGAAATCCGCCATGTTTAATAATGAGATAAACTGCCTAGCCAGACAAATTTATCGCTTTCTTTAGATCGCCAAGTCACTGAATCATAGCTAAATCTTCTGGGAGCTGAGGCTCCGGACCCAGGCTCGAGACGCTAGTTGCGGCTTAGAAGCTCACCAATTAGTTCTTTCAGTCTCTGTAAGAGGGACTGCCCCAAAACAATTTCCTAGATGGCGCTGAAGCGCATTTCTAAGCATATTTTGAGGAAAGAATCCCCTTAACGTATTTCTTTTAACTATAACTGTATGTTTTTCATCTGATAAAAATTCTTCTTTTGGAATTTACTTGGCTCTAATTCGAAAAACTTTCAATAATATTGACAATTATTAGAAATATTTTCCCGATTTAATTAATCAAATTAATTACTTTTAAATATTTATATGATTATTGATTATTTTCGCGAAAGAAATGGGTAGGAAAAATTCTTGATGGAAATGCACAAGAGAAAAAGAATTTTTTTGATAGAAATATGTACAGGAAAAATATTTTTCATGATCAGCGAATATCATTTAATTTAAATATTATAAAAATTAAAAGCTTTATCTTAAAAATATGAATATATAAGAAAAAAAAAAAATTCCAGATAGAAATGTTATTTTGAGACGTGAATTATTCTCAATCACACACCGTCATCATAAATACACCTTTTCAATTCTCTCTGTGCTTTATAATTTAAATGAAAGCATGTTTTATTAAAATAGTTTTGATTATTTTATTTAAAAGCTATGAGAATATATTTTTTCACAATGTTTACACTCATGTTTCAAACAATACTTTTTCTTTCTTTCAAATAAGAATTTATTTAATGTTTAATAATTTTTGCTTTCTCTCGAGCGCAATTTCTTCCATAAACTTAATTTTACAAGATTAAATTTTTACGCTTGATTTACATTTGCTTTACGAATTTGGTTTATCTTCATGCGTCGTGATGCGTTGCAATTAAGCAGCAGCCAATAAATGGCTTAAAATCTTGACTGACAGTATACAACGTAAAATTCTACAACTGTCTTCATCGTGCTTCTTTACCCGATTCTTATTTTTCCGTCACGTAAAATAAAATAAAAAATTTTAAAAATAAATAAATAAAATAAAAAAAATTTCCGAGTGTAAAAAATAAAAAAAAGCATTTAAAATTTTTTTACTCTTTTTTCTTTTTTAAATTTATGTTTTCTAATTTTTAAGTCTTCAAAAGGATTAAAGCAATGAATAGAAATAAAAATAAATAAAATTAATATTTTATTATTCTTGTTTAGGGAATTTCCTTAAATAAAACATTCAACAATATAAGTAGGATTAATATTATGTAAAATGCTTTACAACAATGCTATCTAATTTTCAATGTAATTTTTCTCTTATAGTAAATTCTAGACTACCTGTTCATGAGTATCCTATCTAAATATTTATCTAAGATCTTAAAAGTGAAAAGTACGTTTTCTATTGAGGCTTACAAAAAATTAAAACAAAATCATTAAATTTTTATTTTATAATCACATTGCAAAAATTACCTGACTTAATTTTCCATAAATTAATACATTTTGTGTATAATTAACTAAGAATTTGTTAGAAAAGATGAAAATTTTGCAAAATTTTAGATTTAACATTGTGAATCTCATTATTGCAATTAATATCCTGATTAGAATAGTAGCTGTTGGTACCAATAGATGGCACTACTGTATTGCTTTCATCCATAAAATTGTATTTTTATGGGTTTGAATAATGCATGCTTAATGGATGCACACACACTTTTTCAGAACAGCATGTGTTATGTTTAAATACCATCCTGTACTAGTTTTTCAAGTACATCTATCCTACAAGAGATAGAACTTTTGCTCTGGAGCTCCATAAAACCTAATACCGACTCTAATACCATTTTGGTATCTTTCATTTTATTCACCGTTAATAAATCCTTTATAGGGATTAAATATAATCAGTATAGAATAATGCTCTTTATTATTTTATATAATTGTTTTCTATGTTTGTTAATTAGCATAATTTTTTCGTAACCTACAGCTTTTATTTGAAAAGCTTAAATTATTCAATTGAAATAAATAATAAGTTAGTAAAATTACTTTAAACTCATAACATACGAATAATTGAGAAAATGTTTGATTAGTTTCACTTTAGATATTTGAGTACATACATACATAGCGATGCAGGCGAGCCCTGGACTGTACCAGTAGGTTAATGGGTTTTGAATACTCGCCCATCACCATGCGCCTTGTAATTTTGAACCACGGTCAGGTGAGGAGGTCACACCTGAGCTGGCGCCCTCCTCTCCACATCCACACCACGCCAGCGGAAGGACTTTGGACGTCACATAATAACGTAGACACGTCCCCAACCCATGGAACTCCAGCAACCCAGTATGAAGGAGAGTACAAAGTGGTCCCTCTCTCAACCACTGCCCGCGGCAAATAATACTTCAGTTTTCAATACTTGAGTACAACAGAAAGTCATAGTTATTGAAAAAAACTCTTCAGTCATCAATATATGATGTTAAAGATACTTATCTATGCATAATATTAGCCGAGAAATCACACAATTATTTTACTTACATTAATTTATTTTACTTTTATGTCACTAATTATAACGTTAATTTAAGTTACTACATTGTTTTCATTCTTATTTCTTATGTTCGTTACTATTGTTATGAAACAAACTACTGACTCCAAATTTTGAAACAAAAACATTTAATTAACAAAGAACTAAAGAATTGACAAAAGAGTCATATTTGGGTTCGCTAAAACTCTAGCGCCTCGGTAGCGTCCTAAAGTCAGTATCAATCTCCAAAACAAAATGCAGCTTCTCCGCCTGCTCCTCGCACCTACCGTCTCCATACTTTCCCTCCCCCTCGAAGGCTCCGGAAATCGAAAGGGCTGAGTATGAGACATTACAGACTAAATATTCCTTCCTTCCCCGGAAATTTTTTTTTTTTTAATTTGCCCTTTCTTTGAATAATATCAAAATTTAGGCTTTGAAGTACCAAAGCCCACCTCAGAAGTCTGGGATTAGATCCTGTATGATGTTTTAACCAAACTAAAGGGTTGTGATCAGTTTCGATAACAAATTTATACTGACCATCTAAATAATACTTTAATTTAGTAACAGCAAAGATTATTGCTGCACATTCCTTTTCTATAGTGCTATAATTTTTCTCAGACTTTGGAAAATTCTTTACTCAGAAACAGGATAGGGTGTTCATTTTCATTTTGAACTCTTTGAGATAAAAATACACCTATTCCTAAGTTAGAAGCATCACATTAAATAATAAATGGTTTTTGAAAGTCTGGACTGTGAAGTATAGGTTTCTTTATTAAAGTGTTCTTTAATTCTACGAATGCCTTTTCGCAGTTATTATTCCATATTGTAGTTACCCTCTTGGATTTCTCTTTTATCAGGTCGGTTAAAGGCGCAGAAACTACTGAAAATTCTGGTATATACTTGCGATAGTATCCAACAAGACCTAGGAAAGCACGTACTTCGGTTTTTGCTTGAGGGACGTTCGAATTCAGTATGACTTTCACTTTAATATCGTCTGGTGTTCTTTGACCTTGTCCCACAAAGTGTCCCAAGTATTTAACACGAAGTTGAGCGAATTTGCACTTTAAGGGTTTTACAGTCAATTTCGCAAATCGAATCTTCTCCAGAACACATTTAAGATGTTGGATGTGATCAGACCAAGTAAGTGAATATATAGCTATGTCATCTAAATAAGGTACAGCAAAATGTTCGCAATTTTTTAATAACTCAGCCATTAACTTACTGAAATAATAAGGGGGCATTCTTCAAACCGAATGACATTCTCAAAGGTTTATAAACACCAAATGTCGTCGTAAATGCAGCATATCTTTGAGCCTTCGGACTTAAAGGTATTTGCCAATAACCTCGTGTTAAGTCTAATAAAGATATGAAATTCGCTTTCGAAACGGATTCAACGCGCTCTTCAATATTTGGCAATGGATAATATTGCGTTCTGGTAACCTCATTTAACCTGCGATAATCAATGCATGGACGAGGTTCTTTTCCAGGAGCTTCAAATAATATTAAAGGTAATGTGTAATCGGATTCACCTTGTTCCACCACCTTCAATTTCAACATCTTGTCTACTTCCGATTTCAAAATTTCTGTCTGTCGTGGGGACATTCGATATGGTTTAGCTATAATAGGTTTATCAGATTCTAACATGATATCTAATTCCGTCAGTTCTGTACAACCCGATTCATTTGAAGAATATCAATAAATTGAATCAAAAGTTTACTCAATTGCTTCTTCTGCTCATCCTCTAAATTTTCATTAAAACAGCTTTCAGGAAAAGTCTCTAAAAGGGTAGATGAATTAATTTCATAACTTGGGATATCTTCATTCTCAGAATCAATATCTTCATTATCAGAATTAGAGGTAAAAATTAAATTAACATCTTCTGGACGCTGAAAATAGGGTTTTAACATATTAACATGGTATACATGTAATTTTTTTTATCGGGAAATTGTATTATGTAATTTGTTTCCGATTGTCTTTTTACAACTTTTCCTGGACCTATCCAATGAACAGAAAATTTATTTGATCTAGAAGGTGCAACTAGCACAAGATCATTTTCTTTAAATTCTCTTTTCGTAGCCTTACGGTCATACCAAAGTTTCTGTTTTTCTTTAGCATCTGTCATATTTTGCACAGCTAATTCTTGACATTTTTTCATTCTATTTAAAAGATTAAAAACGTAAGCAATCACACTATCTTCGTCAATGGTTTTACCAGTTAGATTTTCATATAATAGTGCTACGGGTGTTCTGAAGTTCCGACCATGGACTAATTCTGCAGAAGAATATCCAGTGCTACCATGAATGCAAGTTCTAAGTGCAAAAAGAGACTGAGGGAAAATCTTCTCCCAATCTGTACCCTTTTCTAAACAAAGGACTTTCAGTATTCTCTTTAAAGTTCTATGCAATCTCTCAACAGGATTGCTTTAGCGATGTTGAACAGAACTACGTACTACTTTAATACCAAATTTTTCTAAAAATTCTGATTCTGATGTCACAACACTCATGAAAGATGTGCCTTGATCACTTTGCAACTCCCTAGGAAAACCCATGCGGCTAAATATCTGAAGAAAAACATCAACCACAGTAGTAGAACATATATCTGATACTGGGATGGCATCTGGATACTTGGATGTCATGCAAATAGCTGTTATAATATACCGGTTACCACAGGAAGGTGGTAAAGGTTAGGTAAAAGACCACATGCATCAACGTTAATTCTTGTAAAAATTTCCGGAATTACTGGAACCAGTTTCAAAGGAACCTTTTTCTTATCTTGAGGCTTAACTAGGCTGAATCTTGTGACAAATGTCAACGAGTGGACATTTGTCACAAGATTTAACAAAATTTTCTATTTCTTTAAAGCAGTTAGGCCAGTAGAAAGTTTTGCACAACATATCTTTTGTTTTAGTTATACCTAAATGAGCTGCAGTTAACTCATGGCAGATCCGTTTTAGCTGGTCGCGAAACTTCTTGGAGACAACTATTAATATTCTTACAGTTCCATCATTGTACATTTTATTATAAAACAACATTTGATTTATTGTAATTTACTTATTATCTTTTGAATATTGTCGTTTAGCTTGCTCAAAAAGAGGTTTCAAATCTTCTCACACTTTTTGTTCCCGAGTAAATTCTTCTGGAGATGTCTTTATCAACTCCATTCCTTCAACTTCGGTTTCTAATAGTGGCAAAATTGCATTTTGCTCAAATTCTTCATTTTGTTTAGTTTTGAGGCAAAACCTAGAGGATACTATTTCAGAATCAATAATCTCTTTATTCGTGCTATTTTCCTTGCGTCTTTTTTGAGCTCGAGTTTCTATAGCATTTATCATATGTATTTTCACCTCTTCATGCCTTTTAGTTTCCTCAAATAAAGCGGCTGTTTTGTTTCCCAGTAAATATCTTCCTTGATCCAAAGAATCTCGAAGAACTGCTGCCTTTGTCAAAATGTGACCTAATTCACAATTTATTTCAATCTCGGCAATAGGTAAGCATACTAAAGTTTCATC
Organism: Latrodectus elegans; assembly: GCA_030067965.1. NCBI lineage: Eukaryota > Metazoa > Arthropoda > Arachnida > Araneae > Theridiidae > Latrodectus > Latrodectus elegans. Next base: position 79,212,707 of record CM057814.1, on the reverse strand, counting down.
AAGAGGTGTTCTTAGCCAAACTACAAATCAGGTTTCACGTATTTTCCACAAATCAAATCAAGAGTTGCTCCAGTGTCTCTTAAGATAGGCATTCAAATTCCATTAACAGTGCCGATACTAGTATAAGGAGCCATCAACTCATTAAATGTACTTTTAGCAATTTCATTAGATGCTACCGATTCTAAGTTCTTTTTTATTTTGTCACACTGAGGCCGCAAATGATTATAAGAACCACACTCATAACATCGGAGTTGCTTTCGTTTTTCAAATTCCCTTTCATGTAGATAATTAGAATTTTTAATCTCGACTCTTTTAGGAACATGAGATTAGTTATTTCGAACTACTTCATTAAACTTAAAGGCACGGTTTTCATTTTGTTGACGAAAACCAAAATTATTTCGAGGAAGTTTTGTAAAATCTTTCGTTTTAAAACTATCTCTTGAATTTTCATATTCATCCATTTTCTCTGCCAGATCATATGGAGAATTTATTTTAAGCCATTCCGCCAAAAAATGTTCTTTAATTTCGATTTTCACACGACATTTCAATTGATCTGTTACCGTTAGTTCCTTAAGCTGTTCAAATGTCGTTATTTCTAATTCCGCAAGCCATTCCGTAAAGTAACTATTCAATTCTTGTGCATAATTTCTCCATGATTTTTCTGACGTTTTCTGGTGTTTAAGAAACAATTGTCTTAATTTTTCGCTATTTAATTTGAATCGTTTAAGAATAAGTTCCTTCACATAATCGTAATCATCAGCACTTTCTGGAGGCTCTCTAGCTAACATATTAGATATTTCTGAAGGTAGAGCACTTACAAGATAAACTATCCATTCGTTTTTTGGAATATTAGCCATTTCTGTTCTACGCTCAAAATTTATTAAGTATAAACTCCTCTCATCTTTCTTTTCACCAAATTTTGGTGTTATTTGCATTAACTGAATTTTTTGAGCTTGTTCAGTCCTATTTGTAACTGATTCTCTGTTCGAAATTGCAGCATTTGAAGAGATCTCCAGACGTTTCATTTCCAAAATATATTCTCTTTCTTATGTATAATTCTTTCCTCTTTTTCTAATTCTTCTCTCCTAATTCTTTTCTCTTTTTCTTCTTGCTCCCTTTTAACTTTTTTCTCAATTACCCTATCTAATATACCTTTTACTTCTTCCTCGTTAAAGTTTTTACTAGTTAAAATTAATTTTTTAATATCTGGGATTTTAAAAGAATCTGGAACCATTTCCCCTAACTCTTCAGCTACTTCTACTAAATCTCCCTTTTTCCCCCTGCTAAAAAATCCATTTTATTTACTAAACCTTTTATCTCAGAAGCGATGCAATAATGAGAAAAAAGAAACAGACTACACCCACTGATATGCAAAATTTCGTAAGTAACTATTGAATTTATTTACTACACACTACTAATATAAAACATATCAATAACATTAAAAAAAATTAAATGAAAACAAACTATATTGTAATACAACAAATAGTGTATAAATGGAAAATCAATTATTTTGAACAAGTTTAATATTAAATCTTCTACTCTTGATTTAAAGTTATCACGAAGCTAATGTTTGATACTCAGATAAATTAAATCATTAATCAAAAATGTAGTGTATAAATTATATAAAATCATATTCTTATATAGATACTACTATATTAAATTAGAAAATGAAATTATACATATTTTTTTTAAATTCAAAATACAGAACACTACAACATTTTTGTATGTAATAGCAACAATTCTTATGAAGAACTTTAACTAATCAAAACCAGAAATCAGCTTTCGATTTCAAATCAATAAACTTAGTTAATCATACAAGACATCAAATAATGATAATAACGTAAGATATTTTAAACATTAAGAATGTATCTTTTCAAATCCTGAACAATGAAAAAAAAAAACATGCGATTTCAATATCAAATAAATCAGTTAGATATATTGCAAACAACAATCAAAACACATCAATAAAAATCTCACATTGCTTTAAATTCAAACCTATTTGTAATACGTATACTACTAATACTAATGTAATACTAATGTAATACGTAACTAATGTAATACTTTCGTATTCACATAACGAAATCAAAACTGTTCTAAAGTGTATATTCCTTACATAAAATCTACTTTATATATCAGTGAAACATTTAAAAAAATTATGTATATAAGTATACTTTCGATTTTACACATTAATCTATAACAACATAATTATTTTAACATATTCCTACGTGAATTGAAATACATCAACCACATAAAAATTATGAAATACACATTTAGAATACACACTTTTCTTATAAAAATTATTACACTGTAAATTCGAATACACGAAATACAGAAACTAGCTTTTGTAAGATTTTACATTTACAAACTTATAAGCAAAATTAATTGATATAACATGAAAAACCACGTGAATAAGATTGGTACTCAATATTCTATAAATTTATATGACACACCAAACTATTTATTTTCAATAGTAGCCAGAGAAGGATTGATCAAAATGGCCTACCTGTATTCCAACATTTCAGCACGTAACCATTATAGTGCTCGTAATTAATTTCCACAGTGGATGCTAATGCAAAGCATTATAAAAACATCCAAAACCGCTGCCAACAGAACATAAGTTTGTTATGAAAAAAACTACTGACTTCAAATTTTGAAACAAAAACATTTAATTAACAAAGAACTAAAGAATTTACAAAGGAGTCATATTTGGGTTCGCTAAAACTCTAGCGCCTCGGTCAGTATCAATCTCCAAAACAAAACGCAGCTTCTCCGCCTGATCCTCGCACCAACCGTTTCCATACTCCCCCTCCCCCTCGAAGGCTCTGAAAATCGAAAGGGCTGAGTATGAGACATTACACTATGATGTCACATTCTTGCATATAGCAAAATTTGACTATTTATTTTTTCTGTAATCATGTAAATTTTTAAATATATTTAGAGGTTGTTATTTATATCATTATAGTGATTTCTCTTGAATTCATTTGCTACTATTCTTATGGGATATTTTTTAAATTTATTCGTGAATAAATTATTATATGCAATTGTTTTTATAAGAAAATTTTACATATTACTTCTCATTTGATTACAGTAAATAATAAAATTTTTATTTAATGTAAATCTCTATAATAATATGCATTTATTTTTTGCTTTTATTAAAAAACACATCACTCAACCAAATAATTTAGATCTTTTTTATTAAAATTTTATTTCAAAAAAATTTTAATAATACTGAGTGTTTTCTTCTTTATTCTTGCTTTTTTCCTTATTTTTTTTCACTATGTTAACAAATACAATGTATGAAATTTACATTAAAACTATTTGTAAATGGATATTCTCCGATTTTAAATTAAAATGAATTTAGTTTCTGTACTCCATTCTCAATATATCAATAAATATCACAAAATATTTAAAGGAGAATTTTCAAAATTTTTCAAATGTTTACTATTTGTTTAGCTTTTTATGCATTTCTTATGGAACCATTTTTATAATGACTTTAGTAAATAAATAATTTGTTTACGAACTTATTGTTATATATATATATATATATATATATATATATATATATATATATATATATATATATATATATATATATATATATATATATATATATATATATATAACTTTCATCTACGAACTATATAATTGATATTTATTTATTTTTAAGTTTAAATGGTGTTACAATAATATATTTTACTAAGTCTCAAATTAGTTGATGAATGTTATTTTAAAAAAATATCTTTCTGTCAACTGAGAAAAGTTTTAAAAGTATTTAATATAAAATCAAAATCAGCAAATTTTCAAATTTAAAATTCAGAGAGTGAGCTGAAAGAAATCAAAAGTAAGAAGCGTCTCAACTTTTAAATTAACCAGTCAATCAAAATAAAATGTTCTCATTTTCAAAGTTTTTTAAGGTCCTTGAAACTAAATTTATAATTTAACAAGGAAATTAGAAACTTAATTGATTAGCAATTTAAAAGTATTTCTGCTGGCCATCTTAAAAAAAAAATAATTTCATTATAATTGTCATTTTTAAGTACATTATAAATTGATGTTATTAAACTATTTTAATAATTTCTATATCAATAATTTTAGCAGACCAAATTAAATAAATAATAATAATCTATAAAAATAAATAATTTATTCATTACTTATATTAATTTTTATTATTGATACATTTCGCTTTCTTTTCATAAATACTTTCTGCTTTGTTTTTTGATCTTATGGTGTAATGTTTTGTAATTTCGTCGTTGTCTCATCGTTAAATAATTGTAAAATGGAAGGAATTCAAAATATAGAAATGAAACGACCAAATGTTGCATAATGAATTTTATAAAACAAAAAGAAATGTAGTATTCTTAAGTAATATGCCAAATTCCAACATATAAATTGATAAAACTATTTAAAAGAGTCCCTGTGAGTTTGGATTTGAAATAAAAAAAAAATTTCGTAAATTCTCAACCCTTCAGTGATTTGTTTAAAGGTATTCAAGTATTCATAAAGCGATAAACTGAAGCACTTGGCAACCTACTAAAATTATAGGCGTGGTAAAAGCAGATAGTAGGCGTGGTCTATATATTTAGATTTTATTTTAATTTGAATACAATAAATTCAATGCCGCTTTAAATTTCGATAATTTATTATTTTAGTTTTTTCACTTTAATTTTCTTTAATTAGCTTAAAATGTAGAAAATGTTAACTTTTGCATTATTCTTCAATTAATTTTTTTTAAACTATTTTTTCTTTATAATTAATCTTATATTCTATATCTACCAAATGTCACATACCAAAATTTATATTACAAATTTATGTTCAAAATTTATAAATGAAAATATAATCATATAAGTATCAAAGAAGATTTATAAAGTTCATGTGTGTTTCAGTTATATTATTGGTGTGCAAAAGGTAAAATGGTCAACGTACTGCTTTAGTGATATGTATATATTGTAAATGCAAGTACACCTAGGCAAAAAGGCAAAACGCTTTACCTTGGATAGTTTTTTTTTTTTTTTTTTTGATTAGCAATTTTACTGACATTTGGTTACTATCAAAGAAACTAAACTGTTATGGACGTGCAGTGGTGTTGAAGGGCAGGGCATAACACGTGACCCACCTAAAAGGGCACACACACATATATATATTGGTTATAAGAATATAATATAATATAATGCTGTATATATATTTAAAATAATTTATACATTAACATAATTTAAAATATGAATTATTTTTTAAAAACTTAGAATAGTCTCGTCTTTTAAGTTATAAAAAATAGAAACAAGGATTGAATTTTCTGGGGGTTTATGAGGGTGACCACCTCAGACACTTCCCTATTGTTTAGTTTTACGGAGACAAATCTAAGAATGTTTCATGATCACTATATCGGGCTGCTCATCATCTAGTGACAGAAAACTGGCATAGGGAAAAAAAACTTTAAGGGGATAATTGCTTGTGGGTCAATAAAAAATCAGATATGGGGGTTATCTAGAATTAGTAATTAAATTCCTATACATATAATTGTTTTAAGAAAATGAATTATATAATTACTATTTTAATCAGATAAAAATATATAAAAGCTTACAATTTTTTAACAATGGAAAAAATATACGTTCTAGATAAGCAAATGTATTTATTGATTGTAATAATAAAACATTATTAATGCCATTGACTTTTATTCTTAAAATTTTGTTTTTGATGAAGCAAATTTATCAATTACTTCATCAAAATTTATAATTTCAATAAAAAATAAATAAAAATAAATTTTCCTTATTTAAAAATGCTCTATAACTTAAGGCAATTTTGTTATGATTTGAGGTCAAAACTAATTTTAATTTTCTGAAAGAATGTCACAATTCATATTGAAATAACAGCGGCATTTGAAGGTTGATTCCCTGATTTAAAAAAAAAGCTTCTTCACCATTTAAGATTTTAAAGGGTAGAAGCTCTAACAAAGTTTTAAACGTAAGCTATTGGACCCCCCACATAATAAAAATAAAATAAAAACTTTTGATTTCTATACTTCGATGAAATGTTCTCTTAAAAATATGGATTCTCCCAAACTAGAAAAGAAATAATTTCAACCATCTGATTTAGTTGGTAATTTAAGAGTTAATAGTTGAATCATTGTAATAGTTTTATCGAAGGTTTTATATTTAGGATTTGGAGCACCTTGATTTATTTGAATGGGAGGGGTTATTTTTTGAATGAAACTTTTGCACTAGAAACCTTTCCTTGGAATTACCATTTTAAGCGATATTTTTCACTTTCTTATGTGCTTCTGATTTTTCTGTACTCTATCATTACTGATTTTAATTAACACTTCAGTAGCAGATAGTGCATCGTGATTTTTACACAAATTGAAACTAACTTTTAACATTCCAAAACTTTTTTCTACGAATCAAAGTTTTCACAACATTTTGAATCTAACTGAAAAAGATCAACCATTTTATAGTTTAAATGAAAAAACTTTTATTTTAATTTGTTTATTTTTGAAAATTGAACATGGAGTTAAACTAAATGTAATACTTTCGACATTTTCAAGGAGGAAATTAATGTTAACAAAATCTCAAGAACAAAATTAAAAGACAAATGAAATAAATAGTGCAGAATTCATTTACGACGCACATTCTATTGCATTTAAAAAATGAGGGCATGTTATAACAAAGAATGAAAAACATATTTCTCAAAATTATTTTAAAAGTATATAAATAGTGCAATCACAAATTATTTTAAAATTTACCTATAAATTAAACTTATAATCGTAAATAAAAATTTAAAAAGTTATAAAATCTCTCCTTTCTTTTTAATATGTTACTTATAACTTTCTTTTTATGTCACCAGGTTAAAATTTAAGTTTCAAATTTTGGTACTTTTCCCAAGTATGCTCGATAAATTTAAAGTTTTAAAGAATACAAATTAATTTCACTTTATTTTACATGTATTTATTGGATATTATTAGCAAACTGATTTTATTTGATTGAATGAAACAGTAATTTACAAATTTCTATCAAAAAATATAAATAAATAATTACAATCACTAATTTCTTCAAATGAAGCATCCCATTTTTATTAAATAATTAAAAACTTATTTTTCTTACCAATTTTTAATATTTTATAGCTAAAATTTAATTAAAATCATGCAAGGTTTACACATGAAATAACAACCAAATCCGAAAAGAAAAATCGAAGCTAAGTATTAACTTATTTATGAGAATCTCCGTATTTTTAAAGAAATCGCGATTAAATGTTTTTCAAATTTTCATCTCTGCACTTTTCTTTTTAATTACTATTGCAAAATTGGGTTAAATGTTATCAAAATTCAAATCCCTGATCTCATTCATGCCAGAGTGCTCTTTCACGTTTTTTGAGTAGCCACATTATGTCCCTTTCTTTTCAACAGAGCCAGGAATTCTTTCAGAGTGTCTCTGGTGCAAGGCTGATCAGGCTTCCCCGAGACATATTCTTGACTGTCTGAATTTTACTATGAACGAGGTTTTGAAAAATCCTATTTTATTTTTAGACTTTTTAATGATTTTAGGTTTTATGGAGATGGTTTAGCTTCAGCTACACCACATCTGGAATTAAAAACAAGAACAAATGCCAGATCTTCGTTGAAATAACTGAGTTTCACCAAATATTTACACGCACAAATTTTTTAGAAATTCGCTTTCACTAACGCAATACACTTTTCCTTGAAATTACGAAATAATTCTTTTCTTAAGGTCGCATTCGCATAAAGCGGAATAACTCGAGAATTCCCTAACTAGGAGTTAATTCTCGATTAACTCGAGAATTCCCTTACTAGGAGTTAATTCTCGATTAACTCGAGAATTCCCCAACACGGAGTTAATTCTAGCTTTACTCTTCTATTTTTATTTTCAAAATAAAGTAAAGGGCGAGTCAGTCCGATAAATTTTGACTCTCATTGTTCTGATTTGAACATGCAGATCTGTTTTAGAGCCCAGTGTAATGCATCCCCAAACAAGCACTCCCTCCAATATCGTAACGTTGGTGATTTTGATTCAGGCCTTATCCATAATAACTTCTGCCGTGAATCGGACTCCAAGCTAATCCACGACTCGTTGAAAGTCACAATACCACTATGACGGTCCCCATTGTATGTGCACATGTCCAGGTTAATCTCGACTCGTTGGAAGGCACAACTTGACGGTCCCCATTGCATGTGCACTTGTCCAGGTTAACCTCGACTTGTTGGAAGACACAATACCACTATGACGGTCCCCATTGATTGTACTAGTCCAGGTTAACCACTAACGACAATGAGAGGGCTGTGAGTGGAACATGTCTGACAAGCCAGTGAGCATACACCAAACTGTTCCAAATATATGTAAACAATTTGCTTTGAAACAGTCGTAGCCATAGCTGACGCGACAATTTCTCTTCAATGAGCCTTCTGTTTCTTTTGAAGATTATTGCGAAATACCTGCCATCATTCGGAGTTGTCACTCGAGGACGACATGTACTGTAACTTCGATTGAAATTTCCATCATCTTGGAATCGTGGTCACAGACAAGAGTTATAGTTTGAGCGATTATGAATTCCTTGGTTATTATTGCCATCTGTCTGCACCCGAATTCCAGGGACTAATATTCTATCACGTAAAACCTCATCCACATGCATCCTCTGTATCATACCTATGCAGTCATGATATTGAACAACGGACGAACAGCTTGTTAACACATTTCCTTCTTTACTTCAGGTTCTTATTTAGACTTGTCTTACGCTCTCGTCATTTTAGTGTATGCTAGGCGTCATCAGATGCCTTCCTGTAATTTACATATTATGCTTAACTGAATAAGTGATACTTATACAGATATCATTTCTCTTTTCGCGTCGATTTTCGTGTGCTTTTGGATGGTCCTTAATTTATGGTCATGCATGTAGTTTGGACTGTCTTATTCTTTTTATTCTTGAAGAAACTAGATTTCTTACCATGTGCAGTACTTTCTTTTTCAGCAATAGTTTTACATGGAATCAAAATTGATGCTGGAGAAAAATAAGATTATTTTACGATAAACTTTATTTTTAGTAAGCTTAATATCACTGAATCAACCAGTGGTTTTAAAAATTTGGTTGATATTTTATGCAGCAATTGATCACAAAGTATTTGAGAAAAAAACATTCACAATTTTTTTGTCTGTGCACAATGAAACATCTTTTGATTGATTAATTGTGCCGTAATCATGCATATTGTGTATGGATATAATAATATTTACCACCCAACATACTGGTAGCTTTCATAAATTATAAGATTGCATGCGTATTAACATAGAGATATTGTTGAAGTCCTAGAAAGAGAAAAGAACTTTTTTTCCTTCTCTCTCTTGTGGATTAAACAAACAGCAAAATTTTCCCAATCTCTAAATATGAATGTTATAAATGAAATGTTTCAATTTTTTATTCCTTTGTTTTTCTAACATATTCGTTTTCATAAAATAGTTTCTTTGACTTTTTTCAACTGAAAGTATATTGTGTGATTAATCTTAGTAAAACTTTTCACTTCTCTTAGAATAGTAAATAAAAAAAATTGAGCATAAATGCTTGAACTTTTGAAATCATAATTAAAGAAGGAATAATAAAATAAAACGCACATTTTTAGTTTAAGCAATTCTTATATAATAGTGTCCCGATAACTTGGCTTAATGTGGACTGAAGGAGGGACGAGACTGAAAACTCTGGGCTATAGAGAATTGGATAAAAAAAACTAATCTTATGAAAGTATAGAGCCTTTTTCACATGAAAATGAAAATTAAGGAATATACAGGGCACAATAATTTACTTGGTAATACATGTTTCAGGAAAATACTTTATGATGATATAAAATGTCTACAAGGAAAAAAAATTAAATATCTGAATACAAAAACTCGCTATTTTTAGTTATGTTCTATTGTCTTCCGATTGCACTCTGCTTTTTGCTATTTCATCACAAAGAAGACGAAGGAATAGAAAGACATTATCGATGTCTCTTGTTCAAAATATTGAAGGATGGTTTCGACAGACTTTAGTCCCTTACTATGTGATGTTTTAGGAACTTGTAAGATGGAATTCTTCAACATCTTCAACATTTTCTGCCAGTTTTTCATTAACTGTGACAGAAACAATACTTTTTGCATCGAAGAATATATTTTTTCTCTTTGCCAGGTTATGGCCGAGTTATCTGTCTGGTCTGCTGGGTAATTGAGTTCCTAATTTTCGGAACTGTACTCAATGTATTGCTTCATTATATATATATATATATATATATATATATATATATATATATATATATATATATATATATATATATATATATATATATATATATATATATATATAATTTTTTTCTATAATGCTCTATTTTTTGATGTTTGAATATAGCAGTCTTTCGTTTGAAGACCAAAATTAAGGTTTGATTTCCATATCAGCCTATGTTAATCTCCTGTGACATTTTTGTAAAATTTTTTGGCGTATAATTAAAGTATTAATATACTAAATTTGTATGCATTAAAATCATTTATTACTATATCTCATTTTTTATCGGTAACTTAAACTTTAGGCTATGAAAGTAAACACAGTGGTAATTTTTTTAGAAACTTATGGAATAGATCCATTAGAAATCCATTAGAAACGTATAAAAATTCTTCATTTCTTCTCCCGTTGTATTTAAATTACAATGTTTAGTGTTTACGCAAATTAACTCTAATATGACGCAAGAAATTTAGGTTTACATACTTTTTATTTACAAATAATTATCCATTAATTAAATCTACGTAGTTAAAAAGCTCAATAATTAAAATATTTCTTAAAATATCATCAAGTGCCTTAAAAAAGTAATTTTCCTTGATAGTGTAATCCCATTTATGTATCACAAAGTAGAAAAACTGGAAAATCCCTATTGCACTTTCTAAAACGTAAGTTATCAATTTTTTTTTTCGAAATACATTCTACAAAGTTAAATGAGTGTTTTTGCCTTGTTGTGGTTTATAAGATCCACTTCATCAAGTATAAATAATAAAACATAAATCTAAAATCGAATTGATAACTATCTCTTGTGTGTATCTGACTTATACGCTCAGTATTAACACTGTATTGTAGGCTACATCTTTCATTTAACCTCGTCCTTCTGTACCATATCACCGTCATTTATTTTTTTTTCTACATTTAACTAAACGCTTACAAGAGGGCGCTATCGCCTACGTTGAGAACGGTGGTTTCTCAACGTAGGACCTATCTTCTAGATATATGTTCTCGCAAAAAAGAGCAATATCTAATTCCAGTTGCTTAACAGGGACCCTAGAATTTTCACTCTCTGAAAAACAGGGTCCTATGACTAAATAATTTTTTTGCTTAGATTTTTTTTTTTAATTAAAAAATATTTTTGTTTACTTCGTTTAGAATTGTCTTTTTTTACGCCAATTAGATAAATGTGGTAATTTTTTCAACTACGAAAAATTTTGAATGGAACCCACTTAATCTCCATCTCGACAAACGAAACTTCTTAAATTGTTCAAATGAAACAAAACCCCAACTACAAACTTTTAAACAGTTTTTTCTTCTTTCTATGTTTTAACATAGGGAAAAGAGAAATTTTTTTCTTTTCTGTGTCCTTACACAGAAATGGTGTTTGGAAGAAGAACCTTGGAAACATAGAAGTGGAATTTGTCACTACAATTCTTTTCTATCAAATGTCTGATATCCATGTGTATCCGTGATTATTGTTCCCATAATGTCTACACGTTTCGCTGGAGGAATCAATACAAATTTTTAGGCGTTACATCAAAGACAATAAAAATTTTAAAAATATCAGATTATAAAAATTAAAAACGGTAAAGAAAACTGTTTGCCAGAGACTTTAAAAAATATAGCTAGTAAATGGGAGTTGAAATTATCGTTATGTCTAGGTGTCAGAGTAGGGACTAGCTTCTAGTCCGTAAAAGCACAAGTGTACGAGATAGAGATTCGTAAAAACGAGCACAACTAAAATGAAACATTGTTTAAGGAGCTTTTTCCTCTTTCAATGTTCGCATGTACGAGAAGGAGAAAAATAGATGGAATTTCCTCCTTTCAATCTTCTATTGAGAGGACAAAAGCAGAATTAGGATACACAGTTTTATCCCATCAAATAACCATATATCTTCGACTATTGCTCTTACCAAGTCTGGAATGCCCGCTGTGTCGCTTTGTAATTCAAGAGTAAATTACGTCCTCATGCGTTATATAAAGCAATCAAATTAAAACAAATGAGGAAATATAAATAAAAAAAAAGGAAACTGTTTATCCGAATCGAAAGCTAAAAAGAAAAAAAAAATTCAAAATTTTAGTTACTAAATAGGTGATAAAATTATCATTGTGTCAGGGTAGAAACTAGCCACTACTTCGCAAAAACGTGAATTGTCTTAAATTAGAGGTTCGTAAAAACGAGCGTCTACTTTATACAAAGTAATAAGTAATAATAATTATCCATGTGGTTTCTGATTAAAAGAAAAAAAGGAAATTGTTTCAGAAAATAAAATGTATTTCTTATTGCTTTTATACATGATTCAATATTGTGTATACAGTTAAAGCTAAATAAACGATAAAAAAAATCGTAATAATGAAATTAACAAACATTCTTCAACGTGTTTTTTAATATATTTGATCTTAAGTATTATTCTAAGCATTTTTATTTTAATATCAAATTAACCAGATTGATTTGTTATTAGGAATAAATGTTTGAAAAAAAAACAAAAAAACTGCTGCTTTGGTTTGCATGCTAGTTGATTACGCAGTTTGTACTTTCGAATAAACAAGAACAGGCAGAAGTCATTATCGATTTTCTCATTTAAAAGACTTTTAAAAAAATACAGCTTTTGTTTGTATAAAAATGTGGGAATTCAAAATATCCACTGATTTTATTTTCAGCGATGATCTTCGAAGAGTTATGCAGCAAAATCAATGTCATTAGAACACGAAAGCCTGTTAACAAAGATTTATTCCTCCTGATGCAGTAAAATTCAATCATCCTAAATTTTAAACCAGAAATTTTTATATGATGGGACTCTGGAATATTTATTAATAATTATCTGTGCAGAACAGTAGCAGAAAAACGTTACAAACATGGAGACTTGCGGAACAGCAAGATTCCAAAGAAGAATTTTTCGGTGCAAGTTCCGCAATCAATTATTTTGGTAAGTGATGTCAAAATTTATACAAACTGAATCATTTTGGGACAAATTGAACTCATTCGAGAGAGGTTATTGTCATAAAATTGAATTAGCTTCTATGAGATCTGAAGAATCCTCAGGCATGCAAACAGATCTGAGGTTTTCTGATTTTTATTCACGTTTAACATTAAAATTGAAACATTGAGAAGGATTTGTAAGAAAGAAATTAATTCATGTATTTTGGTGTTATCGAAATAAGCAACAATTAAGTTTTAGACCTAACTACTAATGCTGAAAAATTCATGATGAGGGTAGTAGAATATTGATACGCCATCGGTGGAAATAGGCTTTTTGATGAGCTTAGGATGAAGAGTTCTCAGCAGTCGTAGCTCAATAACCTAAATAAAATACTTATAAATACGCATTTAAGATAGATTATCATCAAAGGATCTCAATTTTAAAAGGAACATTTTAGTGTGACCTTATTGATATAATAAAATTCTGGAATCATAAATTTAGAATTAGAAAAATATTAGTGATATGACACTTTGGAATTTTTATTCAAATTTTTCGCCTTCTGATTCTGTAAATTTCTGGAATCAAAAATTTAGAACTAAATTTTTATATTAGGTATGTGACTCTGAAATTTATATTAAAACTGTTAAAAATTTTGTCTTCTGATATAATAAAATTCTGGAATCATAAATTTGAACTAGAAACTTTTTTGATTAGTGATATGACTCTGAAATATTTACTGAAAATGTTCTAAATTTTTGTCGTGTTGGAAAACTTCCGCAGGTAACAGGGCGATGAGAGGTAACACAGAAAGAAATCGAATCTTTTTACAATATTTTCCTTCGAGTCATTATTAGAAGGAATTGAAGATCAAAATTGATAATGCGTTTCAAGACATTACTTTGTTAAATGAAACAGTGCATTGTGCATGAAAAACGAAATCTAAAACTGATCATAAGTCTCACAACACAAATAGGACTATTTTCGCCAATTGCCAATAATTTTGAACCCAATTTGAACTTTCAGCGGTAATTCTTTTGTTTTGAAGCTTACAAGATTATAATTAATTTTTTCTTAAATTTTACATGATATAGTTTGTTAGTGTGTATTGATGTTGAAAGCATTATTTCTTATAATTTTCTATAACTTTTATATAATTATTCTGTTATAAGGAAGAAAGAACATAGCTTGCAATATAGTTGGAACATAATATAGCCATTTGCGTTGACTGAAAACAACTTTCGGGAGATTTATGTATAAACCCATTTTTTAGCAACTATACGGCAAAGTATCAGAGCCGATTTCATTTTTTCCAAGACCACTACAGTTTTTGGATTAAGCCTTAATCAGTATTCAATGGATTGTGTGGATTTCGATATGTCTATCAGATTTTAAAACTAATTCTCACTGTTTGATTTTGAGTAGATCGATTCGTCCTCTTCAATTACACTTTTCTACCCAAAGGAAAATGTATCTGCAATGTATAATTTATTCCAAGCAAATAACCTCATCAGTGACGAAAATCCAATTTTCGAATTATAAAATTGGAAACCAATGTGTTAAACATTTAGATTTTAAATAAAACTTATTATTAAAGATAGTAGACGTATTTGAAATAGTTTCATAAATTACCCTATTATAACATAAATTTTAGAATTATTTTGATACACGTTTATATTTATTAATAAAAATTGCGTATGATTCTAATTGTGGACACTAGTGTATTACGATCTCAGAAAAGACATGACATCTCATTTATGAAATAAATGCACTGACTCATTTGTCTTTTTAAAGTTTTCTGTAAATTCAAAAGATAAATGCTCTTAAATATACCAGTTTTTAACTATTTTAACAATGATTATTTCCTTGAAACTAAGTTTAGTAAAGTGAACACATACAAAATTAAATTCAGTGGCAGGCTTATTATTCCCACATCTTGAAGTTCCTAGATTGCGAAGCATGTACTTCGGTTAGGTTATTAGTCTAACACGAAACCTTCAGTGTTTAGTTCCCAAGCATGGTGCTTGGTACTGAGTTTTATCGCCTAACTGAAGAAACGAAAAGCTAAGTCAACCTTACCCAACCCGAGGATCAAACTTCGGACCTGTCACGGTACTACTATGCCATCGGGCTTCAAATACATGAAAGTGAATCATAATGCAATGTATCGATGCAAAAAACGATACTTAAAATGTTAAGTAATTTAAGTTTTAGCATTACATTTTAGAAAATTTTAAAATTCACTTACTCAAACGATTCTTTTAAAAGTATATCGAAAGAACCTTTTCTTTTTAAAGTTAGGAATTCGTTATTTAGAAATGATATGACAAATTTAAAAATATCTAAGATAAACCAAGTCTCATTTGTATTCAAGTTGCAAAAAAGTGCAAATTGTAAAAATATTTATCATGGTAAAACACAAACTTTAATATATGCTTAGAATGAGAATGCTAATTTTTGATGATACATTTCTTCATAATATCAAAATATAGCATTCAATGCAGTTCAAAAATCTAGGAAAAAAATTGTCTTAGATCAGAATTATAAAATGTTCTTAAATTACGTTGTCTAAAGTCTTTTAGGAAATTTTATGGACAGAAATTATATACTTAAATTCACTTGAATCTTTAAGTTTATCAACAACCTAGTTATGATATTAAATTTATCAAGTTTCTTAAATTCCCTGATACATTTTGCTGATAGTAATTTTTCTTGAACTAAGTGCAGGTTTCAAAATTGTTCGAGAATCTGAAACATTTAATATTCTTACAATTAATTACAAAATGAAATGCTGATTTAAGAAATATCCAATCCTTCATTATTTTTTACTTTATAAATAATTTACATTATAATTAACACATTATTAGACGCTAAGCATTAAGACTATAATCCTTAATTATACTATATTTAATAATTGCATTGAAAATTAGAAATTTTATACAAAGTTTAGAAAACTTTTGATCACATACGGAATATTCTCTTGTTCTGATTATTCTTTTTTCAATCACTGCTTTACAAAATATATAATTTAAGATTTTTCGTATTCTATATTATTATAAGCTCATATGAACGTTTAAACTCATGTGATAAGCTTATTTGATGATGAATTTTATATGTCAGAAGACTATTGCTTGCAATAGAATTAGATTACATATACATATACAGTTATCACTACTAAATATATGTCCTGCTCTCAAAATACTGTAATCCTTTTTGTTTGTACTTTCAATATTCGTTGAATGCTACAAGCATTTTACTTGTCATTAATCAGAAGTATTTGGATATAGATTTCAAATAAACCTTTAGGATAATTGCCAATAATTTTCTTGAAAGGAGATTTCAAGAGCTCACAGTTGTGGCAGTTTTATTATTTTTTTTTTTATATCACACTCGTATATTGTTCTCTTGTTGCATCACCTTACTTCTCTGTACCTATCCTTGAGTTGAATGCTACCAGTTGGTGAAACAACCAGGTAGGAATCTTCGTAATATTGTACCAGTGGTCAATCAGAACGCGTTTAACATTTAACCGGCCACCCCCAAAAGTACCTCATTTCACTCGGAAGACATCGAGACCACGATCTATTTAAAATCCCCCAGTCACCATTAGTGAACAAGACGAATCTTCGGTGAAGCCGGGTTTCGAACTCATTATCTTGCTATAATGACAGCTACGTACTAATCTCAGCCACATGGCTTTATATTAATTGATATCTAACTTCTTTTAGAGCAAGGAAATACATTAGATAGTTCAAAGCTTTTTTTAAACACGTTTTAGCAACGCAAAGAACTCTTGAAAATAATTTCTTAGTTTAAAACATCTAGTTTTAAAGTAGTCATAATTTACTTTTGAAACTAAAATTTCAATGCAGTCCAATGTCATCTAAGTGATTAAGTAGTAAGAATGTAACGCCTGCAAACATTACTCTCAAAGACTAATAAAAACTTTGTTTCGAATGAATTTAGAAAGCGCATTTACAGAGCATCAAGCTCTAAACTTTAGCAAATTTAACGTACTGCTTAATTTCGAGTTTGCAAGAACTTCTACATCCTCCTTTCATAAGCAAATTTGAGACTATATTCTGAAATAAAAACTAGGACACTAACTTTTCTCCCGTTAGACCATTAACAGTAAGATTCGGACTCCTAGGAGACTTTGAAGGAAGGTGTAATTATTTACACGACAAAAGATGCCAACAAAATTTTCTCACTAAGCCTTCATACTAAAGAGATTGTTTTGTACTTAAAAATAAATTTAGCATTTGGATTAAGTAAATTATGGTATTGGAATGATTAAAAGCATAAAGACAACGACAACTGTGATTTCAAAAAGAAATAGAGAGCAGTAATTGTGGTGTAATATAGAAAAGGTTAAAATTAATCCGTTTTTGTTTACTTTCGTCTGCTTTAAAAAACTTCATTCAAGATACTTTTTTAGTATGAAACACATCTTGAATAAATAGTTTTAGATTAATTTGACTTCTAAAATGCCACTGGAAGTACTAGGCTATGTATTTGCCTCTCTGGAAACCATTACATATGGAAAATCGATCTGAACAGATTATGTATTCTTTAATAGAGAAGTTTAATTAAGTGATTTTAACCTACGATGATAAAGTAAATCAATGCTACAATACGCAAGTTTAAAGCAGTCAGGTATTTTACGTTATCGCCACTATAGTGAAGAAATTTAAGCAAGTGAAAATTACAGTACTAAGTTAACCAATAAGATCAATTTAGTGTTTTTATAAAGAACATCCGAAGGTATCAGTATCCTCCCAAGATAAATTTGAAAACAAAAATAAAGACATTTAAAAACTTTAATAGTAAAAATATGAAGTTACATTAAAGAGTAATGCGTTGTCAAGTTAAAAATAGTACTAAAAAATCGATATCAACCGAATGATAATGCAATACAAGTGTCAAAGAAGTCGTCCGTTCATTAAGCAGCTTTGAATTCACCGGGCTCTGCTGGTGGGAAGTAGTTGACAGTAGTAGTGTTGGTGATTGGACGACAGCCGAATACATAAGAATATTTGGCCATATCTACACGAATTTGAACGCACTCAGTACCCTCTCTGCAAATGCATCTGAAAATAAAGTAGAATGATTAGTTTGTTTCAGAGAAGTTTAGATTAATTTCAAGCAAGATTAACAAGTGAATCACTTAAAGATGCATTTTTGGTAGTCAAGATTCAGCTTGTGGTTATTAGATATTGAAACACAAAACTAAAGTATAGAATTGAGACTGAGTAATTCCTAATGCATATACCCTTCAAGTAACAGCCAAAATCATGATACTTCGCAAAGGCCAAAGATAAGGAGCTAAGGACATGTAGTTTTGGTTTATACCCAAATGTTAAGTAGACTTTCATTTTTTACTCTTAAAGATTAGAAGTCTATAATTTCGAGTAGTATTTCTAAAAAACTCTAAGCTGAAGCTAGAGTATTTGCACTTACACTTGACTACTGTATAATTTCCCAAAAATTTACAGAAACCAAGAGTTTCATAGTAATCTTTCAGTAACTGAAATTTTAGAGGCAACCGTAGGAATGCTTTTAAATAATTCGTTTGAAAATTATCGTTATAGCTAATTTTTATATAAATTGCAGAATTAGCTAGAATAAAAGTTAATTTTGGTTTAGGGGACAGGAGAGTGCAAAATACATGTAAAACAGGGATTACATCATAACGTTGATACCAAAACTAAGTGTTAAATTAAAGATCAAATAGTTAATTAACAAGTAGCAGAAAAGATATCAGGAAGCTGATGATCGAGACTAAACAGCACTGATCAGTTTAAATATCGGAACAAAATTTAAGTACACTGTACGTCGTCAAGTGAAGTTTGATGCATTTGTTGTTTTTAGAGAAACGTACGTTCAGACGTAAAGATAAAAAAAGTATACTTACGGGCTGAACACGGTAGTCATATATCCTTTGGTCACTCTGTCAAAGACCACCCAGCCACAGGGCATTTCTTCATAGCAATACTTTTCAGGTATCTCAGTTGTAGTCACCACAGAGGAGTCTTCGCTTACCTCCCTTTTCAGTTTCTGATAAAGAGAGAAACGCGTTAAAAGAGCTGTACGCAATGGTCTCCGAAACTTAAGCCGAAGTGTTAGATATTTTGTACAATTAACGAGATCATGAACATTAAAGCAGTTTATACAGAAGTTAGTGAAAATACAGGTCGCAATTAGACAATGCGTACAGGCGAAGTATGAACATAGTAATGAAATTAAGGTTCATGCAGCACGCGTTAAGAGTACTAAATTTGAGAAGCAGCACTCCCGGTTTTCTACAAGACCTAATAATACAAAAAGACAGTTGTACCTTTGGAGCAAAGGAGAATCGCAATTTCAAGCCATTAGAAAGTTAAATTCTTTTAGAAGTTAAATAGGAGATCTTCCAGTTTCATGCGAAGAACTAGGTTTTTAAAGATAAAAAAATTGGTTGATTAAAATATGTAACAGGTAGAGAAGACTTACAATTTTATTAACTTTGAACCTAACTTGATATTTTGTCAAGTTATGAAGAATGAGGAGTTACTTTATACATGTCATCTTGTAAACATTATACAACTGGGCATGTCTTGTAGACGTATTTGACTAGTTTGAGATAATTACCCGAATTAACTTATTGAGAATTCTGATCGAAGTTAAGGTTGTAACTGGAGTATTAACTATTTTTCAAGACGACCTTTTTATACCAGCTAAGAGTACAAGCTTTATATGCTAAAGTGATTTTCATTTAGAGAGTTATAGGCCGGAAGTAAAGTGCTCACTTAACCTCAATAAATATACAACGTAAACAAAATTTTAACGAGATACGTATTAATAGCGACACACTTGTTTTTATACAAGTTTTGTATTAACAGTACACGGGGAAGAACTCACCTCAGTGATAAAAGTTAAATTCACAAATCCTAGGAATTACTTTCTTTAGATTCAACGTTAAAAATTTACCACAAAGGAAGTTTGTAAAAATAAGCAAGTACAGTCGTAAGGTGTTTAAAAAAAAAAAAAACTCAGCATTTAGGACTAAAGTTGAATGGGTGTGTTACAGCAGTGTTAGTATTTCTAGACATCTGGAAGTACAGGATGTCAAGAGACTTAATGCATATACTAATACTTAACGGTTGAAGTTGTAAGATATAAGTTAAAATTAGAAGTACAAGAGGTAAATTCAAGTTAAAGTTTCTAGTTGAAATATTTTAGTTCACGCAATGAAGATTATATCCTAGAGAAGAAACTTCACATACATCCTTCACATCGTCACCGCATACCTTCGGGTGGGTCGGTTCAACTCTTATTGTTACATCCTTCACAGATTATATCTCTTGCATACTAAACCAAATAAGTTGTTTAAAGAATCTTACCTGTGAAAGAATACTTGTCTCCAAGATAGCAGGCATTGTAAAAAAGAAACCGATTGCCAATAAAACTACTATCTCCATTGATCCCATGGTAATATAAAAAAACTTTAAAAGATAGGTTTGCAAAAAGCTTTAAAAAGTAAAACAAAAGCAAAGCACGGTAGTGAAAAACGAATAAAATAGCTGTAATTTATACCCGTTTTCTCAATTCGTTATTTTTATTTTTTTATTGCTCACAAAGAATAATTTTTTTTTTAACCGCCAGGAGTAAAATATAAATAAATAATTATAATCACTAATTTCTTCAAATTAAGCATCACATTTTTCTAAAATAATTAAGAATTATTTTTCTTACCAATTTTTAATATTTTATAGCTAAAATTTAATTAAAATCATGCAAGGTTTACACATGAAATAACAACCAAATCCGAAACGAAAAATCGATGCTAAGTATTAACTTATTTATGAGAATCTCCGTATTTTTAAAGAAATAGCGATCAAATGTTTTTCAAATTTTCGTCTCTGCACTTTTTTTTAATTACTATTGCAAAATTGGGTTAAATGTTATCAAAATTCAAATCCTTTATCTCCTTCATACCAGAGTGCTCTTTCACGTTTTTTGAGTAGCCACATTATGTCCCTTTCTTTTCAACAGGGCCAGGAATTCTTTCAGAGTGTCTCTAGTGCAAGGCTGATCAGGCTTCCCCGAGACATATTCTTGACTGTCTGAATTTTACTATGAACGAGGTTTTGAAAAATCCTATTTTATTTTTAGACTTTTTAATGATTTTAGGTTTTATGGAGATGGTTTAGCTTCAGCTACACCACATCTGGAATTCAAAACAACAACAAGAACAAATGCCAGATCTTCGTTGAAATAACTGAGTTTCACCAAATCTTTACACGCACAAATTTTTTAGAAATTCGCTTTCACTAACGCAATACACTTTTCCTTGAAATTACGAAATAATTCTTTTCTTAAGGTCGCATTCGCATAAAGCGGAATAACTCGAGAATTCCCTAACTAGGAGTTGATTTCTCGATTAACTCGAGAATTCCCCAACACGGAGTTAATTCTCGCTTAACTCTTCTATTTTTATTTTCAAAATAAAGTAAAGGGCGAGTCAGTCCGATAAATTTTGACTCTCATTGTTCTGATTTGAACATGCAGATCTGTTTTAGAGCCCAGTGTAATGCATCCCCAAACAAGCACTCCCTGCAATACCGTAACGTTGGTGATTTTGATTCAGGCCTTATCCATAATAACTTCTGCCGTGAATCGGACTCCAAGCTAATCCTCGACTCGTTGAAACGCACAATACCACTATGACGGTCCCCATTGTATGTGCACTTGTCCAGGTTAACCTCGACTCGTTGGAAGACACAATACTACTATGATGGTCCCTATTGTCTGTGCACATGTCCAGGTTAATCTCGACTCGTTGGAAGGCACAACTTGACGGTCCCCATTGCATGTGCACTGGTCCAGGTTAACCTCGACTCGTTGGAAGACACAATACCACTATGACGGTCCCCATTGATTGTACTAGTCCAGGTTAACCACTAACGACTATGAGGGCTGTGAGTGGAACATGTCTGAAAAGCCAGTGAGCATACACCAAACTGTTCCAAATATCTGTACACAATTTGCTTTGAAACAGTCGTAGCCATAGCTGACGCGACAGGTTCTCTTCAATGCGCTTTCTGTTTCTTTTGAAGATTATTGCGAAATACCTGCCTTCATTCGGAGTTGTCACTCGAGGACGATATGTACTGTAACTTCTATTGAAATTTCCATCATCTTGGAATCGTGGTCACAGACTAGAGTTATAGTTTGGGCGATTATGAATTCCTTGGTTATTATTGCCATCTGTCTGCACCCGAATTCCAGGGACTAATATTCTATCACGTAAAACCTCACCCACATGCATCCTCTGTATCATACCTATGCAGTCATGATATTGAACAACGGACGAACAGATTGTTAACACATTTCCTTCTTTACTTCAGGTTCTTATTTAGACTTGTCTTACGCTCTCGTCATTTTAGTGTATGCTAGGCGTCATCAGATGCCTTCCTGTAATTTACATATTATGCTTAACTGAATAAGTGATACTAATACAGATATCATTTCTCTTTTCGCGTCGATTTTCGTGTGCTTTTAGATGGTCCTTAATTTATGGTCTTGCGTGTAGTTTGGACTGTCTTATTCTTTTTATTCTTGAAGAAACTAGATTTCTTACCATGTGCAGTACTTTCTTTTTCAGCAATAGTTTTACATGGAATCAAAATTGATGCTGGAGAAAAATAAGATTATTTTACGATAAACTTTATTTTTAGTAAGCTTAATATCACTGAATCAACCAGTGGTTTTAAAAATTTGGTTGTTATTTTATGCAGCAATTGATCACAAAGTATTTGAGAAAAAAACATTCACAATTTTTTTGTCTGTGCACAATGAAACATCTTTTGATAGATTAATTGTGCCGTAATGATGCATATTGTGTATGGCTATATTAATATTTACCTCCCAACATACTGGTAACTTTCATAAATTATAAGATTGCAAGCATATTAACATAGAGATATTGTTGAAGTCCAAGAAAGAGAAAAGAACTTTTTTTCCTTATCTTGTGGATTAAACAAACAGCAAAATTTTCCCAATCTCTAAATATGAATGTTATAAATGAAATGTTTCAATTTTTTATTCGTTTGTTTTTCTAACATATTCATTTTCATAAAATAGTTTCTTTGACTTTTTTCAGCTGAAAGTATATTGTGTGCTTAATCTTAGTAAAACTTTTCACTTCTGTTAGAATATTAAATAAAAAAAATTGAGCATAAATGCTTGAACTTTTGAAATTATAATTAAAGAAGGAATAATAAAATAAAATGCACATTTTTAGTTTAAGCAATTCTTATATAATAGTGTCCCGATAACTTGGCTTAATGTGGACTGAAGGAGGGACGAGACTGAAAACTCTGGGCTATAGAGAATTGGATAACATTACCAAATAAGCACCGACCCACCCGAAGGTATGCGGTGGAGAACGTCATTGGGACAGTAAACCTTGAGGAACCTGGCTCAGCACTTGGCCAGGAAAAACTGGAACACCTAAGTGGTGGTATGTCCAAACCACTCGAAAGTCCCCAAAGGGGAGAAGGGCTGGTGGGCGTTCCATTGAGACTCTGCTGTGACTGGGAGATGGGCCGGTTGGCCTTTATTGATAAACAGTTACAGAAATGTTTCTAGATTACATTGAATAGTACACAAAATATTTACAAAATATATACATGGTATGCTTCACTGGCTGAGCTGGAGGAGGAGCTCTGCCTGTAGGATCTCCTTTGCTCCCTGTTGGAATCCTTTGTTGAAGAAGAGTAGTGTGGGTTCCATCTCTTGGCACTTCTTTGGGTATCTCCTACTCCTAATGTCAGTGTACTGCTCACAGTGGAAGAGGAGGTGTTCCGGACTTTGTCTCTCGTCGTCATGAGGGCAGGTGCTCTGTTTACCGTGATACCTATTCCTATAGGTTCCGAAGGCCCCATGTCCGGTGAGGAACTGGTTCAGAAAGAAGTCCCCTTGTAGCCTATTCCGGGAAACTTTCGGAAAGAAGCTGTGGAGTCTCCTGGCTTTGTCTGAATTCGTCCAATTGTCCTGCCATTTGTCCATGATGTGCTGTGTGGTAAGCGTCTTCATTTGTTGCCTGCTGAGTCGTACCTTGACATGTACTTCCTCAGCTGTGGTGGCCTCTTTCGCTTTGGAGTCTGCAGCCTCATTTTGTACAATCCCTATGTGCGCTTTGACCCAGTGCAAGGTGAACTTGTCTGCATGCTCTTTGCAGATAGCCTGGATGCTGTGGATTGTGTCGCTGAGAGGATAGCGATTGCCAATCGCGGCCAATACAGATCTGGAGTCTGAGTGGATATGACATCTGGAGATGTCTTGTGCAATGGCATATCTCATGGTTGCCAAGATGGCTCTGGCTTCGGTCTCGAACACAGATGCCTCGTCGTTTAATCTAAGTATGATGGTGTGGATGATTGTGTCTCCTTTATAGATGTTGGCTGCACATCCAACTCTTTTGTTGATCCTCGACCCGTCTGTGTACGCATAGTAATTTTCGTGGTTGGTCTCCATAATCCATTTGATTCCAATGGTGGCCCATGGGGGAACCAGGTGTTCTGTCTTTGTCCAGGCGTTGTCCGGATTCCAGGTGGCGCCTCCGCACTGTATGGGACTGGAGTGATTCCAGAGCTCGAATCTCTTTTTGTAGGCGTCTGCTTGAAGGTGCAGAGGAGGGACCCCTGCCAGTATGTTGAGGGCGTCTGTTGCGGTTGTTCTGTAGGCCTTGGTGACCTTCAGAAGTAAGATGCGTTGGATTTGGAGGATCTTTGTGTTGATGTGGATTGTATCTGAGTACCACACCTGGCATCCGTAGAGAATGGTACTTTCTATCACGCTGGTGTGTATCGTCTTGAGTATGTTCGGTTTGAGTCCCCAGGTTACTCGCGAGAGTCTGGCTAACTTGTTTTGGAGGCAGAGAGAATTGGATAAAAAAAAAAAAACTTATCTTATGAAAGTATAGAGCTTTTTTCACATGAAAATGAAAATTAAGGAATATACAGGGCACAATAATTTACCTGGTAATACATGTTTCAGGAAAATACTTTATGATGATATAAAATGTCTATAAGGAAAAAAAATTAACTATCTGAATACAAAAACTCGCTATTTTTAGTTATGTTCTATTGTCTTCCGATTGCACTCTGCTTTTTGCTATTTCATCACAAAGAAGACGAAGGAATAGAAAGACATTATCGATGTCTCTTGTTCAAAATATTGAAGGATGGTTTCGACAGCCTTTAGTCCCTTACTATGTGATGTTTTAGGAACTTGTAAGATGGAATTCTTCAACATCTTCAACATTTTCTGCCAGTTTTTCATTAACTGTGACAGAAACAATACTTTTTGCATCGAAGAATATATTTTTTCTCTTTGCCAGGTTATGGCCGAGTTATCTGTCTGGTCTGCTGGGTAATTGAGTTCCTAATTTTCGGGACTGTACTCAATGTATTGCTTCATTATATATATATATATATATATATATATATATATATATATATATATATATATATATATATATATATATATATATATATATATATATATATATATATATATATATATATATATATATATATATATATATATATATATATATATATATATATATATATATATATATATATATATATATATATTTCTCCTGTCTGTATTGTCCTTTTAGGAGATTCAGTCTAATAACAAGTCTCATCATTAAATCGGAGTTTGTCACAAGTATCTATAGAAATGAAAATCTGTTATACTCGTTAATTAATCAGAATTGAATTCAGATAACAATATTTTACAATAATTTTTTTCTATAATGCTCTATTTTTTTGATATTTGAATATAGCAGTCTTTCGTTTTAAGACCAAAGTTAAGGTTTGATTTCCATATCAGCCTATGTTAATCTCCTGTGACATTTTTGTTAAATTTTTTGGCGTATAATTAACGTATTAATATCCTAAATTTGTATGCATTAAAATCATTTATTACTATATCTCATTTTTTATCTGTAACTTAAACTTTAGGCTATGAAAGTAAACACAGTGGTAATTTTTTTAGAAACTTATGGAATAGATCCTTTAGTAATCCATTACAAACGTATAAAAATTCTTCATTTCTTCTCCCATTTTATTTAAATTACAATGTTTAGTGTTTACGCAAATTAACTCTAATATGACGCAAGAAATTTAGGTTTATATACTTTTTATTTACAAATAATTATCCATTAATTAAATCTACGTAGTTAAAAAGCTCAATAATTAAAATATTCCTTAAAATATCATCAAGTTCCTTAAAAAAGGAATTTTCCTTGATAGTGTAATCCCATTTATGTATCACAAATTAGAAAAACTGGAAAATCCCTATTGCACTTTCTAAAACGTAAGTTATCAATTTTTTTTTTCGAAATACATTCTACAAAGTTAAATGAGTGTTTTTGCCTTGTTGTGGTTTATAAGATCCACTGCATCAAGTATAAATAATAGAACATATATCTAAAATCGAATTGATAACTATCTCTTGTGTGTATCTGACTTGTACGCTCAGTATTAACACTGTATTGTAGGCTACACCTTACATCTAACCTCGCCCTTCTGTACCATATCACCGTCATTTATTTTTTTTTCTACATTTAACTAAAGGCTCACAAGAGGGCGCTATCGCCTACGTTGAGAACGGTGGGTTCTCAACGTAGGAGGACCTATCTTCTAGATATATGTTCTAGCAAAAAAGAGCAATATCTAATTCCAGTTACTTAACAGGGACCCTAGAATTTTCACTCTCTGAAAAACAGGGTCCTATGACTAAATAATTTTTTTGCTTCTGTTTTTTTTTTTTTTTTTTTTTTTTTAAATAAAAAATATTTTTGTTTACTTCGTTTAGAATTGTCTTTTTTTACGCCAATTAGATAGATGCGTTAATTTTTTCAAATACGAAAAATTTTGAATGGAACCCACTTAATCTCCATCTCGACAAACGAAACTTCTTAAATTGTTCAAATAAAACAAAACCCCAACTACAAACTTTTAAAGAGTTTTTTCTTCTTTCTATGTTTTAACATAGGGAAATGAGAAATTTTTTTCTTTTCTGTGTCCTTACACAGAAATGGTCCTCGGAAGAAGAACCTTGGAAACATAGAAGTGGAATTTGTCACTACAATTCTTTTCTATCAAATGTCTGATATCCATGTGTATCCGTGATTATTGTTCCCATAATGTCTACACGTTTCGCTTGAGGAATCAATACAAATTTTTAGGCGTTACATCAAAGACAATAAAAATTTTAAAAATATCAGATTATAAAAATTAAAAACGGTAAAGAAAACTGTTTGCCAGAGACTTTTCAAAAATATAGCTAGTAAATGGGAGTTGAAATTATCGTTATATCTAGGTGTCAGAGTAGGGACTAGCCTTTAGTCCGTAAAAGCACAAGTGTACGAGATAGAGATTCGTAAAAACGAGCACAACTAAAATGAAACATTGTTTAAGGAGCTTTTTCCTCTTTCAATGTTCGCATGTACGAGAAGGAGAAAAATAGATGGAATTTCCTCCTTTCAATCTTCTATTGAGAGGACAAAAGCAGAATTAGGAGATACACAGTTTTATCCCATCAAATAACCATATATCTTCGACTATTGCTCTTTTCAAGTCTGGAATGCCTGCTGTGTCGCTTTGTAATTCCAGTGTAAATTACGTCCTCATGCGTTATATAAAGCAATCAAATTAAAACAAATGAGGAAATATTAAATAAAGAAAAGGAAACTGTTTATCCACGCGCGAATCGAAAGCTAAAAAGAAAAAAAAATTCAAAATTTTAGTTACTAAATAGGTGATAAAATTATCATTGTGTCAGGGTAAAAACTAGCCACTACTTCGCAAAAACATGATTTGTCTTAAATTAGAGGTTCGTAAAAACGAGCGTCTACTGTATACAAAGTAATAATAATTATCCATGTGGTTTCTGATTAAAAGAAAAAAAGGAAATTGTTTCAGAAAATAAAATGTATTTCTTATTGCTTTTATACATGATTCAATATTGTGTATACAGTTAAAGCTAAATAAACGATAAAAAAAATCGTAATAATGAAATTAACAAACATTCTTCAACGTGTTTTTTAATATATTTGATCTTAAGTATTATTCTAAGCATTTTTATTTTAATATCAAATTAACCAGATTGATTTGTTATTAGGAATAAATGTTTGAAAAAAAAAAAAAAACTGCTGTTTTGGTTTGCATGCTAGTTGATTACGCAGTTTGTACTTTCGAATAAACAAGAACAGGCAGAAGTCATTATCGATTTTCTCATTTAAAAGACTTTTAAAAAAATACAGCTTTTGTTTGTATAAAAATGTGGGAATTCAAAATATCCACTGATTTTATTTTCAGCGATGATCTTCGAAGAGTTATGCAGCAAAATCAATGTCATTAGAACACGAAAGCCTGTTAACAAAGATTTATTCCTCCTGATGCAGTAAAATTCAATCATCCTAAATTTTAAACCAGAAATTTTTATATGATGGGACTCTGGAATATTTATTAATAATTATCTGTGCAGAACAGTAGCAGAAAAACGTTACAAACATGGAGACTTGCGGAACAGCAAGATTCCAAAGGAAGAATTTTTTGGTGCAAGTTCCGCAATTAATTATTTTGGTAAGTGATGTCAAAATTTATACAAACTGAATCATTTTGGGACAAATTGAACTCATTCGAGAGAGGTTATTGTCATAAAATTGAATTAGCTTCTATGAGATCTGAAGAATCCTCAGGCATGCAAACAGATATGAGGTTTTCTGATTTTTATTCACGTTTAACATTAAAATTGAAACATTGAGAAGGATTTGTAAGAAAGAAATTAATTCATGTATTTTGGTGTTATCGAAATAAGCAACAATTAAGTTTTAGACCTAACTACTAATGCTGAAAAATTCATGATGAGGGTAGTAGAATATTGATACGCCATCGGTGGAAATAGGCTTTTTGATGAGCTTAGGATGAAGAGTTCTCAGCAGTCCTAGCTCAATAACCTAAATAAAATACTTATAAATACGCATTTAAGATAGATTATCATCAAAGGATCTCAATTTAAAAAGGGACATTTTAGTGTGACCTTATTGATATAATAAATTTCTGGAATCATAAATTTAGAATTAGAAAAATATTAGTGATATGACACTTTGGAATTTTTATTCAAATTTTTCGCCTTCTGATACAGTAAAATTCTGGAATCAAAAATTTAGAACTAAATTTTTTATATTAGGTATGTGACTCTGAAATTTATATTAAAACTGTTAAAAAATTTTGTCTTCTGATATAATAAAATTCTGGAATCATAAATTTGAACTAGAAACTTTTTTGATTAGTGATATGACTCTGAAATATTTACTGAAAATGTTCTAAATTTTTGTCGTGTTGGAAAACTTCCGCAGGTAACAGGGCGATGAGAGGTAACACAGAAAGAAATCGAATCTTTTTACAATATTTTCCTTCGAGTCATTATTAGAAGGAATTGAAGATCAAAATTGATAATGCGTTTCAAGACTTTACTTTGTTAAATGAAACAGTGCATTGTGCATGAAAAACGAAATCAAAAACTGATCATGAGTCTCACAACACAAATAGGACTATTTTCGACAATTGCCAATAATTTTGAACCCAATTTAAACTTACAGCGGTAATTCTTTTGTTTTGAAGCTTACAGGATTATAATTAATTTTTCTTAAATTTTACATGATATAGTTTGTCAGTGTTTTGATGTTGAAAGCATTATTTCTTATAATTTTTTATAACTTTTATATAATTATTCTATTATAAGGAAGAAAGAACATAGCTTGCAATATAGTTGGAACATAATATAGCCATTTGTGTTGACTGAAAACAACTTTCGGGAGATTTATGTATAAACCCATTTTTTAGCAACTATACGGCAAAGTATCAGAGCCGATTTCATTTTTTCCAAGACCACTACAGTTTTTGGATTAAGCCTTAATCAGTATTCAATGGATTGTGTGGATTTCGATATGTCTATCAGATTTTAAAACTAATTCTCACTGTTTGATTTTGAGTAGATCGATTCGTCCTCTTCAATTACACTTTTCTACCCAAAGGAAAATGTATCTGCAATGTATAATTTATTCCAAGCAAATAACCTCATCAGTGGCGAAAATCCAATTTTCGAATTATAAAATTGGAAACCAATGTGTTAAACATTTAGATTTTAAATAAAACTTATTATTAAAGATAGTAGACGTATTTGAAATAGTTTCATAAATTACCCTATTATAACATAAATTTTTAGAATTTTTTTGATACACGTTTATATTTATTAATAAAAATTGCGTATGATTCTAATTGTGGACACTAGTGTATTACGATCTCAGAAAAGTCATGACATCTCATTTATGAAATAAATGCACTGACTCATTTGTCTTTTTAAAGTTTTCTGTAAATTCAAAAGATAAATGCTCTTAAATATACCAGTTTTTAACTATTTTAACAATGATTATTTCCTTGAAACTAAGTTTAGTAAAGTGAACACATACAAAATTAAATTCAGTGGCAGGCTTATTATTCCCACATCTTGAAGTTCCTAGATTGCGAAGCATGTACTTCGGTTAGGTTATTAGTCTAACACGAAACCTTCAGTGTTTAGTTCCCAAGCATGGTGCTTGGTACTGAGTTTTATCGCCTAACTGAAGAAACGAAAAGCTAAGTCAACCTTACCCAACCCGAGGATCAAACTTCGGACCTGTCACGGTACTACTATGCAATCGGGCTTCAAATACATGAAAGTGAATCATAATGCAATGTATCGATGCAAAAAACGATACTTAAAATGTTAAGTAATTTAAGTTTTAGCATTACATTATAGAAAATTTTAAAATTCACTTACTCAAACGATTCTTTTAAAAGTATATCGAAAGAACCTTTTCTTTTTAAAGTTAGGAATTCGTTATTTAGAAATGATATGACAAATTTAAAAATATCTAAGATAAACCAAGTCTCATTTGTATTCAAGTTGCAAAAAAGTGCAAATTGTAAAAATATTTATCATGGTAAAACACAAACTTTAATATATGCTTAGAATGAGAATGCTAATTTTTGATGATACATTTCTTCATAATATCAAAATATAGCATTCAATGCAGTTCAAAAAATCTAGGAAAAAAATTGTCTTAGATCAGAATTATAAAATGTTCTTAAATTACGTTGTCTAAAGTCTTTTAGGAAATTTGATGGACATAAATTATATACTTAAATTCACTTGAATCTTTAAGTTTATCAACAACCTAGTTATGATATTAAATTAATCAAGTTTCTTAAATTCCCTGATACATTTTGCTGATAGTAATTTTTCTTGAACTAAGTGCAGGTTTCAAAATTGTTCGAGAATCTGAAACATTTAATATTCTTACAATTAATTACAAAATGAAATGCTGATTTAAGAAATATCCAATCCTTCATTATTTTTTTACTTTATAAATAATTTACATTATAATTAACACATTATTAGACGCTAAGCATTAAAACTATAATCCTTAATTATACTATATTTAATAATTGCATTGAAAATTAGAAATTTTATACAAAGTTTAGAAAACTTTTGATCACATACGGAATATTCTCTTGTTCTGATTATTCTTTTCTCAATCACTGCTTTACAAAATATATACTTAAAGATTTTTCGTATTCTATATTATTATAAGCTCATATGAACGTTTAAACTCATGTGATAAGCTTATTTAATGATGAATTTTATATGTTAGAAGACTATTGCTCTTGCAATAGAATTAGATTACATACACATACGCAGTTATCACTACTAAATATATGTCCTGCTCTCAAAATACTGTAATCCTTTTTGTTTGTACTTTCAATATTCGTTGAATGCTACAAGCATTTTACTTGTCACTAATCAGAAGTATTTGGATATAGATTTCAAATAAACATTTAGGATAATGGCCACTAATTTCCTTGAAAGGAGATTTCAAGGGCTCACAGTTTTGGCAGTTTCATTTTCATTTTTTTTATATCACACTCGTATATTGTTCTCTTGTTGCATCACCATACTTCTCTGTACCTATCCTTGAGTTGAATGCTACCAGTTGGTGAAACAACCAGGTAGGAATCTTCGTAATATTGTACCAGTGGTCAATCAGAACGCCTTTAACATTTAACCGGCCACCCCCAAAAGTACCTCATTTCACTCGGAAGACATCGAGACCACGATCTATTTAAAATCCCCCAGTCACCATTAGTGAACAAGACGAATCTTCGGTGAAGCCGGGTTTCGAACTCATCATCTTGCTATAATGATAGCTACGTACTAATCTCAGCCACATGGCTTTATATTAATTGATATCTAACTTCTTTTAGAGCAAGGAAATACATTAGATAGTTCAAAGCTTTTTTTAAACACGTTTTAGCAACGCAAAGAACTCTTGAAAATAATTTCTTAGTTTAAAACATCTAGTTTTAAAGTAGTCATAATTTACTTTTGAAACTAAAATTTCAATGCAGTCCAATGTCATCTAAGTGATTAAGTAGTAAGAATGTAACGCCTGCAAACATTACTCTCAAAGACTAATAAAAACTTTGTTTCGAATGAATTTAGAAAGCGCATTTACAGAGCATCAAGCTCTAAACTTTAGCAAATTTAACGTACTGCTTAATTTCGAGTTTGCAAGAACTTCTACATCCTCCTTTCATAAGCAAATTTGAGACTATATTCTGAAATAAAAACTAGGACATTAACTTTTCTCCCGTTAGACCATTAACAGTAAGATTCGGACTCCTAGGAGACTTTGAAGGAAGGTGTAATTATTTACACGACACAAGATGCCAACAAAATTTTCTCACTAAGGCTTCATACTAAAGAGATTGTTTTGTACTTAAAAATAAATTTAGCATTTGGATTAAGTAAATTATGGTATTGGAATGATTAAAAGCATAAAGACAACGACAACTGTGATTTCAAAAAGAAATAGAGAGCAGTAATTGTGTTGTAATATAGAAAAGGTTAAAATTAATCCGTTTTTGTTTACTTTCGTCTGCTTTAAAAAAACTTCATTCAACAGGATACTTTTTTAGTATGAAACACATCTTGAATAAATAGTTTTAGATTAATTTGACTTCTAAAATGCCACTGGAAGTACTAGGCTATGTATTTGCCTTTCTGGAAACCCTTAGATATGGAAAATCGATCTGAACAGACTATGTATTCTTTAATAGAGAAGTTTAATTAAGTGATTTTAACCTACGATGATAAAGTAAATCAATGCTACAATACGCAAGTTTAAAGCAGTCAGGTATTTTACGTTATCCCCACTATAGTGAAGAAATTTAAGCAAGTGCAAATGACAGTACTAAGTTAACCAATAAGATCAATTTAGTGTTTTTATAAAGAACATCCGAAGATATCAGTATCCTCCCAAGATAAATTTGAAAACAAAAATAAAGACATTTAAAAACTTTAATAGTAAAAATATGAAGTTACATTAAAGAGTAATGCGTTGTCAAGTTAAAAATAGTACTAAAAAATCGATATCAACCGAATGATAATGCAATACAAGTGTCAAAGAAGTCGTCCGTTCATTAAGCAGCTTTGAATTCACCGGGCTCTGCTGGTGGGAAGTAGTTGACAGTAGTAGTGTTGGTGATTGGACGACAGCCGAATACATAAGAATATTTGGCCATATCTACACGAATTTGAACGCACTCAGTACCCTCTCTGCAAATGCATCTGAAAATAAAGTAGAATGATTAGTTTGTTTCAGAGAAGTTTGGATTAATTTCATGCAAGATTAACAAGTGAATCACTTAAAGATGCATTTTTGGTAGTCAAGATTCAGCTTGTGGTTATTAGATATTGAAACACAAAACTAAAGTATAGAATTGAGACTGAGCAATTCCTAATGCATATACCCTTCAAGTAACAGCCAAAATCACGATACTTCGCAAAGGCCAAAGATAAGGAGCTAAGGACATATGTAGTTTTGGTTTATACCCAAATGTTAAGTAGACTATCATTTTTTACTCTTAAAGATTAGAAGTCTATAATTTCGAGTAGTATTTCTAAAAAACTCTAAGCTGAAGCTAGAGTATTTGCACTTACACTTGAATACTGTATAATTTCCCAAAAATTTACAGAAACCAAGAGTTTCATAGTAATCTTTCAGTAACTGAAATTTTAGAGGCAACCGTAGGAATGCTTTTAAATAATTCGTTTGAAAATTATCGTTATAGCTAATTTTTATACAAATTACAGAATTAGCTAGAATAAAAGTTAACTTTGGTTTAGGGGACAGGAGAGTGCAAAATACATGTAAAACAGGGATTACATCATAACGTTGATACCAAACTAAGTGTTAAATTGAAGATCAAATAGTTAAATAACAAGTATCAGAAAAGATATCAGGAAGCTGATGATCGAGACTAAACAGCACTGATTAGTTTAAATATCGGAACAAAATTTAAGTACACTGTACGTCGTCAAGTGAAGTTTGATGCATTTGTTGTTTTTAGAGAAACGTACGTTCAGACGTAAAGATAAAAAAGTATACTTACGGGCTGAACACGGTAGTCATATATCCTTTGGTCACTCTGTCAAAGACCACCCAGCCACAGGGCATTTCTTCATAGCAATACTTTTCAGGTATCTCAGTTGTAGTCACCACAGAGGAGTCTTCGCTTACCTCCCTTTTCAGTTTCTGATAAAGAGAGAAACGCGTTAAAAGAGCTGTACGCAATGGTCTCCGAAACTTAAGCCGAAGTGTTAGATATTTTGTACAATTAACGAGATCATGAACATTAAAGCAGTTTATACAGAAGTTAGTGAAAATACAGGTCGCAATTAGACAATGCGTACAGGCGAAGTATGAACATAGTAATGAAATTAAGGTTCATTCAGCACACGTTAAGAGTACTAAATTTAAGAAGCAGCACTCCCGGTTTTCTACACGACCTAATAATACAAAAAGACAGTTGTACCTTTGGAGCAAAGGAGAATCGCAATTTCAAGCCATTATAAAGTTAAATTCTTTTAGAAGTTAAATAGGAGATCTTCCAGTTTCATGCGAAGAGCTAGGTTTTTAAAGATAAAAAAAATTGGATAATTAAAATATGTAACAGGTAGAGAGAAGACTTACAATTTTATTAACTTTGAACCTAACTTGATATTCTGTCAAGTTATGAAGAATTTGATGAGTTACTTTATACATGCCATCTTGTAAACATTATACAACTAGGCATGTCTCGTAGACGTATTTGACTAGTTTGAGATAATTACCCGAATTAACTTATTGAGAATTCTGAACGAAGTTAAGGTTGTAACTGGAGTATTAACTATTTTTCAAGACGACCTTTATATACCAGCTAAGAGTGCAAGCTTTATATGCTAAAGTGATTTTCATTTAGAGAGTTATAGGCCGGAAGTAAAGTGCTCACTTAACCTCAATAAATATACAACGTAAACAAAATTTTAACGAGATACGTATTAATAGCGACACACTTGTTTTTATACAAGTTTTGTATTAACAGTACACGGGGAAGAACTCACCTCAGTGATAAAAGTTAAATTCACAAATCCTAGGAATTACTTTCTTTAGATTCAACGTTAAAAATTTACCACAAAGGAAGTTTGTAAAAATAAGCAAGTACAGTCGTAAGGTGTTTAAAAAAAAAAAAAAACTCATCATTTAGGACTAAAGTTGAATTAGTGTGTTACAGCAGTGTTAGTATTTCTAGACATCTGGAAGTACAGGATGTCAAGAGACTTAATGCATATACTAATACTTAACGGTTGAAGTTGTAAGATATAAGTTAAAATTAGAAGTACAAGAGGTAAATTCAAGTTAAAGTTTCTAGTTGAAATATTTCAGTTCACGCAATGAAGATTATATCCTAGAGAAGAAACTTCACATACATCCTTCACATCGTCACCGCATACCTTCGGGTGGGTCGGTTCAACTCTTATTGTTACATCCTTCACAGAATATATCTCTTGCATACTAAACCAAATAAGTTGTTTAAAGAATCTTACCTGTGAAAGAATACTTGTCTCCAAGATAGCAGGCATTGTAAAAAAGAAACCGATTGCCAATAAAACTACTATCTCCATTGATCCCATGGTAATATAAAAAAAAACTTTAAAAGATAGGTTTGCAAAAAGCTTTAAAAAGTAAAGCAAAAGCAAAGCACGGTAGTGAAAAACGAATCAAATAGCTGTAATTTATACCCGTTTTCAATTCGTTATTTTTATTTTTTTATTGCTCACAAAGAATAATTTTTTTTTTAACCGCCAGGAGTAAAATATAAATAAATAATTATAATCACTAATTTCTTCAAATTAAGCATCACATTTTTCTAAAATAATTAAGAATTATTTTTCTTACCAATTTTTAATATTTTATAGCTAAAATTTAATTAAAATCATGCAAGGTTTACACATGAAATAACAACCAAATCCGAAACGAAAAATCGATGCTAAGTATTAACTTATTTATGAGAATCTCCGTATTTTTAAAGAAATAGCGATCAAATGTTTTTCAAATTTTCGTCTCTGCACTTTTTTTTAATTACTATTCCAAAATTGGGTTAAATGTTATCAAAATTCAAATCCTTGATCTCCTTCATACCAGAGTGCTCTTTCACGTTTTTTGAGTAGCCACATTATGTCCCTTTCTTTTCAACAGGGCCAGGAATTCTTTCAGAGTGTCTCTAGTGCAAGGCTGATCAGGCTTCCCCGAGACATATTCTTGCCTGTCTGAATTTTACTATGAACGAGGTTTTGAAAAATCCTACTTTATTTTTAGACTTTTTAATGATTTTAGGTTTTATGGAGATGGTTTAGCTTTAGCTACACCACATCTGGAATTCAAAACAACAACAAGAACAAATGCCAGATCTTCGTTGAAATAACTGAGTTTCACCAAATCTTTACACGCACAAATGTTTTAGAAATTCGCTTTCACTAACGCAATACACTTTTCCTTGAAATTACGAAATAATTCTTTTCTTAAGGTCGCATTCGCATAAAGTGGAATAACTCGAGAATTCCTTAACTAGGAGTTGATTTCTCGATTAACTCGAGAATTCCCCAACACGGAGTTAATTCTCGCTTAACTCTTCTATTTTTATTTTCAAAATAAAGTAAAGGGCGAGTCAGTCCGATAAATTTTGACTCTCATTGTTCTGATTTGAACATGCAGATCTGTTTTAGAGCCCAGTGTAATGCATCCCCAAACAAGCACTCCCTGCAATACCGTAACGTTGGTGATTTTGATTCAGGCCTTATCCATAATAACTTCTGCCGTGAATCGGACTCCAAGCTAATCCTCGACTCGTTGGAAGACACAATACCTCTATGACGGTCCCCATTGTATGTGCACATGTCCAGGTTAATCTCGACTCGTTGGAAGGCACAACTTGACGGTCCCCATTGCATGTGCACTTGTCCAGGTTAACCTCGTCTCGTTGGAAGACACAATACCACTATGGCGGTCCCGATTGATTGTACTAGTCCAGGGTAACCACTAACGACAATGAGGGCTGTGAGTGGAACATGTCTGACAAGCCAGTGAGAGCACACCAAACTGTTCCAAATATCTGTACACAATTTGCTTTGAAACAGTCGTAGCCATAGCTGACGCGACAGGTTCTCTTCAATGAGCTTTCTGTTTCTTTTGAAGATTATTGCGAAATACCTGCCTTCATTCGGAGTTGTCACTCGAGGACGACATGTACTGTAACTTCTATTGAAATTTCCATCATCTTGGAATCGTGGTCACAGACTAGAGTTATAGTTTGGGCGATTATGAATTCCTTGGTTATTATTGCCATCTGTCTGCACCCGAATTCCAGGGACTAATATTCTATCATGTAAAACCTCACCCACATGCATCCTCTGTATCATACCTTATCAGTCATGATATTGAGCAACGGACGAACAGCTTGTTAACACGTTTCCTTCTTTACTTCAGGTTCTTATTTAGACTTGTCTTACGCTCTCGTCATTTTAGCGTATGCTAGGCGTCATCAGATGCCTTCCTGTAATTTACATATTATGCTTAACTGAATAAGTGATACTTATACAGATATCATTTCTCCTTTCGCGTCGATTTTCGTGTGCTTTTGGATGGTTCTTAATTTAAGGTTTTGCGTGTAGTTTGGACTGTCTTATTCTTTTTATTCTTGAAGAAACTAGATTTCTTACCATGTGCAGTACTTTCTTTTTCAGCAATAGTTTTACATGGAATCAAAATTGATACTGGAGAAAAATAAGATTATTTTACGATAAACTTTATTTATAGTAAGCTTAATATCACTGAATCAACCAGTGGTTTTAAAAATTTGGTTGATATTTTATGCAGCAATTGATCACAAAGTATTTGAGAAAAAAACATTCACAATTTTTTTGTCTGCGCACAATGAAACATCTTTTAATAGATTAATTGTGCCGTAATGATTCATATTGTGTGTGGCTATGTTAATATTTACCACCCAACATACTGGTAACTTTCATAAATTATAAGATTGCAAGCGTATTAAGATAGAGATATTGTTGAAGTCGTAGAAAGAGAAAAGAACTTTTTTTTTCTTATCTTGTGGATTAAACAAACAGCAAAATTTTCCTAATCTCTAAATATGAATGTTATAAATGAAATGTTTCAATTTTTTATTCCTTTGTTTTTCTAACATATTCGTTTTCATAAAATAGTTTCTTTGACTTTTTTCAGCTGAAAGTATATTGTGTGCTTAATCTTAATAAAACTTTTCACTTCTGTTAGAATAATAAATAAAAAAAATTGAGCATAAATGCTTGAACTTTTGAAATCATAATTAAAGAAGGAATAATAAAATAAAATGCACATTTTTAGTTTAAGCAATTCTTATATAATAGTGTCCCGATAACTTGGCTTAATGTGGACTGAAGGAGGGACGAGACTGAAAACTCTGGGCTATAGAGAATTGGATAAAAAAAACTTATCTTATGAAAGTATAGAGCCTTTTTCACAAGAAAATGAAAATTAAGGAATATACAAGGCACAATAATTTACTTGGTAATACATGCTTCAGAAAAATACTTTATGATGATATAAAATGTCCATAAGGAAAAAAAATTAACTATCTGAATACAAAAACTCGCTATTTTTAGTTATGTTCTATTGTCTTCCGATTGCACTCTGCTTTTTGCTATTTCATCACAAAGAAGACGAAGGAATTGAAAGACATTATCGATGTCTCTTGTTCAAAATATTGAAGGATGGTTTCGACAGCCATTAGTCCCTTACTATGTGATGTTTTAGGAACTTGTAAGATGGAATTCTTGGACATCTTCAACATTTTCTGCCAGTTTTTCATTAACTGTGACAGAAACAATACTTTTTGCATTGAAGAATATATTTTTTCTCTTTGCCAGGTTATGGCCGAGTTATCTGTCTGGTCTGCTGGGTAATTGAGTTCCTAATTTTCGGGACTGTACTCAATGTATTGCTTCATTATATCTGTACTATATATATATATATATATATATATATATATATATATATATATATATATATATATATATATATGTATATATATATATATATATATATATATACTTTCTCCTGTGTATTGTCCTTTTATAGGAGATTTAGTCTAATAACAAGTCCCATCATTAAATCGGAGTTTGTCACAAGTACCTATATAAATGAAAATCTTTTATACTCGTTAATTAACCAGAATTGAATTCAGATAACAATATTTTACAATAATTTTTTTCTATAATGCTCTATTTTTTTGATATTTGAATATAGCAGTCTTTCGTTTTAAGACCAAAGTTAAGGTTTGATTTCCATATCAGCCTATGTTAATCTCCTGTGACATTTTTGTTAAATTTTTTTTGGCGTATAATTAACGTATTAATATCCTAAATTTGTATGCATTAAAATCATTTATTACTATATCTCATTTTTTATCGGTAACTTAAACTTTAGGCTATGAAAGTAAACACAGTGGTAATTTTTTTAGAAACTTATGGAATAGATCCTTTAGAAATCCATTAGAAACGTATAAAAATTTTTCATTACTTCTCCCGTTGTATTTAAATTACAATGTTTAGTGTTTACGCAAATTAACTTTAATATGACGCAAGAAATTTAGGTTTACATACTTTTTATTTACAAATAATTATCCATTAATTAAATCTACGTAGTTAAAAAGCTCAATAATTAAAATATTTCTTAAAATATCATCAAGTGCCTTAAAAAAGTAATTTTCCTTGATAGTGTAATCCCATTTATGTATCACAAAGTAGAAAAACTGGAAAATCCCTATTGCACTTTCTAAAACGTAAGTTATCAATTTTTTTTTTTTCGAAATACATTCTACAAAGTTAAATGAGTGTTTTTGCCTTGTTGTGGTTTATAAGATCCACTGCATCAAGTATAAATAATAGAACATATATCTAAAATCGAATTGATAACTATCTCTTGTGTGTATCTGACTTATACGCTCAGTATTAACACTGTATTGTAGGCTACATCTTTCATCTAACCTCGCCCTTCTGTACCATATCACCGTCATTTATTTTTTTTTCTACATTTAACTAAAGGCTCACAAGAGGGCGCTATCGCCTACGTTGAGAACGGTGGGTTCTCAACGTAGGAGGACCTATCTTCTAGATATATGTTCTAGCAAAAAAGAGCAATATCTAATTCCAGTTGCTTAACAGGGACCCTAGAATATTCACTCTCTGAAAAACAGAGTCCTATGACTAAATAATTTTTTTTGCTTCGGTTTTTTTTTTAATTCAAAAACATTTTTGTTTACTTCGTTTAGAATTGTCTTTTTTTACGCCAATTAGATAGATGTGTTCATTTTTTCAACTACGAAAAATTTTGAATGGAACCCACTTAATCTCCATCTCGACAAACGAAACTTCTTAAATTGTTCAAATGAAACAAAACCAACTACAAACTTTTAAAGAGTTTTTTCTTCTTTCTATGTTTTAACATAGGGAAATGAGAAATTTTTTTCTTTTCTGTGTCCTTACACAGAAATGGTCCTCGGAAGAAGAACCTTGGAAACATAGAAGTGGAATTTGTCACTACAATTCTTTTCTATCAAATGTCTGATATCCATGTGTATCCGGGATTATTGTTCCCATAATGTCTACACGTTTCGCTTGAGGAATCAATACAAATTTTTAGGCGTTACATCAAAGACAATAAAAATTTTAAAAATATCAGATTATAAAAATTAAAAACGGTAAAGAAAACTGTTTGCCAGAGACTTTTCAAAAATATAGCTAGTAAATGGGAGTTGAAATTATCGTTATGTCTAGGTGTCAGAGTAGGGACTAGCCTCTAGTCCGTAAAAGCACAAGTGTACGAGATAGAGATTCGTAAAAACGAGCACAACTAAAATGAAACATTGTTTAAGGAGCTTTTTCCTCTTTCAATGTTCGCATGTACGAGAAGGAGAAAAATAGATGGAATTTCCTCCTTTCAATCTTCTATTGAGAGGACAAATGCAGAATTAGGATAAACAGTTTTATCCCATCAAATAACCATATATCTTCGACTATTGCTCTTACCAAGTCTGGAATGCCTGCTGTGTCGCTTTGTAATTCCAGTGTAAATTACGTCCTCATGCGTTATATAAAGCAATCAAATTAAAAGCAATCAAATTAAAACAAATGAGGAAATATTAAATAAAGAAAAGGAAACTGTTTATCCACGCGCGAATCGAAAGCTCAAAAGAAAAAAAAATTCAAAATTTTAGTTACTAAATAGGTGATAAAATTATCATTGTGTCAGGGTAGAGACTAGCCACTACTTCGCAAAAACGTGAATTTTCTTAAATTAGAGGTTCGTAAAAACGAGCGTCTACTGTATACAAAGTAATAAGTAATAATAATTACCCATGTGGTTTCTGACTAAAAGAAAAAAAGGAAATTGTTTCAGAAAATAAAATGTATTTTTTATTGCTTTTATACATGATTCAATATTGTGTATACAGTTAAAGCTAAATAAACGATAAAAAAAATCGTAGTAATGAAATTAACAAATATGCTTCAACGTGTTTTTTAATATATTTGATCTTAAGTATTATTCTAAGCATTTTTATTTTAATATCAAATTAACCAGATTGATTTGTTATTAGGAATGCATGTTTGAAAAAAAAAAAAAAAAACTGCTGCTTTGGTTTGCATGCTAGTTGATTACGCAGTTTGTACTTTCGAATAAACAAGAACAGGCAGAAGTCATTATCGATTTTCTCATTTAAAAGACTTTTAAAAAAAATACAGCTTTTGTTTGTATAAAAATGTGGGAATTCAAAATATCCACTGATTTTATTTTCAGCGATGATCTTCGAAGAGTTATGCAGCAAAATCAATGTCATTAGAACACGAAAGCCTGTTAACAAAGATTTATTCCTCCTGATGCAGTAAAATTCAAGCATCCTAAATTTTAAACCAGAAATCTTTATATGATGGGACTCTGGAATATTTATTAATAATTATCTGTGCAGAACAGTAGCAGAAAAACGTTAAAAACATGGAGACTTGCGGAACAGCAAGATTCCAAAGGAAGAATTTTTTGGTGCAAGTTCCGCAATCAATTATTTTGGTAAGTGATGTCAAAATTTATACAAACTGAATCATTTTGGGACAAATTGAACTCATTCGAGAGAGGTTATTGTCATAAAATTGAATTAGCTTCTATGAGATCTGAAGAATCCTCAGGCATGCAAACAGATATGAGGTTTTCTGATTTTTATTCACGTTTAACATTAAAATTGAAACATTGAGAAGGATTTGTAAGAAAGAAATTAATTCATGTATTTTGGTGTTATCGAAATAAGCAACAATTAAGTTTTAGACCTAACTACTAATGCTGAAAAATTCATGATGAGGGTAGTAGAATATTGATACGCCATCGGTGGAAATAGGCTTTTTGATGAGCTTAGGATGAAGAGTTCTCAGCAGTCCTAGCTCAATAACCTAAATAAAATACTTATAAATACGCATTTAAGATAGATTATCATCAAAGGATCTCAATTTTAAAAGGAACATTTTAGTGTGACCTTATTGATATAATAAAATTCTGGAATCATAAATTTAGAATTAGAAAAATATTAGTGATATGACACTTTGGAATTTTTATTCAAATTTTTCGCCTTCTGATACAGTAAAATTCTGGAATCAAAAATTTAGAACTAAATTTTTTATATTAGGTATGTGACTCTGAAATTTATATTAAAACTGTTAAAAAATTTTGTCTTCTGATATAATAAAATTCTGGAATCATAAATTTGAACTAGAAACTTTTTTGATTAGTGATATGACTCTGAAATATTTACTGAAAATGTTCTAAATTTTTGTCGTGTTGGAAAACTTCCGCAGGTAACAGGGCGATGAGAGGTAAGACAGAAAGAAATCGAATCTTTTTACAATATTTTCCTTCGAGTCATTATTAGAAGGAATTGAAGATCAAAATTGATAATGCGTTTCAAGACATTACTTTGTTAAATGAAACAGTGCATTGTGCATGAAAAACGAAATCTAAAACTGATCATAAGTCTCACAACACAAATAGGACTATTTTCGCAAATTGCCAATAATTTTGAACCCAATTTGAACTTTCAGCGGTAATTCTTTTGTTTTGAAGCTTAAAAGATTATAATTAATTTTTTCTTAAATTTTACATGATATAGTTTGTTAGTGTTTTGATGTTGAAAGCATTATTTCTTATAATTTTCTATAACTTTCATATAATTATTCTATTATAAGGAAGAAATAACATAGCTTGCAATATAGTTGGAACATAATATAGCCATTTGTGTTGACTGAAAACAACTTTCGGGAGATTTATGTATAAACCCATTTTTTAGCAACTATACGGCAAAATATCAGAGCCGATTTCATTTTTTCCAAGACCACTACAGTTTTTGGATTAAGCCTTAATCAGTATTCAATGGATTGTGTGGATTTCGATATGTCTATCAGATTTTAAAACTAATTCTCACTGTTTGATTTTGAGTAGATCGATTCGTCCTCTTCAATTACACTTTTCTACCCAAAGGAAAATGTATCTGCAATGTATAATTTATTCCAAGCAAATAACCTCATCAGTGGCGAAAATCCAATTTTCGAATTATAAAATTGGAAACCAATGTGTTAAACATTTAGATTTTAAATAACACTTATTATTAAAGATAGTAGACGCATTTGAAATAGTTTCATAAATTACCCTATTATAACATAAATTTTTAGAATTATTTTGATACACGTTTATATTTATTAAAAAAAATTGCGTATGATTCTAATTGTGGACACTAGTGTATTACGATCTCAGAAAAGTCATGACATCTCATTTATGAAATAAATGCACTGACTCATTTGTCTTTTTAAAGTTTTCTGTAAATTCAAAAGATAAATGCTCTTAAATATACCAGTTTTTAACTATTTTAACAATGATTATTTCCTTGAAACTAAGTTTAGTAAAGTGAACACATACAAAATTAAATTCAGTGGCAGGCTTATTATTCCCACATCTTGAAGTTCCTAGATTGCGAAGCATGTGCTTCGGTTAGGTTGTTAGTCTAACACGAAACCTTCAGTGTTTAGTTCCCAAGCATGATGCTTGGTACTGAGTTTTATCGACTCACTGAAGAAACGAAAAGCTAATTCAACCTTACCCAACCCGAGGGTCAAACTTCGGACCTGTCACGGTACTACTATGCAATCGGGCTTCAAATACATGAAAGTGAATCATAATGCAATGTATCGATGCAAAAAACGATACTTAAAATGTTAAGTAATTTAAGTTTTAGCATTACATTTTAGAA
The DNA here is from genome assembly GCA_030067965.1 of Latrodectus elegans. NCBI lineage: Eukaryota > Metazoa > Arthropoda > Arachnida > Araneae > Theridiidae > Latrodectus > Latrodectus elegans. Next base: position 79,167,727 of record CM057814.1, on the reverse strand, counting down.
AATTTTAAAATTCACTTACTCAAACGATTCTTTTAAAAGTATATCGAAAGAACCTTTTCTTTTTAAAGTTAGGAATTCGTTATTTAGAAATGATATGACAAATTTAAAAATATCTAAGATAAACCAAGTCTCATTTGTATTCAAGTTGCAAAAAAGTGCAAATTGTAAAAATATTTATCATGGTAAAACACAAACTTTAATATATGCTTAGAATGAGAATGCTAATTTTTGATGATACATTTCTTCATAATATCAAAATATAGCATTCAATGCAGTTCAAAAATCTAGGAAAAAAATTGTCTTAGATCAGAATTATAAAATGTTCTTAAATTACGTTGTCTAAAGTCTTTTAGGAAATTTGATGGACATAAATTATATACTTAAATTCACTTGAATCTTTAAGTTTATCAACAACCTAGTTATGATATTAAATTAATCAAGTTTCTTAAATTCCCTGATACATTTTGCTGATAGTAATTTTTCTTGAACTAAGTGCAGGTTTCAAAATTGTTCGAGAATCTGAAACATTTAATATTCTTACAATTAATTACAAAATGAAATGCTGATTTAAGAAATATCCAATCCTTCATTATTTTTTACTTTATAAATAATTTACATTATAATTAACACATTATTAGACGCTAAGCATTAAGACTATAATCCTTAATTATACTATATTTAATAATTGCATTGAAAATTAGAAATTTTATACAAAGTTTAGAAAACTTTTGATCACATACGGAATATTCTCTTGTTCTGATTATTCTTTTTTCAATCACTGCTTTACAAAATATATACTTTAAGAATTTTCGTATTCTATATTATTATAAGCTCATGAACGTTTAAACTCATGTGATAAGCTTATTTGATGATGAATTTTATATGTCAGAAGACTATTGCTTGCAATAGAATTAGATTACATACACATATACAGTTATCACTACTAAATATATGTCCTGCTCTCAAAATACTGTAATCCTTTTTGTTTGTACTTTCAATATTCGTTGAATGCTACAAGCATTTTACTTGTCACTAATCAGAAGTATTTGGATATAGATTTCAAATAAACATTTAGGATAATGGCCACTAATTTCCTTGAAAGGAGATTTCAAGGGCTCACAGTTGTGGCAGTTTCATTTTTATTTTTTTTATATCACACTCGTATATTGTTCTCCTGTTGCATCACCATACTTCTCTGTACCTATCCTTGAGTTGAATGCTACCAGTTGGTGAAACAACCAGGTAGGAATCTTCGTAATATTGTACCAGTGGTCAATCAGAACGCGTTTAACATTTAACCGGCCACCCGCAAAAGTACCTCATTTCACTCGGAAGACATCGAGACCACGATCTATTTAAAATCCCCCAGTCACCATTAGTGAACAAGACGAATCTTCGGTGAAGCCGGGTTTCGAACTCATCATCTTGCTATAATGATAGCTACGTACTAATCTCAGCCACATGGCTTTATATTAATTGATATCTAACTTCTTTTAGAGCAAGGAAATACATTAGATAGTTCAAAGCTTTTTTTAAACACGTTTTAGCAACGCAAAGAACTCTTGAAAATAATTTCTTAGTTTAAAACATCTAGTTTTAAAGTAGTCATAATTTACTTTTGAAACTAAAATTTCAATGCAGTCCAATGTCATCTAAGTGATTAAGTAGTAAGAATGTAACGCCTGCAAACATTACTCTCAAAGACTAATAAAAACTTTGTTTCGAATGAATTTAGAAAGCGCATTTACAGAGCATCAAGCTCTAAACTTTAGCAAATTTAACGTACTGCTTAATTTCGAGTTTGCAAGAACTTCTACATCCTCCTTTCATAAGCAAATTTGAGACTATATTCTGAAATAAAAACTAGGACATTAACTTTTCTCCCGTTAGACCATTAACAGTAAGATTCGGACTCCTAGGAGACTTTGAAGGAAGGTGTAATTATTTACACGACACAAGATGCCAACAAAATTTTCTCACTAAGGCTTCATACTAAAGAGATTGTTTTGTACTTAAAAATAAATTTAGCATTTGGATTAAGTAAATTATGGTATTGGAATGATTAAAAGCATAAAGACAACGACAACTGTGATTTCAAAAAGAAATAGAGAGCAGTAATTGTGTTGTAATATAGAAAAGGTTAAAATTAATCCGTTTTTGTTTACTTTCGTCTGCTTTAAAAAAACTTCATTCAACAGGATACTTTTTTAGTATGAAACACATCTTGAATAAATAGTTTTAGATTAATTTGACTTCTAAAATGCCACTGGAAGTACTAGGCTATGTATTTGCCTTTCTGGAAACCCTTAGATATGGAAAATCGATCTGAACAGACTATGTATTCTTTAATAGAGAAGTTTAATTAAGTGATTTTAACCTACGATGATAAAGTAAATCAATGCTACAATACGCAAGTTTAAAGCAGTCAGGTATTTTACGTTATCCCCACTATAGTGAAGAAATTTAAGCAAGTGCAAATGACAGTACTAAGTTAACCAATAAGATCAATTTAGTGTTTTTATAAAGAACATCCGAAGATATCAGTATCCTCCCAAGATAAATTTGAAAACAAAAATAAAGACATTTAAAAACTTTAATAGTAAAAATATGAAGTTACATTAAAGAGTAATGCGTTGTCAAGTTAAAAATAGTACTAAAAAATCGATATCAACCGAATGATAATGCAATACAAGTGTCAAAGAAGTCGTCCGTTCATTAAGCAGCTTTGAATTCACCGGGCTCTGCTGGTGGGAAGTAGTTGACAGTAGTAGTGTTGGTGATTGGACGACAGCCGAATACATAAGAATATTTGGCCATATCTACACGAATTTGAACGCACTCAGTACCCTCTCTGCAAATGCATCTGAAAATAAAGTAGAATGATTAGTTTGTTTCAGAGAAGTTTGGATTAATTTCATGCAAGATTAACAAGTGAATCACTTAAAGATGCATTTTTGGTAGTCAAGATTCAGCTTGTGGTTATTAGATATTGAAACACAAAACTAAAGTATAGAATTGAGACTGAGCAATTCCTAATGCATATACCCTTCAAGTAACAGCCAAAATCACGATACTTCGCAAAGGCCAAAGATAAGGAGCTAAGGACATATGTAGTTTTGGTTTATACCCAAATGTTAAGTAGACTATCATTTTACTCTTAAAGATTAGAAGTCTATAATTTCGAGTAGTATTTCTAAAAAACTCTAAGCTGAAGCTAGAGTATTTGCACTTACACTTGAATACTGTATAATTTCCCAAAAATTTACAGAAACCAAGAGTTTCATAGTAATCTTTCAGTAACTGAAATTTTAGAGGCAACCGTAGGAATGCTTTTAAATAATTCGTTTGAAAATTATCGTTATAGCTAATTTTTATACAAATTACAGAATTAGCTAGAATAAAAGTTAACTTTGGTTTAGGGGACAGGAGAGTGCAAAATACATGTAAAACAGGGATTACATCATAACGTTGATACCAAAACTAAGTGTTAAATTGAAGATCAAATAGTTAATTAACAAGTATCAGAAAAGATATCAGGAAGCTGATGATCGAGACTAAACAGCACTGATTAGTTTAAATATCGGAACAAAATTTAAGTACACTGTACGTCGTCAAGTGAAGTTTGATGCATTTGTTGTTTTTAGAGAAACGTACGTTCAGACGTAAAGATAAAAAAGTATACTTACGGGCTGAACACGGTAGTCATATATCCTTTGGTCACTCTGTCAAAGACCACCCAGCCACAGGGCATTTCTTCATAGCAATACTTTTCAGGTATCTCAGTTGTAGTCACCACAGAGGAGTCTTCGCTTACCTCCCTTTTCAGTTTCTGATAAAGAGAGAAACGCGTTAAAAGAGCTGTACGCAATGGTCTCCGAAACTTAAGCCGAAGTGTTAGATATTTTGTACAATTAACGAGATCATGAACATTAAAGCAGTTTATACAGAAGTTAGTGAAAATACAGGTCGCAATTAGACAATGCGTACAGGCGAAGTATGAACATAGTAATGAAATTAAGGTTCATTCAGCACACGTTAAGAGTACTAAATTTAAGAAGCAGCACTCCCGGTTTTCTACACGACCTAATAATACAAAAAGACAGTTGTACCTTTGGAGCAAAGGAGAATCGCAATTTCAAGCCATTATAAAGTTAAATTCTTTTAGAAGTTAAATAGGAGATCTTCCAGTTTCATGCGAAGAGCTAGGTTTTTAAAGATAAAAAAAATTGGATAATTAAAATATGTAACAGGTAGAGAAGACTTACAATTTTATTAACTTTGAACCTAACTTGATATTCTGTCAAGTTATGAAGAATTTGATGAGTTACTTTATACATGCCATCTTGTAAACATTATACAACTAGGCATGTCTCGTAGACGTATTTGACTAGTTTGAGATAATTACCCGAATTAACTTATTGAGAATTCTGAACGAAGTTAAGGTTGTAACTGGAGTATTAACTATTTTTCAAGACGACCTTTATATACCAGCTAAGAGTGCAAGCTTTATATGCTAAAGTGATTTTCATTTAGAGAGTTATAGGCCGGAAGTAAAGTGCTCACTTAACCTCAATAAATATACAACGTAAACAAAATTTTAACGAGATACGTATTAATAGCGACACACTTGTTTTTATACAAGTTTTGTATTAACAGTACACGGGGAAGAACTCACCTCAGTGATAAAAGTTAAATTCACAAATCCTAGGAATTACTTTCTTTAGATTCAACGTTAAAAATTTACCACAAAGGAAGTTTGTAAAAATAAGCAAGTACAGTCGTAAGGTGTTTAAAAAAAAAAAACTCATCATTTAGGACTAAAGTTGAATTAGTGTGTTACAGCAGTGTTAGTATTTCTAGACATCTGGAAGTACAGGATGTCAAGAGACTTAATGCATATACTAATACTTAACGGTTGAAGTTGTAAGATATAAGTTAAAATTAGAAGTACAAGAGGTAAATTCAAGTTAAAGTTTCTAGTTGAAATATTTCAGTTCACGCAATGAAGATTATATCCTAGAGAAGAAACTTCACATCGTCACCGCATACCTTCGGGTGGGTCGGTTCAACTCTTATTGTTACATCTTTCACAGAATATATCTCTTGCATACTAAACCAAATAAGTTGTTTAAAGAATCTTACCTGTGAAAGAATACTTGTCTCCAAGATAGCAGGCATTGTAAAAAAGAAACCGATTGCCAATAAAACTACTATCTCCATTGATCCCATGGTAATATAAAAAAAAACTTTAAAAGATAGGTTTGCAAAAAGCTTTAAAAAGTAAAGCAAAGCACGGTAGTGAAAAACGAATCAAATAGCTGTAATTTATACCCGTTTTCAATTCGTTATTTTTATTTTTTTATTGCTCACAAAGAATAATTTTTTTTTTAACCGCCAGGAGTAAAATATAAATAAATAATTATAATCACTAATTTCTTCAAATTAAGCATCACATTTTTCTAAAATAATTAAGAATTATTTTTCTTACCAATTTTTAATATTTTATAGCTAAAATTTAATTAAAATCATGCAAGGTTTACACATGAAATAACAACCAAATCCGAAACGAAAAATCGATGCTAAGTATTAACTTATTTATGAGAATCTCCGTATTTTTAAAGAAATAGCGATCAAATGTTTTTCAAATTTTCGTCTCTGCACTTTTTTTTAATTACTATTCCAAAATTGGGTTAAATGTTATCAAAATTCAAATCCTTGATCTCCTTCATACCAGAGTGCTCTTTCACGTTTTTTGAGTAGCCACATTATGTCCCTTTCTTTTCAACAGGGCCAGGAATTCTTTCAGAGTGTCTCTAGTGCAAGGCTGATCAGGCTTCCCCGAGACATATTCTTGACTGTCTGAATTTTACTATGAACGAGGTTTTGAAAAATCCTATTTTATTTTTAGACTTTTTAATGATTTTAGGTTTTATGGAGATGGTTTAGCTTCAGCTACACCACATCTGGAATTCAAAACAACAACAAGAACAAATGCCAGATCTTCGTTGAAATAACTGAGTTTCACCAAATCTTTACACCCACAAATTTTTTAGAAATTCGCTTTCACTAACGCAATACACTTTTCCTTGAAATTACGAAATAATTCTTTTCTTAAGGTCGCATTGTTATAAAGCGGAATAACTCGAGAATTCCCTAACTAGGAGTTAATTCTCGATTAACTCGAGAATTCCCCAACACGGAGTTAATTCTCGCTTAACTCTTCTATTTTTATTTTCAAAATAAAGTAAAGGGCGAGTCAGTCCGATAAATTTTGACTCTCATTGTTCTGATTTGAACATGCAGATCTGTTTTAGAGCCCATCCCCAAACAAGCACTCCCTGCAATACCGTAACGTTGGTGATTTTGATTCAGGCCTTATCCATAATAACTTCTGCCGTGAATCGGACTCCAAGCTAATCCTCGACTCGTTGAAAGGCACAATACCACTATGACGGTCCCCATTGTATGTGCACTTGTCCAGGTTAACCTCGACTCGTTGGAAGGTACAATACTACTATGACGGTCCCTATTGTATGTGCACATGTCCAGGTTAATCTCGACTCGTTGGAAGGCACAACTTTACGGTCCCCATTGCATGTGCACTTGTCCAGGTTAACCTCGACTCGTTGGAAGACACAATACCACTATGACGGTCCCCATTGATTGTACTAGTCCAGGTTAACCACTAACGACAATGAGGGCTGTGAGTGGAACATGTCTGAAAAGCCAGTGAGCATACACCAAACTGTTCCAAATATCTGTACACAATTTGCTTTGAAACAGTCGTAGCCATAGCTGACGCGACAAGTTCTCTTCAATGCGCTTTCTGTTTCTTTTGAAGATTATTGCGAAATACCTGCCTTCATTCGGAGTTGTCACTCGAGGACGATATGTACTGTAACTTCTATTGAAATTTCCATCATCTTGGAATCGTGGTCACAGACTAGAGTTATAGTTTGGGCGATTATGAATTCCTTGGTTATTATTGCCATCTGTCTGCACCCGAATTCCAGGGACTAATATTCTATCACGTAAAACCTCACCCACATGCATCCTCTGTATCATACCTATGCAGTCATGATATTGAACAACGGACGAACAGATTGTTAACACATTTCCTTCTTTACTTCAGGTTCTTATTTAGACTTGTCTTACGCTCTCGTCATTTTAGTGTATGCTAGGCGTCATCAGATGCCTTCCTGTAATTTACATATTATGCTTAACTGAATAAGTGATTTTAATACAGATATCATTTCTCTTTTCGCGTCGATTTTCGTGTGCTTTTAGATGGTCCTTAATTTATGGTCTTGCGTGTAGTTTGGACTGTCTTATTCTTTTTATTCTTGAAGAAACTAGATTTCTTACCATGTGCAGTACTTTCTTTTTCAGCAATAGTTTTACATGGAATCAAAATTGATGCTGGAGAAAAATAAGATTATTTTACGATAAACTTTATTTTTAGTAAGCTTAATATCACTGAATCAACCAGTGGTTTTAAAAATTTGGTTGTTATTTTATGCAGCAATTGATCACAAAGTATTTGAGAAAAAAACATTCACAATTTTTTTGTCTGTGCACAATGAAACATCTTTTGATAGATTAATTGTGCCGTAATGATGCATATTGTGTATGGCTATATTAATATTTACCTCCCAACATACTGGTAACTTTCATAAATTATAAGATTGCAAGCATATTAACATAGAGATATTGTTGAAGTCCAAGAAAGAGAAAAGAAATTTTTTTCCTTATCTTGTGGATTAAACAAACAGCAAAATTTTCCCAATCTCTAAATATGAATGTTATAAATGAAATGTTTCAATTTTTTATTCGTTTGTTTTTCTAACATATTCATTTTCATAAAATAGTTTCTTTGACTTTTTTCAGCTGAAAGTATATTGTGTGCTTAATCTTAGTAAAACTTTTCACTTCTGTTAGAATATTAAATAAAAAAAAATTGAGCATAAATGCTTGAACTTTTAAAATCATAATTAAAGAAGGAATAATAAAATAAAATGCACATTTTTAGTTTAAGCAATTCTTATATAATAGTGTCCCGATAACTTGGCTTAATGTGGACTGAAGGAGGGACGAGACTGAAAACTCTGGGCTATAGAGAATTGGATAACATTACCAAATAAGCACCGACCCACCCGAAGGTATGCGGTGGAGAACGTCATTGGGACAGTAAACCTTGAGGAACCTGGCTCAGCACTTGGCCAGGAAAAACTGGAACACCTAAGTGGTGGTATGTCCAAACCACTCGAAAGTCCCCAAAGGGGAGAAGGGCTGGTGGGCGTTCCATTGAGACTCTGCTGTGACTGGGAGATGGGCCGGTTGGCCTTTATTGATAAACAGTTACAGAAATGTTTCTAGATTACATTGAATAGTACACAAAATATTTACAAAGTATATACATGGTATGCTTCACTGGCTGAGCTGGAGGAGGAGCTCTGCCTGTAGGATCTCCTTTGCTCCCTGTTGGAATCCTTTGTTGAAGAAGAGTAGTGTGGGTTCCATCTCTTGGCACTTCTTTGGGTATCTCCTACTCCTAATGTCGGTGTACTGCTCACAGTGGAAGAGTAGGTGTTCCGGACTTTGTCTCTCGTCGTCATGAGGGCAGGTGCTCTGTTTACCGTGATACCTATTCCTATAGGTTCCGAAGGCCCCATGTCCGGTGAGGAACTGGTTCAGAAAGAAGTCCCCTTGTAGCCTATTCCGGGAAACTTTCGGAAAGAAGCCGTGGAGTCTCCTGGCTTTGTCTGAATTCGTCCAATTGTCCTGCCATTTGTCCATGATGTGCTGTGTGGTAAGCGTCTTCATTTGTTGCCTGCTGAGTCGTACCTTGACATGTACTTCCTCAGCTGTGGTAGCCTCTTTCGCTTTGGAGTCTGCAGCCTCATTTTGTACAATCCCTATGTGCGCTTTGACCAAGTGCAAGGTGAACTTGTCTGCATGCTCTTTGCAGATAGCCTGGATGCTGTGGATTGTGTCGCTGAGAGGATAGCGATTGCCAATCGCGGCCAATACAGATCTGGAGTCTGAGTGGATATGACATCTGGAGATGTCTTGTGCAATGGCATATCTCATGGTTGCCAAGATGGCTGTGGCTTCGGCCTCGAACACAGATGCCTCGTCGTTTAATCTAAGTATGATGGTGTGGATGATTGTGTCTCCTTTATAGATGTTGGCTGCACATCCAACTCTTTTGTTGATCCTCGACCCGTCTGTGTACGCATACTAATTTTCGTGGTTGGTCTCCATAATCCATTTGATTCCAATGGTGGCCCATGGGGGAACCAGGCGTTCTGTCTTTGTCCAGGCGTTGTCCGGATTCCAGGTGGCGCCTCCGCACTGTATGGGACTGGAGTGATTCCAGAGCTCGAATCTCTTTTTGTAGGCGTCTGCTTGAAGGTGCAGAGGAGGGACCCCTGCCAGTATGTTGAGGGCGTCTGTTGCGGTTGTTCTGTAGGCCTTGGTGACCTTCAGAAGTAAGATGCGTTGGATTTGGAGGATCTTTGTGTTGATGCGGATTGTATCTGAGTACCACACCTGGCATCCGTAGAGAATGGTACTTTCTATCACGCTGGTGTGTATCGTCTTGAGTATGTTCGGTTTGAGTCCCCAGGTTACTCGCGAGAGTCTGGCTAACTTGTTTTGGAGGCAGAGAGAATTGGATAAAAAAAAAACTTATCTTATGAAAGTATAGAGCCTTTTTCACATGAAAATGAAAATTAAGGAATATACAAGGCACAATAATTTACTTGGTAATACATGTTTCAGGAAAATACTTTATGATGATATAAAATGTCTATAAGGAAAAAAAATTAACTATCTGAATACAAAAACTCGCTATTTTTAGTTATGTTCTATTGTCTTCCGATTGCACTCTGCTTTTTGCTATTTCATCACAAAGAAGACGAAGGAATAGAAAGACATTATCGATGTCTCTTGTTCAAAATATTGAAGGATGGTTTCGACAGCCTTTAGTCCCTTACTATGTGATGTTTTAGGAACTTGTAAGATGGAATTCTTCAACATCTTCAACATTTTCTGCCAGTTTTTCATTAACTGTGACAGAAACAATACTTTTTGCATCGAAGAATATATTTTTTCTCTTTGCCAGGTTATGGCCGAGTTATCTGTCTGGTCTGCTGGGTAATTGAGTTCCTAATTTTCGGGACTGTACTCAATGTATTGCTTCATTATATATATATATATATATATATATATATATATATATATATATATATATATATATATATATATATATATATATATATATAGAATATATATATATATATATATATATATATATATATATATATATATATATATATATATATTTCTCCTGTGTGTATTGTCCTTTTAAGAGATTTAGTCTAATAACAAGTCCCATCATTAAATCGGAGTTTGTCACAAGTATCTATATAAATGAAAATCTGTTATACTCGTTAATTAACCAGAATTGAATTCAGATAACAATATTTTACAATAATTTTTTTCTATAATGCTCTATTTTTTGATGTTTGAATATAGCAGTCTTTCGTTTGAAGACCAAAGTTAAGGTTTGATTTCCATATCAGCCTATGTTAATCTCCTGTGACATTTTTGTTAAATTTTTTGGCGTATAATTAACGTATTAATATCCTAAATTTGTATGCATTAAAATCATTTATTACTATATCTCATTTTTTATCTGTAACTTAAACTTTAGGCTATGAAAGTAAACACAGTGGTAATTTTTTTAGAAACTTATGGAATAGATCCTTTAGTAATCCATTACAAACGTATAAAAATTCTTCATTTCTTCTCCCGTTTTATTTAAATTACAATGTTTAGTGTTTACGCAAATTAACTCTAATATGACGCAAGAAATTTAGGTTTATATACTTTTTATTTACAAATAATTATCCATTAATTAAATCTACGTAGTTAAAAAAGCTCAATAATTAAAATATTCCTTAAAATATCATCAAGTTCCTTAAAAAAGGAATTTTCCTTGATAGTGTAATCCCATTTATGTATCACAAAGTAGAAAAACTGGAAAATCCCTATTGCACTTTCTAAAACGTAAGTTATCAATTTTTTTTTTTTTTTTTTTTTCGAAATACATTCTACAAAGTTAAATGAGTGTTTTTGCCTTGTTGTGGTTTATAAGATCCACTTCATCAAGTATAAATAATAAAACATATATCTAAAATCGAATTGATAACTATCTCTTGTGTGTATCTGACTTATACGCTCAATATTAACACTGTATTGTAGGCTACACCTTTCATTTAACCTCGTCCTTCTGTACCATATCACCGTCATTTATTTTTTTTCTACATTTAACTAAACGCTTACAAGAGGGCGCTATCGCCTACGTTGAGAACGGTGGGTTCTCAACGTAGGAGGACCTATCTTCTAGATATATGTTCTCGCAAAAAAGAGCAATATCTAATTCCAGTTGCTTAACAGGGACCCTAGAATTTTCACTCTCTGAAAAACAGGGTCCTACGACTAAATAATTTTTTTGCTTCTGTTTTTTTTTTTTAATTAAAAAATATTTTTGTTTACTTCGTTTAGAATTGTCTTTTTTTACGCCAATTAGATAGATGTGTTAATTTTTTCAACTACGAAAAATTTTGAATGGAACCCACTTAATCTCCATCTCGACAAACGAAACTTCTTAAATTGTTCAAATGAAACAAAACTCCAACTACAAACTTTTAAAGAGTTTTTTCTTCTTTCTATGTTTCAACATAGGGAAATGAGAAATTTTTTTCTTTTCTGTGTCCTTACACAGAAATGGTCCTCGGAAGAAGAACCTTGGAAACATAGAAGTGGAATTCGTCACTACAATTCTTTTCTATCAAATGTCTGATATCCATGTGTATCCGTGATTATTGTTCCCATAATGTCTACACGTTTCGCTTGAGGAATCAATACAAATTTTTAGGCGTTACATCAAAGACAATAAAAATTTTAAAAATATCAGATTATAAAAATTAAAAACGGTAAAGAAAACTGTTTGCCAGAGACTTTTCAAAAATATAGCTAGTAAATGGGAGTTGAAATTATCGTTATATCTAGGTGTCAGAGTAGGGACTAGCCTCTAGTCCGTAAAAGCACAAGTGTACGAGATAGAGATTCGTAAAAACGAGCACAACTAAAATGAAACATTGTTTAAGGAGCTTTTTCCTCTTTCAATGTTCGCATGTACGAGAAGGAGAAAAATAGATGGAATTTCCTCCTTTCAATCTTCTATTGAGAGGACAAAAGCAGAATTAGGAGATACACAGTTTTATCCCATCAAATAACCATATATCTTCGACTATTGCTCTTACCAAGTCTGGAATGCCTGCTGTGTCGCTTTGTAATTCAAGAGTAAATTACGTCCTCATGCGTTATATAAAGCAATCAAATTAAAACAAATGAGGAAATATAAATAAAGAAAAGGAAACTGTTTATCCACGCGCGAATCGAAAGCTAAAAAGAAAAAAAAATTCAAAATTTTAGTTACTAAATAGGTGATAAAATTATCATTGTGTCAGGGTAGAAACTAGCCACTACTTCGCAAAAACGTGAATTGTCTTAAATTAGAGGTTCGTAAAAACGAGCGTCTACTTTATACAAAGTAATAAGTAATAATAATTATCCATGTGGTTTCTGATTAAAAGAAAAAAAGGAAATTGTTTCAGAAAATAAAATGTATTTCTTATTGCTTTTATACATGATTCAATATTGTGTATACAGTTAAAGCTAAATAAACGATAAAAAAAATCGTAATAATGAAATTAACAAACATTCTTCAACGTGTTTTTTAATATATTTGATCTTAAGTATTATTCTAAGCATTTTTATTTTAATATCAAATTAACCAGATTGATTTGTTATTAGGTATAAATGTTTGAAAAAAAAAAAAAAACTGCTGTTTTGGTTTGCATGCTAGTTGATTACGCAGTTTGTACTTTCGAATAAACAAGAACAGGCAGAAGTCATTACCGATTTTCTCATTTAAAAGACTTTTAAAAAAATACAGCTTTTGTTTGTATAAAAATGTGGGAATTCAAAATATCCACTGATTTTATTTTCAGCGATGATCTTCGAAGAGTTATGCAGCAAAATCAATGTCATTAGAACACGAAAGCCTGTTAACAAAGATTTATTCCTCCTGATTCAGTAAAATTCAATCATCCTAAATTTTAAACCAGAAATTTTTATATGATGGGACTCTGGAATATTTATTAATAATTATCTGTGCAGAACAGTAGCAGAAAAACGTTACAAACATGGAGACTTGCGGAACAGCAAGATTCCAAAGGAAGAATTTTTTGGTGCAAGTTCCGCAATCAATTATTTTGGTAAGTGATGTCAAAATTTATACAAACTGAATCATTTTGGGACAAATTGAACTCATTCGAGAGAGGTTATTGTCATAAAATTGAATTAGCTTCTATGAGATCTGAAGAATCCTCAGGCATGCAAACAGATCTGAGGTTTTCTGATTTTTATTCACGTTTAACATTAAAATTGAAACATTGAGAAGGATTTGTAAGAAAGAAATTAATTCATGTATTTTGGTGTTATCGAAATAAGCAACAATTAAGTTTTAGACCTAACTACTAATGCTGAAAAATTCATGATGAGGGTAGTAGAATATTGATACTCCATCGGTGGAAATAGGCTTTTTGATGAGCTTAGGATGAAGAGTTCTCAGCAGTCCTAGCTCAATAACCTAAATAAAATACTTATAAATACGCATTTAAGATAGATTATCATCAAAGGATCTCAATTTAAAAAGGAACATTTTAGTGTGACCTTATTGATATAATAAATTTCTGGAATCATAAATTTAGAATTAGAAAAATATTAGTGATATGACACTTTGGAATTTTTATTCAAATTTTTCGCCTTCTGATACAGTAAAATTCTGGAATCAAAAATTTAGAACTAAATTTTTTATATTAGGTATGTGACTCTGAAATTTATATTAAAACTGTTAAAAAATTTTGTCTTCTGATATAATAAAATTCTGGAATCATAAATTTGAACTAGAAACTTTTTTGATTAGTGATATGACTCTGAAATATTTACTGAAAATGTTCTAAATTTTTGTCGTGTTGGAAAACTTCCGCAGGTAACAGGGCGATGAGAGGTAACACAGAAAGAAATCGAATCTTTTTACAATATTTTCCTTCGAGTCATTATTAGAAGGAATTGAAGATCAAAATTGATAATGCGTTTCAAGACATTACTTTGTTAAATGAAACAGTGCATTGTGCATGAAAAACGAAATCAAAAACTGATCATGAGTCTCACAACACAAATAGGACTATTTTCGACAATTGCCAATAATTTTGAACCCAATTTAAACTTACAGTGGTAATTCTTTTGTTTTGAAGCTTACAAGATTAGAATTAATGTTTCTTAAATTTTACATGATATACTTTGTTAGTGTTTTGATGTTGAAAGCATTATTTCTTATAATTTTTTATAACTTTTATATAATTATTCTATTATAAGGAAGAAAGAACATAGCTTGCAATATAGTTGGAACATAATATAGCCATTTGTGTTGACTGAAAACAACTTTCGGGAGATTTATGTATAAACCCATTTTTTAGCAATTATACGGCAAAGTATCAGAGCCGATTTCATTTTTTCCAAGACCACTACAGTTTTTGGATTAAGCCTTAATCAGTATTCAATGGATTGTGTGGATTTCGATATGTCTATCAGATTTTAAAACTAATTCTCACTGTTTGATTTTGAGTAGATCGATTCGTCCTCTTCAATTACACTTTTCTACCCAAAGGAAAATGTATCTGCAATGTATAATTTATTCCAAGCAAATAACCTCATCAGTGGCGAAAATCCAATTTTCGAATTATAAAATTGGAAACCAATGTGTTAAACATTTAGATTTTAAATAAAACTTATTATTAAAGATAGTAGACGCATTTAAAATAGTTTCATAAATTACCCTATTATAACATAAATTTTTAGAATTATTTTGATACACGTTTATATTTTTTTAAAAAAAAATTGCGTATGATTCTAATTGTGGACACTAGTGTATTACGATCTCAGAAAAGTCATGACATCTCATTTATGAAATAAATGCATTAATTCATTTGTCTTTTTAAAGTTTTCTGTAAATTCAAAAGATAAAAACTGGTATATTTAAGAGCATTTAACTATTTTAACAATGATTATTTCCTTGAAACTAAGTTTAGTAAAGTGAACACATACAAAATTAAATTCAGTGGCAGGCTTATTATTCCCACATCTTGAAGTTCCTAGATTGCGAAGCATGTGCTTCGGTTAGGTTGTTAGTCTAACACGAAACCTTCAGTGTTTAGTTCCCAAGCATGATGCTTGGTACTGAGTTTTATCGACTCACTGAAGAAACGAAAAGCTAATTCAACCTTACCCAACCCGAGGGTCAAACTTCGGACCTGTCACGGTACTACTATGCAATCGGGCTTCAAATACATGAAAGTGAATCATAATGCAATGTATCGATGCAAAAAACGATACTTAAAATGTTAAGTAATTTAAGTTTTAGCATTACATTTTAGAAAATTTTAAAATTCACTTACTCAAACGATTCTTTTAAAAGTATATCGAAAGAACCTTTTCTTTTTAAAGTTAGGAATTCGTTATTTAGAAATGATATGACAAATTTAAAAATATCTAAGATAAACCAAGTCTCATTTGTATTCAAGTTGCAAAAAAGTGCAAATTGTAAAAATATTTATCATGGTAAAACACAAACTTTAATATATGCTTAGAATGAGAATGCTAATTTTTGATGATACATATCTTCATAATATCAAAATATAGCATTCAATGCAGTTCAAAAATCTAGGAAAAAAATTGTCTTAGATCAGAATTATAAAATGTTCTTAAATTACGTTGTCTAAAGTCTTTTAGGAAATTTGATGGACATAAATTATATACTTAAATTCACTTGAATCTTTAAGTTTATCAACAACCTAGTTATGATATTAAATTAATCAAGTTTCTTAAATTCCTGATACATTTTGCTGATAGTAATTTTTCTTGAACTAAGTGCAGGTTTCAAAATTGTTCGAGAATCTGAAACATTTAATATTCTTACAATTAATTACAAAATGAAATGCTGATTTAAGAAATATCCAATCCTTCATTATTTTTTACTTTATAAATAATTTACATTATAATTAACACATTATTAGACGCTAAGCATTAAGACTATAATCCTTAATTATACTATATTTAATAATTGCATTGAAAATTAGAAATTTTATACAAAGTTTAGAAAACTTTTGATCACATACGGAATATTCTCTTGTTCTGATTATTCTTTTTTCAATCACTGCTTTACAAAATATATACTTTAAGATTTTTCGTATTCTATATTATTATAAGCTCATATGAACGTTTAAACTCATGTGATAAGCTTATTTAATGATGAATTTTATATGTTAGAAGACTATTGCTCTTGCAATAGAATTAGATTACATACACATACGCAGTTATCACTACTAAATATATGTCCTGCTCTCAAAATACTGTAATCCTTCTTGTTTGTACTTTCAATATTCGTTGAATGCTACAAGCATTTTACTTGTCACTAATCAGAAGTATTTGGATATAGATTTCAAATAAACATTTAGGATAATGGCCACTAATTTCCTTGAAAGGAGATTTCAAGGGCTCACAGTTGTGGCAGTTTCATTTTATTTTTTATATCACACTCGTATATTGTTCTCTTGTTGCATCACCATACTTCTCTGTACCTATCCTTGAGTTGAATGCTACCAGTTGGTGAAACAACCAGGTAGGAATCTTCGTAATATTGTACCAGTGGTCAATCAGAACGCCTTTAACATTTAACCGGCCACCCCCAAAAGTACCTCATTTCACTCGGAAGACATCGAGACCACGATCTATTTAAAATCCCCCAGTCACCATTAGTGAACAAGACGAATCTTCTGTGAAGCCGGGTTTCGAACTCATTATCTTGCTATAATGACAGCTACGTACTAATCTCAGCCACATGGCTTTATATTAATTGATATCTAACTTCTTTTAGAGCAAGGAAATACATTAGATAGTTCAAAGCTTTTTTTAAACACGTTTTAGCAACGCAAAGAACTCTTGAAAATAATTTCTTAGTTTAAAACATCTAGTTTTAAAGTAGTCATAATTTACTTTTGAAACTAAAATTTCAATGCAGTCCAATGTCATCTAAGTGATTAAGTAGTAAGAATGTAACGCCTGCAAACATTACTCTCAAAGACTAATAAAAACTTTGTTTCGAATGAATTTAGAAAGCGCATTTACAGAGCATCAAGCTCTAAACTTTAGCAAATTTAACGTACTGCTTAATTTCGAGTTTGCAAGAACTTCTACATCCTCCTTTCATAAGCAAATTTGAGACTATATTCTGAAATAAAAACTAGGACATTAACTTTTCTCCCGTTAGACCATTAACAGTAAGATTCGGACTCCTAGGAGACTTTGAAGGAAGGTGTAATTATTTACACGACACAAGATGCCAACAAAATTTTCTCACTAAGGCTTCATACTAAAGAGATTGTTTTGTACTTAAAAATAAATTTAGCATTTGGATTAAGTAAATTATGGTATTGGAATGATTAAAAGCATAAAGACAACGACAACTGTGATTTCAAAAGAAATAGAGAGCAGTAATTGTGGTGTAATATAGAAAAGGTTAAAATTAATCCGTTTTTGTTTACTTTCGTCTGCTTTAAAAACTTCATTCAACAGGATACTTTTTAGTATGAAACACATCTTGAATAAATAGTTTTAGATTAATTTGACTTCTAAAATGCCACTGGAAGTACTAGGCTATGTATTTGCCTTTCTGGAAACCCTTAGATATGGAAAATCGATCTGAACAGATTATGTATTCTTTAATAGAGAAGTTTAATTAAGTGATTTTAACCTACGATGATAAAGTAAATCAATGCTACAATACGCAAGTTTAAAGCAGTCAGGTATTTTACGTTATCGCCACTATAGTGAAGAAATTTAAGCAAGTGAAAATTACAGTACTAAGTTAACCAATAAGATCAATTTAGTGTTTTTATAAAGAACATCCGAAGGTATCAGTATCCTCCCAAGATAAATTTGAAAACAAAAATAAAGACATTTAAAAACTTTAATAGTAAAAATATGAAGTTACATTAAAGAGTAATGCGTTGTCAAGTTAAAAATA
Organism: Latrodectus elegans; assembly: GCA_030067965.1. Classification (NCBI taxonomy): domain Eukaryota; kingdom Metazoa; phylum Arthropoda; class Arachnida; order Araneae; family Theridiidae; genus Latrodectus; species Latrodectus elegans. The sequence goes on along the minus strand of CM057814.1, from coordinate 79,149,510 downwards.
GTACTAAAAATCGATATCAACCGAATGATAATGCAATACAAGTGTCAAAGAAGTCGTCCGTTCATTAAGCAGCTTTGAATTCACCGGGCTCTGCTGGTGGGAAGTAGTTGACAGTAGTAGTGTTGGTGATTGGACGACAGCCGAATACATAAGAATATTTGGCCATATCTACACGAATTTGAACGCACTCAGTACCCTCTCTGCAAATGCATCTGAAAATAAAGTAGAATGATTAGTTTGTTTCAGAGAAGTTTAGATTAATTTCAAGCAAGATTAACAAGTGAATCACTTAAAGATGCATTTTTGGTAGTCAAGATTCAGCTTGTGGTTATTAGATATTGAAACACAAAACTAAAGTATAGAATTGAGACTGAGCAATTCCTAATGCATATACCCTTCAAGTAACAGCCAAAATCACGATACTTCGCAAAGGCCAAAGATAAGGAGCTAAGGACATATGTAGTTTTGGTTTATACCCAAATGTTAAGTAGGCTATCATTTTTTTATTATTAAAGATTAGAAGTCTATAATTTCGAGTAGTATTTCTAAAAAACTCTAAGCTGAAGCTAGAGTATTTGCACTTACACTTGAATACTGTATAATTTCCCAAAAATTTACAGAAACCAAGAGTTTCATAGTAATCTTTCAGTAACTGAAATTTTAGAGGCAACCGTAGGAATGCTTTTAAATAATTCGTTTGAAAATTATCGTTATAGCTAATTTTTATACAAATTACAGAATTAGCTAGAATAAAAGTTAACTTTGGTTTAGGGGACAGGAGAGTGCAAAATACATGTAAAACAGGGATTACATCATAACGTTGATACCAAAACTAAGTGTTAAATTGAAGATCAAATAGTTAATTAACAAGTATCAGAAAAGATATCAGGAAGCTGATGATCGAGACTAAACAGCACTGATTAGTTTAAATATCGGAACAAAATTTAAGTACACTGTACGTCGTCAAGTGAAGTTTGATGCATTTGTTGTTTTTAGAGAAACGTACGTTCAGACGTAAAGATAAAAAGTATACTTACGGGCTGAACACGGTAGTCATATATCCTTTGGTCACTCTGTCAAAGACCACCCAGCCACAGGGCATTTCTTCATAGCAATACTTTTCAGGTATCTCAGTTGTAGTCACCACAGAGGAGTCTTCGCTTACCTCCCTTTTCAGTTTCTGATAAAGAGAGAAACGCGTTAAAAGAGCTGTACGCAATGGTCTCCGAAACTTAAGCCGAAGTGTTAGATATTTTGTACAATTAACGAGATCATGAACATTAAAGCAGTTTATACAGAAGTTAGTGAAAATACAGGTCGCAATTAGACAATGCGTACAGGCGAAGTATGAACATAGTAATGAAATTAAGGTTCATGCAGCACGCGTTAAGAGTACTAAATTTGAGAAGCAGCACTCCCGGTTTTCTACAAGACCTAATAATACAAAAAGACAGTTGTACCTTTGGAGCAAAGGAGAATCGCAATTTCAAGCCATTAGAAAGTTAAATTCTTTTAGAAGTTAAATAGGAGATCTTCCAGTTTCATGCGAAGAACTAGGTTTTTAAAGATAAAAAAATTGGTTGATTAAAATATGTAACAGGTAGAGAAGACTTACAATTTTATTAACTTTGAACCTAACTTGATATTTTGTCAAGTTATGAAGAATTTGATGAGTTACTTTATACATGTCATCTTGTAAACATTATACAACTAGGCATGTCTTGTAGACGTATTTGACTAGTTTGAGATAATTACCCGAATTAACTTATTGAGAATTCTGATCGAAGTTAAGGTTGTAACTGGAGTATTAACTATTTTCAAGACGACCTTTTTATACCAGCTAAGAGTACAAGCTTTATATGCTAAAGTGATTTTCATTTAGAGAGTTATAGGCCGGAAGTAAAGTGCTCACTTAACCTCAATAAATATACAACGTAAACAAAATTTTAACGAGATACGTATTAATAGCGACACACTTGTTTTTATACAAGTTTTGTATTAACAGTACACGGGGAAGAACTCACCTCAGTGATAAAAGTTAAATTCGCAAATCCTAGGAATTACTTTCTTTAGATTCAACGTTAAAAATTTACCACAAAGGAAGTTTGTAAAAATAAGCAAGTACAGTCGTAAGGTGTTTAAAAAAAAAAAAAACTCATCATTTAGGACTAAAGTTGGATTAGTGTGTTACAGCAGTGTTAGTATTTCTAGACATCTGGAAGTACAGGATGTCAAGAGACTTAATGCATATACTAATACTTAACGGTTGAAGTTGTAAGATATAAGTTATAATTAGAAGTACAAGAGGTAAATTCAAGTTAAAGTTTCTAGTTGAAATATTTCAGTTCACGCAATGAAGATTATATCCTAGAGAAGAAACTTCACATCGTCACCGCATACCTTCGGGTGGGTCGGTTCAACTCTTATTGTTACATCCTTCACAGAATATATCTCTTGCATACTAAACCAAATAAGTTGTTTAAAGAATCTTACCTGTGAAAGAATACTTGTCTCCAAGATAGCAGGCATTGTAAAAAAGAAACCGATTGCCAATAAAACTACTATCTCCATTGATCCCATGGTAATATAAAAAAAAACTTTAAAAGATAGGTTTGCAAAAAGCTTTAAAAAGTAAAACAAAAGCAAAGCACGGTAGTGAAAAACGAATCAAATAGCTGTAATTTATACCCGTTTTCAATTCGTTATTTTTATTTTTTTATTGCTCACAAAGAATAATTTTTTTTTAACCGCCAGGAGTTACTATGTATTACATAAATTTCTAAAGTGGAAGTTATTGTCCCCAAACGGCAACATTAACAAATGACAAAGTTTGTTTTAATTGATTCGTAAAAGCTTTTAAAAATAGAGTTTTTTGCTTTTTGTGTGACTTGTTAATATAATCACATGAGGGATAATTTTTATTATATTAAAAAATAATCCAAATAAGGGATTCAGACTAAGCATTTTTCTTTGTGTAAAAGACGAATTGGTGTTTGAAGGGTCAGCATTGCCGTGGGTATTGAAGGCGTGCACTCATATTAAAGACATATTGAGATGCACCACTGACCCTGCTGCCTGTTGAACAGCACCGTGAGCAATGTAGAATTTTTTCTTTTAGGATTCTAAGAACACATGAATTTTTGGATTTTTCAAAAGAAGCTGATTTCTTTTATAGGAACAACCAATGTGCATTGCTTATGACTTAATTGTCATCAATTTCTACTTCTTCGTGACATCATCAATAATTGACAATGTCTGTGTAAATTCCATCGGATTTGCGGAAATAAACTCGACAGTAATTTAGCATTATCTATAACACCTATTTTAGAATCATAAGTTGATTATGTTGCAATATACTGTTACAATTTCTCACGAATATAACGGCATTTCTGTTTAGCAAATCATATTTAAACTTCATAGCCCTTACAAAGATTTGCAATTTGCATAACATGGGACAATAAGTCAAATTTCATAAAAATCTACTGGGTTGATTAAATAAATATGCTACTCGCCATTAAAATTGCTGTACTGAAAAAATACAAATAACAAAATGATATTTACTCGGAAAATATATCACAAGTTTCCAAGAAATTTGAAAAAATACAACTTGAAAATTAGTACTAGAGCAATCTTCTGTGGCCTGACTTTGAGTCAATATGTGATTAAATGTCATGTACAAATACATCTGCATGTGCAACTTCAGTATGACAAAACAGTTCATCGATCTTAGTGGTTGGCGTATAGTCATGTGTAAATTCCAATGAGCCTGTTGTTCGACGATCATTGATCAGACTTTTCTGTTGGTAAGAGGTCTGGAGAACTCCCTAGCCTGGGCAGTAGCCGTTTTCTAAGATTACGATTGCAATGTTGCAAATGATGTCACTTTGGTTACTTGAAGAAAGTGAATTCGATTAGTTATTTCGGATTATAATGCATATGGAAATGCATGGATGCTCATAAGGTAAAAACATTGTGAAAGCGCATACTATATTTTTTAACCAATCAAGTTATTTGTTAATAGTTTAAGGATAAGTCACAGACTAGTCTGTCTTTTAATGTGTAATATAGGAAGTTAAGGGTTCAAGGATCATGACTCACTTTTATTGGATTCTTAGTTATCGATGTCTAATGGTAAAACTACATAATTTAATTAGGAAGATTAAGGCCCAGTATTAAGCAATGGAATGGATTATTGTATTTATATTGCGGAAACAACATTTGTCAAAATGGGTATTTCGGATTTTTCTATTTTTTTTCTTTCATTAGACACATATATAAATATGAATATGAAATGAAATATAAATATGAATATGAAATGCATGCTAAAAAAATTCTTTTAGAGAGTTAGAAATATTATTATGTATAAAACGTATATACCTAGAAAAATAAATCATTTTAAACCAAAGCACAAAATTAATACAATTATATTTGTTATAAAATTAACATGAAATCAGAATTTTTAAAAATACAATAAAATATTATTATATTCAATTTTATTTACATAAAATATTTTTTTATTTTTTAATTTTTCAATTATTAAAATAATGTTGGATGTAAACATTTTGAAAATATGTAAATAAATTTGGAACAAATAAATAACATCATTTGTTTATCACTCCAGCTTGATATTTACAGATAATACATTAATATTTTTTCCGGAGAGCAACATAATGTGATGTAAAGAATTGTAAAAAAAATCTGTTTAGGAGTTTTTTCTGTTGTTGTTACTAATGACACTTGGACAAGATAAGCTCGCTATGCTTCGCCTATGCGAATTTAAGACAATTGGGAGCGTCTTTCTTTTAATCAGAGCACCATGAGAGTGAAAGTACGGATTTTGCTCTTCAAATCTTCCGATAGATGGCAGCACTAAAAGATTTAATTCCTCAATTTTGGCATTGATCTAAAGGGGGAGCAAATTTCGTCAGACCATTGCAACCATGGTAATTTCTCAACGACTGACCACAGGACTTTCGATTCCACTGATTTTACGAGCACATATATCGCATGTACTCGGTGGGTCTTTGGCGACATTGGGAATCCAACCCCACTCTTCCATGGAACGCTGATACCCTAACCACTAAGCTATCACGGCCCGGAGTTTTTTCTGACATAATTAAATGGAAAATTTTTAAATTAAATATCCAACATTTAAGAAAGATGTTATCCAGTTTCCCGAATTTTTATTAAAGAAAATTTGCATTGAAAAATTAAAAATTTTTCTTTTTATATAGAACAATATAAATTATGCCAATTTGTGATACTGAATACAAAAGGTAAAAAAGTTTAATCCAAAAACTTATTATCAAGTATAAGAATTCAGCCACGAAAAAATTTACATTTCTTTAATTTGAAAAGTATAGTTTTAGAATTCTGTAGGTAAAGAAATAAAATTAATGAATATGTGATGAAATAACTATTGCAAAACATTTATTTTTTAATACATTTAGAGTTACATTTCATAATAATATAGACGAACGGACAGTTGAATGATTAGTGTTCGTTATCTTACAATTAACAAATTTCTACCTTGGGTGTGGATGTTTGAAGTGATATGAAATACACATTAAAAGCATAAACTCCCGATAAACTAATCCTCTATTTTAAAAAGTAATTATAAAGTGCAAACGAACAAAACCAAACAAATAAATCAGATTGAACACAAGTTTCTATAAATTAAAGTAAATTATATAATCTGATTTATAGAGCACGCACTGGTTGTTTTGGAAGTTCAATTAAATAACGTCACTATGAAGGCATTTTGTATGTTCATATAATATTATATGCAGTGTTATTTTTAAGATTTAGGAATATTACAGATATTCGTTTAATATCATGGATTCATTAATGATAAAATTCAGAATTAAATGAAACTATTATCCCAACTGTCTTGAGTATGTCGCTCCATAGTGGACAACTAACTGGCATATGGCTGCTTTAAGGAGTCTGGGATCGAACCTGGAACTTTACACTCAAAGAAACACTGTCTTACACAAAGCCTCGTTGAGGCACCGATAGTCTCGATCTTGAGAATGTTTTATAAACAACAATTTATAATATCTTAACATATCATATTTATAATTGCTAAAATGTTTAGAATAAATTTTGCAAAAACAAATTACCTGAATTAAAAATTTTTTTAAATTATTTTGAATTCAAAATGTTTTTAAATTTTCTGCAATTATTTGAATTTTATATAAGTTTGATAAGAAAATATTTAAAATGTAAACGAACTTCCAGTGTATCTGTGTATTTCTTCTGATTAGAAAGCGTTTATAAATACTCAGTTTTAGAAATCTAAAATCTTGATAAAACATAAAATGCCTTGTAATTTTTTTGCCTTTAATTTTTTTGTTGTGTTGTAAACACTTAAAACGTTATCTGCATAATTAATTATTTAAAGTATAAAAAACGTATTTTTAAAATATCGCTCATTTTTATTTGGAAACATGCAAATTTGTGGAACATGCTCTTTACTATTGCTTAGTATTTCAATTATTAAACTGTTGCATGTTTTGCTTCACCTATGCCGCTATATTTTTTGAACATAAATCATTTTCAACTACTCATAGCCAAAAATGGTGCTTTTAGTACTCTACTCTTTGAGCAACGCATAAAACGCAAATTATTTTAAACCAAATTCTATCACCAGTCAAAAATGAAAATGTACTGTTTTAATATCAGAAGAAAAGCAAAAATAGTCAATTCTTTTAATTTTAAATAAAAATCTCATTTTGTGTGATATAAACTTGACCCTAAGGAAAGTGGCTTTCCTGCAAAGTCCTTACGAGAAAACTAGATTGGCTCGGTTTCTCGCCAAATGTAGCAACATTTCGCCAACTGTTGACGTCACCTTGTTTTTGATACCAACAACAAGGCCTCGGGGAAATAAGACTGTCGTCTAAGCGGGTGTGTGACCTGACCTTACTGAGCAGTTTCATGAGTGTTGGTCTTTCATTCAAAAATTCATATTTATTTTTATTTTAGTTAATCTGAATTATAAGTTTTCATTGCTTTTGCTTGTTTTTCACTCCTTAAAGAAATACGAGGATTAAATTTAAATGAAATAAATCTAAAACTAAATTGCTTCGTTTCGTAGTGATTTTTGAAACTGTCATGGCGTCAACTGGAATTGGATCCCTTCATTGTAGAAAAAGACTGCGTGGCAGGCCGTGAAAAAGTTTTGCAGGATGTTTTGACGAACCTTGTACTTGAAGCAATTCTAATATGAATATTTTTTTTTAAAAAATAATTTCTATAATTCAGGTGGAAAAAATGCTTTTTTCAAAAAAAATATATATATATATATATATATATATATATATATATATATGTGTGTGTGTATGTATATATATTTAGGGAAGAATATTTAATTTGTGTTCATGAAATTGATTTCTCAAAGTGATAAATGAAATAATATTTGCTAATTTTTTTCAGTTCAAAAACTCAAAAAAAAAAAAAAAAAAATCACTCCAAAATATTGAATTTTTTTAAAATTACGTTTAACAGTACAATATTATCTTTAGGCGTCTATTTTCTCATGCATATTTTAGCTGTAACTTTCCTATTTTTATCGAGAATGAAAGTGGAAATATTGAATAGAGGGCATTTATCAGTAGTATAAGCACTGTCTCTTAGAATAATCATGAGTTATTGAGTATTCTCTAATATAAAATAAACAATAAAATACATGTTTATTTTAAATTATAATATTTTATATATTTACTAGTTTATTAAAAGTTGGTGACTCTTTATAAACTGAAAAATTCTTGTCTTATATGTAAATCATAGAAAACAATAAATTGATTTATAATGTATTACTATTAAATGTTATATGTCGAATTTATTATTCAATATGAATTTACTGATGCAATACTGCTTTTCGAGAATATTCTGCATATTGCAAGAAGATATTCAAAATCAAAAGCTACCAATTGAGCACAGCAGTGAAACTGAATTGTTTATTTTGACTATGCTATTAGTACTAATAATATTATTAAATTTCTCTTGTGTATTCTGCATGATTCCAGTTCGACTGTCCTAGTTATAAATTAAACAAATGAATTCTCTCTAAATGATTCAAATCTAGCAACTAACTATAATTATAGTCAGGAGAATTTCTTAATAAAATCATCCTTTATATTTGTCTTTTTATCAATGAATTATTAAATAAATAATGTATATAATCTTAATAATGAAAATAAAATAATAAAGCTTCGGCTGAGTAACTGAATTTATAACATTTGTCCTTTGAACTAGTTATACAAGTGTTCAATAACTTATTTTATTTAATTTACAAGTAATGACTATAATATTTAATGAATTTTTTTTTCTACAGAGTAATAATTTTTCCAAAAGCCAGGAGGATAAAATATATTTAAAGTAATTTATAAATAATAATAGCATCTATCCAGAATTTTAAATTATAATGTTGTTCATATTTATGTTTTTAATTAGTTAATTTCATGATAAATATATATATATATATATATATATATATATATATATATATATATATATATATATATATATATATATATATATATATATATATATATATATATATATATATATATATGCCACCGATCCAAATACTTCTTGTCTGGAATTCAGTATATTCTGACAGATCTATAGTATAATTTTTTTGATATCAAAGATCAACATATTTTAAATATAAAATTCATTCATAGATTTGGAAAATAAGCACTTATTATGACTTTTATTAAAACTGAAAAAAATGACAGTCTTAGCCATAAAATAATTCATATTTAAGCATATTTTAAATAGCATTCTGCTTAATGTAGATTTCCAATAAACCAGTTTGGATCTCTGATCTCAAACAATTTAGAGCATAGTCCAATATATTTTTTTTTCGAAAACTGTTTAAATATTTAGCAATATTAAAAAAAATAAAAAATTAAAAAATTCAATTTATGAAGCTCTCTGATATTCATGGGATTCTAAATAGGATCTGTAATTCTCGATGTACAAGAATAATTACGTGAATTACAGATTATATCCAGAAACAATTCAACTGCACCATATAATAGTTAATCGTAAAAGTATTAACGGAAAATGAACACTATTTGACAATTAGATAAAAAGTAACTGGACAGAAATATGCACTATATGGTACTTTTACATATGAAAATAGTTTCGTTGGAACCTATACTTAAAATTATTTAGAAGAATGAAGAAAAATTCGAACAACCAAAACTATATAGGTTCAAGCAAACAAACTAAAATTTTTTAAATGAATATACAGTTGAAAAGTTAAAAAAGATTTCTTAATATAATATAAATAATAACAAATTTTTGTAGCCGATTAAATCTATTCATTATGAAAAATATGGCTATCTTACAACTGCGAACAACGAAAATGTAAGAATAGTTAAGCTATGTAAATAATATTAATTGCAATGGGAATCAGCGCCTTCTTGCGTTCAGTAGGAGTACTCCAAATTGATATTTTCCATAAAGGGTTCACATAGAAAAATGTAAGATAAACAGCTCATAATTTAAAGTGGGCCTCTCTCTCTCAAACCACTATATTCGATACTTCAGGTAGAAGACAAATTCACTTATGAATTAAATAGAAAACAAAAATCGAATTTATTGATGAATCAAATGGAAAACAGATAATCATGCAATATCAGCTTGTCTTTTGTAAAATATTTTTCTTCGTACGAACGTAATAATTGCTATTCAATGCACATTTGCAAATAAGGAATTGATATTTTTCATTTATACGAAATAATTATGATAATAAGTTGTTTCATATATTACAGTTCATAAAAATACGTGTATGGTATTTTACCTGCATGAGAATATTTGAATATTTTAGTTTGCTATTGTCAATAAAACATAACGTCACATGATTTTGCTGTCAAAATAACTCTAGACTTTGTGAGATTTATATATATATATATATATATATATATATATATATATATATATATATATTATATATATATATATATATATATGTATAATTTTAGAAATTAATTTAAAAATTTATTATTCTGAGAAACGTGAAATTAATCACTTTTATCGAAATAATTCAAGTAAATGTGAATGAGATTTCAATACATTAGATTCGTGGGGAAAAGTTTAAGTTATATATCAAAATATTTTCTTCATAATGTCTTATTAGACATTGTAAAGAAAATGTTTGCCTAACATTGCAAGATTTATCTCAGAGTTTATATATATTTTACATAAAGATATAAGCCTAATTATTTTTACTTTTTTATTTTATATACGTCTAATTTCTTCAACTGTTCATAAATGAAAACATCCAGAAGTTTTAGGCATAATTAAATATGACGTAGACAAAAGTGCAGGAAATATTATAGCCACAGAAATATTTTATTAGATAAGAAATTAGTATAATCCTCTTAACTATGAGCTCTTGAAAGGAAAAAATTTAGATAAATAATTTGAAATTGTAGGGATGTAAGAAAATGGAAGTTAGAATAACACAAAACATTTATTGCGACATTACACATGATTAAAATAGTTACAAAAGAAAATACTTAATAATTATAAACAAGGTTATATATAAGGCTAGAAGGTACATTACAAATAATAAACAAAGTTATTTATGAACCGGATGGTTCACCTTTTATTTCTCACATCTCTCTTCTATATCATCTCTCATTGGATATTGAATATTTTGTGAGTTCACTCCATTGGGCAGTAACGCCATCTCTTGTCAGTAGAGTAAATATAGATCTGTTACAAAATTCCATATATAAATTTAATTTTTTTGAGAAATCAAATTTTCTAAATATTGCACTCAAATTGATGTCTATATTTTAAGTACTTAATTGAATTTAAAGGATATAGTGACACTGAACTTTTAAAATATATTTTACTATGCTTATTTAAATCATAATTTACTTCTATAAAGATAGGTGTATAAAAATATTAGAAAACTGTTGCTTTTCTTTTTTTTTTCTTTTTAGTTATTGCAGAATTTATCGTTAGAAAATAACAGGTATTTCACATTAATATTTTATACATATATTATTTCAACAGTATTAAATTTGTTTCGCTTAAATTTTGTGATTAATTTTTCTCCAATCACTATATTCCATTCAAGTAAGAAAAGTTTTAATCTCATCCACTTTGCAATAATTTTTTCTGCCAGTTCAGTACGATTTTTAGGAAACTGCTTTTATAACTTCTGAATATATGCTGCATATTTGAGATTATTTTAAATCAGAGACAATAAAATAGAAAACAATGCAATTTTAGCTCTAAAATCAATTTGCATTTTTATTCAATGTAAAATATGTATTGATGAGGAATCATATCAATAGTTGGCTGAAAAGCGGAAATACAGAATTTAACTGAAATTTCAAGAATTAATCTTTATAGCTTGAACTTTATATAGTTTGACATAAAACCTAATTAATATGCTGTTAAAATTTAATTATAATACATTGTCGGAATTATTCTTAGGGAGAGTGATCTAATGTAAATTATCATTTCAATGGAAATATGATAACCGCAATCTTTTTCCTTTCAATAAATCTATCTATTCAGAAAATAAAAAGAGATCAAATGGTTTACTTTCTCTAGCGTGTCATCAAATTGCGTAGATGTAAAAGATTACTGGTTCCATCCCATCACTCTTGAATATTGGGAAAGATATTTTGTTTTTGCCTTTAAAATTCTATTTAATCTCGATTTCAGCAAAAGTATGACATATGATGATGTACGCCCCCACAAAAAAGTAAGTACTCAGTAAAAAAAGTAAAAAACGGGCAGTGTTTGTAAAAATGCCTGTTCACTTATGTTATTAGTGGCTTGGGATTAGGAAAGGCCTGTTCATAAGAGATTTGATATCATTTGTTCCGTTTTAATTTGATGTGAGGCAATTAAGTTGAAGAAGTTCATGCACATTAAGTATTCGTATGGCAAATGTCCTCACCAACTGTATAGTAAAAAGAGGATTAAAGAGTACAAGATTAGGTGTCGATATCGTCCTTGCGATTTAGATTCATGATTCACGATTATTCGAGTTCCTTCTCATAATATGTGGAAGAATCTTCAGAAAGCTTAATTGATGATAATCATAGAATGTTCTTCGTGAGTTTTGGGCATCCAGTTTTGATATTACTACAATTTTCTGAATTATTTGTTAACACTTATTCTATAATCTTAATCAATAATATTATCCATAACCATAGTTATAAAATGAAGGAATTTAGAGCATCCGTGAAAACTTCAATGATTTAAGAAACAATTAACATCTACGTATATTCCAGGGAGTTGTAGATAAACATTGTGTTAACTCAGTAATCGGTTACCTTATCGTTAAAAAGAGCCAAACCCAGATAATTTACAATTGAAATTTATTCTCTCTCTCTCAAAAAGCCATTTTTAAACATAAGCTGTGCTTTAATAGGAGACCTTATTACGGAATTAATTAAGATTAAAAATACACTTTCAAGCTTGCCTTTGCTAAATAAATCTTAGTTTCACTAACAGTAAATTAAATAAAATTTGTGGTATCGTACTTTTATAAAGATGATAATATTTATTTATAAATATGAATAGTGAAATAAAAAATAATATTAAAGGTATTCTTAAAAATAACTACATACTCAACCTTTTAAAGCAGACATTTGTGTAGTAAACTTAGCTCACATTTATTTCTTTCCAATAGGTCTTAATCGCCCCAAAAGTGCTCAAACTTGAAGCTCCATAATTCTTTTCTTTTTAAATTAAGCAACTGCATTTCAGAGTGGCCAATATCAACATTAAAGTGTGAAAAATTAAGTTCTGTTATCGTGACATTCAGAAGTTTTATTACATCTCTCTGCTGTTTTTGAAGTCATTAAATCTGCTGAGAAATGCTTTCTTCATACTTATTTGTATTATTTTGAAATAGCAAATGGGTCAATATTAAACTTACTTTCTCAACAATATTTTAATAAACATGGAAAGTGAATCGGGTTTTCTTTTTTAAATCTTTAATAAAAAACGACAATTTGTTTTCAAATAAAATCATTTCTTCTAACATCAAAGAAATTGTGCTTTTTTTTTGTAACATACAATTAAGCTGATTTAGATGAGAAGTAACATCCACGGTAAAATAAAGTTTCTGAAACGACAAATCATTCATTAACTGTGCATAGTGAACACTCTTATCAAGAAGAAATGCTTTAATTTCAATAAACAGTGAAGCGAAACATTTTAAAACGTTTCCTCTCGATAACCAACGATCCTTGTTATGCAAGAGCAGATCGGTGTACTCCCTTTCTGCCTCGATTAGATATTCTTTAAACTAACGATAGTAAAGAGCTTTAGCTGCAATAGAATTAATAATCTTAACCCCAATTCTATTACTTTGAAAATTTCTTCTGGAAATGTCTGCGAGCATGGTGCATCTTGATGAATAATACAATAGTAAGTAAGTATCTCATGATTAATTTTTCCTTTCAAAATAACAGCAAACCCCTTTCATGCACTTGTCATAACCTTCGCTGCATTTGTTGAAAGAGAGCCAATTTTTTCTAATGCAGTTTGATGTTCTTTGAAGCACCCAATAGCAACAATTGCTATATCAACTCCACATGTCTCGAAAAAGCTCTTCGGATACACTTATAAAAGAGCGTTTTATATAATTTCCGTCCGTTTACGGTTTTCCTTTCTGAACAATCTCCTGACTGACTGGAAAACTTGCAATATCAACATTATTAGAAGAATTGCAAACTGTCATAAAAAAAATAGAAGTTGACCTTTCCTGCCTCCTCTGGAGTTCTTCGACTACTTTCTTTCTTATACCATGAACCGGATATTTTATACTAAATGATTGGTGTTTAGTCGTAAAGTGTCTTTCTAAATTAGGTTTTTAATTATGTGCCATTTTTCTTGACGAATAAATTAGACATCATACTAATATCGTTTATTTTTATGAGTAATGATAAGTAGGATTGGATGATGAATTATTTTGAAGGATGCGGATTCGTCAATATTTGCTTGCCTTATCGAAAACTATTTCGAAATGATTGATGGAAAAAGAATATTTCTATCAAAATCATCAAACTTTTTAAAGGAACGATATCGAAAACTTTTTGCACCATTTGTTTGTACTCTAGACTCTGTCTAGTTTTGGTTTCTATAAATGTGTCCCTTAATTAAATCCTTGGGTTTCAAAAGTTTTTACTCATTTCTAAGAAGGCAAGTAATATTCCGTGTCTGGACTATACATTTTGAAGAAGAGCAGTAGCCGAGAATTACAAAGCCTTTGTTGCCTATCACTGTGTTAACTAATATGAAAAAAAGCACAATTATCACCATCGGTGCTACAAGGATGACGCTGCAAGATCTCGCCAATTTTTAAATCTTCTCGTTTCTAGAAACAGTAAAGTAGAATCAGTTTAAGAATGTGGAAGGAAAAGATCAAAGAATAATATAATAAACAGAAAAAAGTACCGCTAATTTTAATTCACTTGGAAATGTGTTTCAAATTCCAAACTTTCCCGAATCCGAAATCCTGTTGACTGAACAATTTAGAATATTTTCTATTTTAGGAATTCTTTTAATCCTTTGCATCGTAATAAAATGAGTAAGAGTAAGAAATGAAGGCATGTTTAGTGTTAAATACGCTCAATAGATGTAAAATAATTGAGCAGTTTCAATGAAAGGGAATATCATGAAATTTCGTGAAGATTACGTAACAAAATAAAAACGAAATGATTCAGTATTATTATTTTTAGACAAAAAAAATTTTTTAAAAAGTTTTATTGGAAATTTATGTATATGGGTTAGTTATAATTTATTTGGGATAATCAAAACAATTCAACAATTAGTTTTAAAGATTTGCAGAAATAAAATGTCTTTTAGAAAGAAATTTGAATAGATACTAATCTATTTTATATAGAAAATCAAGCTAACGATGCTAAAAGAAATATGATCAATTTTCTGTAAGTATACTTTTAATAAAACAAGATTTATTCAAAATAAATTAATTAAAAATACTTAAAATGGAGACTCATTATGAAGTAGGAATATTTTCATAAATGGAAAATAATAATTAAAATTTTGGGTTGAGGAATTTAAATTAAAATTTATTCTAAATACGTTTTATTAATTTTTCTTGAATTTTAGGAGATTCTGATTTCGAGGCTTGGATCTCTTCTTAGTTTAAACGTTCAAAAATTTGGATGTTATAATTATAACGTATCGTATAATTACTACATATCGAAATATTAATTTTACTGCCATAAATCTATATTTTATGGCAGTAAAATTAATATTTCGATATGTAGTGTAAATTAGTGTTTGTTTTCAGTGTGTAATAAATGAGAAGTATTAAAGAAAGTGCTTATATTCTACGTATGTTAAGGTGAGGATACGATCGTTAGAAGCTTGCAATGACTTCATGAATTTTAACTGATTTTCATGGGAAAAGAGTTTTGAACGTGAAATCTTCTCCGAAACTTATCCCTCATTTCTTTTATATTGTTTACCAGTTGCTTTGTTAGATTCTAAATATATCTTAAAAAGAAGAACAATTATGAACTCATGAACTGTAATATAAATATATGGAAAATAGAAATGCCATCATCATAGATAGTATTTTTATTTTCGCTTTCTGTAAGAGATGTACTTCAAAGTTTGTAATTTATGCATAGTAATTAATTTTTGGATCAAATTATAGTTCATAGGACAGGGATGGCGAACCTTTTTTGATGTTCGTGTCACAAAGTCATAAAAATTCTTTTTTAAATACGTAACATGCACAATAAAATTTCATTCGAAATGGTAGTATGGTAAAACTATTTAACTACTTAAAGACTTTTAAATTTAATTTTTCAAATGGTATTATATCAGGATATAAAATAAATTTCAAAATTTCATCAAATCCTTTAAACTGCGTAATTCTTGTACAAAATTCCTGAATCTGGGATTGAAGATTTCTTCATTGAACTAGCCATAATAAGAAATTCTAAAAAGTTTATTTTTTAATAATGTTGTTATAATATATTTATTCGTCATTCGTTTCCAAGAACATATTTCGTCTCATATTAAAGTTCTAAAAATATTACCAACGCAAGAAAATAATAAAAAATATATTAAATGAAGGTAATTTTAATATTTCGACATTTTACACTGATTTATAATGATAAAATAATTTCTCAGAATATTAAAATACTTAATTGTTTAAAAATGTACAAAATAAATTATAAGTTTTGTAACGCTAATCTTTTTTTTTTTTTATCTAATGAGCATCTTTATATACTTCGAGAGAATTCATGCGATAATTTAATAATAAAATGCATAATTTGATGGTTTTAGTTAACATATTAAGACAGGTATTCAGTCTACAAGTTTATATCATATATCATAAATTTAGCGTAGATTAATAATTTTTAATTCATTTATGTCAAAAAAGATAATTTATAAAAAATAATTTTGTATTTGTGCGTGCAATCAAAATTTTCAAACGTGCCACTTGTGGCACGCATACCATTGGCTCGCCATCTCTGTCATAGGGTAGTGGCTGCCGAATTATAATTACAATAATATTTTTATAATTCTTTTATTTAGCTGCAGTTAATTTTTAAATATTTATTTTATTATTAAATTGTGATTATTAAAATTGCATTGATTATTTATTGAGATAAAATTTCAATTTTATGAAAAATATATGTATTTTTTATGTTAAGTTTCGTATGTAATTTATTTCCTGTTTTATTCATATTTAAATATTCTATGGTTACTGAAAATTTAATGATGAAGTGGATGTATGGATGATGAAGTAGTGATGGATGTAGTATGATGAAATAGTGACGTATTAATGATGAAGTAGTGATGGATGTATGAAGTGGTTTGGAATTCCCTTGAAATTGTAAATTCTAGTCTGACTAGACATTGTGAGCAAAATATGACATCAGTGAATCAAATCAATTATGATTAAATTAAATTTTTAATTGTAATTTTGAATGTTGTTGTGTTATTTATAACACTTGGACAAGCCAAGATCGCTATGCCTTGGCAGTGCGAAATTAAGTCAATAGGGAGCGTCTTTCGTTTTTTTAATCAGAGCACCAAGGTGAAAGTACGTCTTTGATCTTTTTTAAAATCTCCGATAGATGACACCACCAGAGAATCCACTGCCTCAATTTTGACATTGATCTGAAGGAAGAGGAAATGTTCTTCAGACCATTGCACCCATAGTAACTGCTCGGCAACCGACCACAGAACTTATTTTTCACAGATTTAACGAGCATGTATATCGCATATACTCCATGGGTCTATGGCGGCTTTGGGAATCGAACCCCACCCTTCCGGATGGAAGGTAGATACCCTAACCACTAGGCTACCATGGTCTCCCTCTATACATCTGAATGAATTCATGATTAATTAAACCATAATCCACAATTCTGATCATTGCCCTTTTGTTATAGGAAGATGTGAATTAATTTAAAATGAAATTTTAAAAAAATTAAGAAAATGTAAACTGGTATCTGTAAGATTTAGAGTTTTAACGCAAAAACACACATAACTAAAGTCTTTCAAAAACTACTTATATAAAACAAACATATTTTTTCAATTTTCAGAAATAATTGGCCATAAAAAATGAATTATCATACAGTAACTACGTAACATTTTATTAAGATCTCTTTCATCATAAAGAAAAATAATTAAAAAATTTATAATTTTTTATCGGAGGCCGAAAAATTAAACAGGGAGTACATATTTACAGAAGTTGGGAAACCATACTGTAGCCGCTTTAAAAACGGGGTAAAAAGTATCTTTTATAAGTAATAAGTTATATATATCATCTTTTGCAAAAAATACAAAATATAAGTAATCTATAAATAATGCCAAAATAAAAATATTGCATAAGAAAAAATTACTTAAACGGTGCCATCTATCGGCAATATTTTAAACTAATTTTTAAGTTTCCTGACAAATATTCACGGTTTTTGAATAAAAATATAATTTATTTCATTCTTTTATACTTACAGTTGTTTAACAATTGTTTCATTTAATAATTAAAATTTTTTTATTGTGAAATATTCCTTATGTTTTATATATTTTTGTTGTATTGCATTCTAGTTCTAAAAATATTTCTAAATAGATAATTTTAATTGTCTATTTGAAATTTGGAATTTCTTTCATCTTAAATAAATAAGCAATTTACATTAATTAACATTTTTAATAGTAAACATTTAAGCAGTTATTTAAATTCATACTGTAATAATTTAAAGCATTTCTCAAGCGTAAAATCTTTATTTGAATTTGAATGAATAAATATGTTATGATAATGCATAACTATGTTCAATAAAACTAAGTTCAATTCCTGTTTTCTTTTATTCATTTCCTTAAAGTTATACATTTAAACATGTAAATTTTTAGCACGTTTTTATATGATATTTGGCTGCTATAGCACAATTAAATAAAAATTATAAACTTATTCATTATAAAAAGACTTTCTTAGAAAACGAGGGACAAACATGGAGTTCTTAAAAACTTTTCAAGCATGTTTAACAAGTATAAAATTATGAATTTACATTGGATTTTTAAAATAATGCTTAAAACTGATGTTATAAATAATTCTAAATATAGTACCCTGAAATAATGATAATAAGGAACGTTTAATAAAATTATTAATTCAAGATAAAACTTTAAATCAAGTATTTGTAAAGAAATGAAAAGAAAATTTTTCAAGCACGTTTGTTAAACTTTTTTCTTATTTAAAATTAAGAGTGGTAATTTTTTGAGGTACTTCAATCAGATTTGAAGGAAGGTGAAATAAAAAATGGATGAAAAAATAGCATAATGATATTTTAAAAAAATATCTGAAAGAGAATTTGCAAATAAAAATCACATACATATACAAGCATATACAAAATACAAACATATAGAAGATAAAGAATTATTCAATATATAGTAGTATAATAGCTCATCTTTATGTGAGACTTCTAATAAAAAAAACTCTGTTTAGCAGATTTTAATTTAAAGTAAGCAAGATTATATTTAATTAAAGTATAATGTATTTATTTAAACTATTATTATTGACTATAGTCAACAAAAATATAAATATATATATATATATATATATATATATATATATATATATATATATATATATATATATATATATATATATATATATATATACATATATATATATATATATATATATATATTCTAATTTAATATATACGCCTGCAATAAGATGAAATATAAACATAAAAAAATGAATTATTGTCTTAATACAATCTGGTATATTTTGAAGATAAAACTAAATGCTTTTAACTAATCTATATAATCTTTTTATGTATTATTTGAAAAAGGCGTTCAAATTATTTTCATCCAAATAAACACTTGCTGTCTCCATTTTCTTTATTTTCGTTTTTCATATCCTATATTTTTTTAAGAATTAAATTTAACAAATAATTTATTCTAAAAGTATTGCATATAAATTTCAAAATATACATCAGACATTTATTTTTCACTTGATGTTATAGGTAAACCCATATTTGATAATCGCAAATTTGGCGATTGCTTTGCCAAGATTGTATTAATTCTAATTTTTGAATGTGTGGGTTACTATATAGAATAAATATATTGTATTAAAGATTTTAACTGCGCCAACGGTTTTCTGAAAAGAGGATCTCTATGCACTACATATTTGTATTTTCGACTGCACCAGATTGGATGCATGGGTTGCAGATTTTGAATATAGTATGTAAGACGTAGGTGTAATTTTATGTTATTTTACAACTAATAAATTTATTAATCACTCTGTTTTCAATCACAATATATTGCTATTTATAGCAGAAAGGGGCAAGAAGATTAATTAGAAAGTTAAATTTTTATTTTGTAATTTTATTTTAAATCCTTACGCTAATATACATACTGTCCTGAATCTATCATTTAAAAGCTTGAAAACCAATTTCATTTGTGCTTTCTTTGGACTTGTGTCATACAATATGTTATAGGAAGAAATTCCCAGTGAAATAATAGAAAACATATTTTAATCACAGTAAAAAAGGGCAATATTTCATTAAAATCCTTTTTTTTTTATCAAGGATACAAATCCATATTCACAATTTATAATAAATACAACAACAGCAAATTTTTCAACGATGAGAAAAGTGAACGTAAAAAGGGATGGCGAACCTTTATTGAAGTCCGTGCCATAAAGTCATAAAAATTCTTTTTTAAATATGTAATGTGACACAATAAAATTTCATTCGAAATGTTAGCATGGTGTAACTATTTAACCACTTAAGGACTTTTAAATTTAATTTTCAAATGGTATTATATCAGGATATAAAATAAATTTTAAAGTTTCTTCAAATCCTTTAAACTGCGTAATTTTTGTACAAAATTCCTAAATCAGGGATTGAAGATTTCTTCATTGAACTAGAGAATAAGAAATTCTTAAAAGTTTATATTTTAATAATATTGTTATAAAATAATTAATTTATTTGGAATTCGTTTGCAAGAACATATATTTCGTTACATATTAAAATTCTAAAAATATTACCAACGCAAGAAAATAACAAAAAACATATTAATTCAAGGTAATTTTAATATTTTGATATTTTACACTGATTTATAATGATAAAATAATTTCTCACAATATTAAAATATTTTATTGTTTAAAAATAAACAAAATAAATTATAAGTTTTGTAACTTTTAATATCTTATGTTTGTTACAAGTTAAAACTTCAGTCGTGACGTAATTTGTTCTTGCAAGCGAATGCAGAATATAAAATATGAAATAATATGAAAAAATATTTACCAAGCATTAACAATATATCTATTTACTATAAGCATGTATATTTTTATTAAGTCTCTGAAATTTTAAAGATGACGGCTTACTGAAAATGACTAATTCAGTCTGTCGTCTGATTCGAGCGCTGCGACGGCAACAACATGCAATAACATTAGAATGCGAAACTGGATACGCAAAATTTTTTTTATCTAATGAGCATCTTTATATACTTCGAGAAAATTCATGCGATAACTTAATAATGAAATACATAATTTGACGGTTTTATTTAACATACTAAGACAGGTTTTCAGCCTACAAGTTTATATCATAAATTATAAATTTAGCGTAGATTAATAAATTTTAATTCATTTATGCCAAAAAAAGATAACTTATTAAAAAATAATTTTGTATTTGTGCATGTCATAAAAATTTTCAAACGTACCATTGGCTCGCCGTCTCTGTCATAGGGTAATGACTGCGGAATTATAATTACAATAATATTTTTATAATTCTTTTATTTAGCTGCAGTTACGTTTTAAATATTTATTTTATTATTAAATTGTGATTATTAAAATTGCATTGAATATTTATTGAGATAGAATTTCAATTTTATGAATAATATATGTATTTTTTATGTTAAGTTTTGTATGTAATTTATTTCTTGTTTTATTCACATTTAAATATTCTATGGTTACTGAAAATTTAACCATGTTTTCTCCGAGGTAGCAGCCGTTAATTGGTGAGTTCATTGACCTTCAGTTCATCATATCGTAGATTTGATACCTACCGCAAGCTTGGATTTATGAAGTGGTTTGGAATTTACTTTAAATTGTAAATCCTTGTCTGACTAGAACATTGTGAGGAAAATATGACATCAGTGAATCAAATCAATTATGATTAAATTCAATTTTTAATTATAATTTTGAATGTTGTTGTGCTACTTATAACACTTGGACAAGCCAAGATCGTTATGCCTTGGCAGTGCGAATTTAAGTCAATAGTCTTTCGTTTTTTAATCCGAACACCTAGAAGGTGAAATTACGTCTTTGCTCTTTTTTAAAACTCTCCGATAGATGACACCACCAGAGGACCCACTACCTCAATTTTGAAATTGATCTGAAGGAAAAGGAAATATTCTTTAGACCATTGCACCCATGGTAACTGCTCAGCAACCAACCACAGAACTTACGTTTTCACAGATTTAACGAGCAAGTATATCGCATATACTCCATGGGTCTTTGGCGACTTTGGGAATCGAACCCCACCCTTCCGGATGGAAGGTAGATACCCTAACAACTAGGCTACCATGGACCTCCTTGTAATTCTGAAGGAATTCCTGATTAAATAAACCATAATCCACAATTCTGATCATTGCCTTTTTCTGATAGGAATATGTGAATTAATTTGAAATGAAATATTAAAGAATTAAGAAAATGTAAACTGGTACCTGTAAGATTTAGAGTTTTAACGCAAAAACACACACAACTAAGGGCTTTCAAAAATTACTTATATAAAACAAACATATTTTTTCAATTTTCAGAAATAATTGGCCATAAAAAATGAATTATTATACAGTAACTACATAACATTTTATTAAGATCTCTTTCATCATAAAGAAAAATAATTAAGTAATTTATAATTTTTTATCGGAGGCCGAAAAATTAAACAGGGAGTACATATTTACAGAAGTTGGGAAACCATACTGTAGCCGCTTTAAAAACGGGGTAAAAAGTATCTTTTATAAGTAATAAGTTATATATATCATCTTTTGCAAAAAATACAAAATATAAGTAATCTATAAATAATGCCAAAATAAAAATATTACATAAGAAAAAATTACTTAAACAGTGCCATCTATCGGCAATATTTTAAACTAATTTTTAAAGTTTCCTGGAAAATATTCATGGTTTTTGAATAATAATGTAATTTATTTCATTCTTTTATACTTACAGCTGTTTAACAATTGTTTTATTTAATAATTAAAATTTTTTTTGTGAAATATTCCTTATATTTTATTTATTTTTGTTGTATTGCATTCTAGTTCTAAAAATATTTTTAAATAGATAATTTTAATTGTCTATTTTAAATTTGGAACATCTTTCATCTTAAATAAATAAGCAATTTACAAATAATTAACATTTTTAATCGTAAGCATTTAAGCAGTTATTTAAATTCATACTGTAATAATATAAAGCATTTCTCAATCGTAAGACCTTTATTTGAGTTCCAATGAATAAGTATGTTATGATAATGCATAACTATGTTTAATAAAATTAAATTCAATTCCTGTTTTCTTTTATTCATTTCCTTAAAGTTATACATTTAAAAATTTAAAATTTTATTGCATTTTTATGTGATATTTGGCTGCTATAGCACAATTAAATAAAGACTATAAACTTATTCACTATAAAAAAGATTTCTTAGAAAATGAGGGACAAACATGGAGTTCTTTAAAATTTTTCAAGCATGTTTTGCAAATATAAAATTATAAATTTACATTGGACTTTTAAAATAATGCTTAAAACAGATTTCATAAATAATTCTGAATATAGTACCATGAAATAATGATGAGGAACGCTTAATAAAATTATTAATTCAAGATAAAACTTTAAATCATGTATTTGTAAAGAAAAGAAAACAAAAATTTTCAAGCACGTTTGTTAAACTCTTTTCTTATTTAGAATTAAGAGTGGTAATTTTTTGAGGTACTTCTATCAGATTAAAAGGAAGGTGAAATAAAAAAATGGATGAAAAAGCAGTATAACGGTATTTTAAAAAAATATCTGAAAGAGAATTTGCAAATAAAAATCACTACAAACATATACAAGATAAAGAATTATTCAATATATAGTAGTATAATAGCTCATCTTTATGTGAGATTTCTAATAAAAAAAACACTGTTTAGCAGATTTTAATTTAAAGTAAGTAAGATTATATTTAATTAAACCGTAGTGTATTTACTTAAACTATTATTATTCACTATATTCATCAAAAAAAACAAAAAAATATTCTAATTTAATATATACGCCTCCAATAAAGTGAAATATAAACATAAAAAATGAATTATTCTCTTAATACAATCTGGTATATTTTGAAGATATAACTTAATTGCTTTTAACTAATCTATATAATATTTTTATGTATTATTTGAAAAAGGCGTTCAAACCATTTTCATCGAAATAAACACTTGCTGTCTCTGATTTTCGTTTTTTATATCCTATATTTTTTTTAAAGAAATAAATTTAACATATAATTTATTCTTACAAGTATTGCAGATAATAATTTCTGAATATACATCAGACATTTAATTTTTACTTGATGTTTTAGGTACACACATATTTGATAATTGCAAATTTGGCGACTGCTTTATTAAGATTGTATTAATTCTAATTTTTGAATGCGTGTGTGTGGGGGTTACAATATCGAATAAATACATTGCATTCAAGATTTTAACTGCGCCAACGGTTTTTTGAAAAGAGGATCTCAATGCGCGCCAAATTGATTTTTTATCACAAGTCTGAGTTCACATATGCACTGAGAGGCTTGGCATTGTTTTCCGTGGAAAAATACTAGTTGCAACTTCATATTTGTATTTTTGACCACACGAGAATGGATGCATGGGTTGCAGATTTTGAATATAGTATGAGACGTAGGTGTAATTTTATGTTATTTTACAACTAATAAATTTATTAGTCTCACTCTGTTTTCAATCACAATATATTGCTATTTATAGCAGAAAAGGGCAAAAAGATTAATTAGCAAGTTTAATTTTTATTTTGCAATTTTATTTCAAATCCTTACGTTAATATACATAGTGTCATGAATCTATCATTTAAAAAGCTTGAAAACCAACTGTATTTGTGCTTTCTTTGGATTTGAGTCATACAATATGTTATTGGAAGAAATTTCCAGTGAAATAATAGAAAACATATTTTAATCACAATAAAAAAGGGCAATATTTCATTAAAATCCTTATTTTTGTCAAGGATACAAACTCATATTCACAATTTATAATAAATACAACACAATAGTAAATTTTTCAATGATGAGAAAAAGTGCTATTAACCTGGGAAAATATGCATGAATTTGGTTAGTTGCTTTGCATACACATTTTATACATGAAAGCTAACTTAAACAAAATTTACATTTGAAATGCAAGCTGAGTCATTGCAAACATCTCTGTGTCTAATCTTGCCAAACATCCGATTTTTAGACAAAATCGCGGTGTACTTTACGTCCCGGTTAAATGTTATTCTGATTTTATAAATGACCAAATAAGTATTAAAATAATTAACTGTGAAGGATTTTTTAGAATAATCTTTCATTTATTTCTGTAATGTTTGAAAATCCTGAAAGAATGATGATCTGTTGATAGGTAATATTGTCCTCATCTCGTCTTGTATCGTCGCCATGCGCGAAGTTGTACTTGCTAAGGAATATTCGCAATCAATTTGAAAACAACGAAAGCAAGAAGAGACTGCTCAAGATATGATTTTTTTCAAGTGAAGAAAAATGACTCCAGCCATTCGGTCATATCAGGGAATTTCCCAAAGCAGACTCCAACTTGATCAAGATTGTCGAGTAAATCTTCTGCTCATGTGGAATATCACAGCAAGAGTAGAGAGTAATTTCTTAATGAACAACGCATGTATTGATGATAAAGGTTTGACGAAAGAATCTTTGGTTAACGGAATAGCTTGTGAAGATTTTTACAAGATTAAAACCAAAAAAGACTTTCTAAAACAATTCATGTGGACAGTGCTAAGTAGTACATGCAAATATTGAAATTTGTATTTTCCAGAATTTTCAGGATTTGTTCGCATTCACACACACACACACACACACACACACACACACACACACACACACACACACACACACACACACACACACACACACACACACACACACACACAAAGTGTTTCTACTTATTTAAGTAACTCATAAATATTAACGTCATAAATAAAATATATAAATCTATTTGCTTATCATTTATTGTTTTATATGATCTTATTATATATATGAGGCCGGGGTTCCGGGCTCAAATCCCGGTTCGGGCATGGATGTTACTCTCTTTCTCTGTTCTCTCTGTGTTTTTCTGCCCTTTCTTCTGTGAGGATGTATGAATGTGGCGCACCCTATAAATGTATCTGCGGTGGTATATTGCGCTGGTAACACTACTCGCCTCCGTGACTTGGTTTCACAGGTGCCTACAGGGTAACGACAAATGAGTAGCAGTTTCTAGCCTTGTTGTGACCTAGGGTTCATCACTCAAGTGCCCGCCGTTGGAAATGTGAGTGTATATACATACATACATACATATATATATATATATATATATATATATATATATATATATATGCTTCTTTATTCATAAAACGTAAATACCCTCTAAAACATATCACCAAGGGGTGTGCATTTGAATATCAGTGACGCTGAATTAAGGGGGGGATATTCCAGTATCCCCTGGTTGAACATTTGAGAAATCCTGCAAGCTTGATTATTCCTGTGATAATATTTGATTTCTTAAGTTACTGTAACGAATATAAGAGCAGCAGTCATTTAATAATTAGTTTGACGAGATCTCAGTGGATATATTCTTATTCATAAATTTGCAAATAAAAATCTTGACGTAGATTTATTTGTGCAGAAAATTTTATAAACATATTTGTGTCTCGGAACGTATTTGAAAGTATTTTTTTTTCTTGGGAATTTAATTCACATATAATATTTTTTTAAACAGCATATTTTTTTTATTAATATTTCTGTTTACATTTCATTTCTTTTACAATAAAATGTATGAAATTTTTTTTCAAGTAATTATGCTAATTCTTGTAATTTAAATAAGCAGTTTTTAATACACACTATAACTAGTGCATTGTAAAAAATTTATTTAAGAATTAAGTCAGGAAAAATTGACTGGATTTAATGAATATATTTCAACTGAGCACATTCAGCTAAGTATTTCACGTCTCTCTCTAGCTTTTATGCCCTCTATTTTTGAAATGTTTGGGGATATTTAGCTGTTTTATTCATTCTGCATTTTTTTGGCACTTTATTAATTTTTCTTAACCAATTGATCAAGAACTCAAGGCTAGTAGAATTACGAACATTTAAGAAAACCAAGCGTAAGATAAGTAATTCTTTTTTGTTAGTAAATGTTTTACTAATATCGATTTCTTTTTTTATTAAGTATATTATAAAAGCATGTATGATCATTTTTGAGGAAATGCTAAGAAAATAAATACTTGATAATTAAGATTGAAACTTCGATTAAAAAAATTTACATAATAAAGTATACAGAAATATCCCATAATTATATGAAATTTAAAATTAATGAAATGATAAATAAATTTCATACACTGTATTCCTTTCCAATATAGAGCATAAATTGGTTTACTAACATATCTTAATACGCTCAGAGAAGAGTAAAAATTCAACTTTCGATTAAAATGTGATGTTCTCATAGATAGAAGCTGTTATTTTGAGATGTTAACATTATTTATCGTAAAAAGAAATTATTTGGAACAAGAATCAATTGGGAATAGTACACATCACTAAACTGATTACTAATTTTAGATTTTGAGTTTTTATATTTGTTTCCTCTTTTGTTAATATCAACTTTATCATTCATGCATCAACTTTGTCATTATACTTACTCAACTCTTTTCTTATTAACTCAACTAAACTACATTAATCTCAGTGGCACAAAAGCCTACAATGACTATGCATTTTCATGTCAGTGGGATCTTGGGAGCGAAGCATAAATCCCGTTTAGGTGCTAGCCTAACACGAAACCTCGAGTGTTTTATTCCCAAACATGCTTGACACTCAGTTTTATCAACCTACTGAAGGAATAGAGGGCTGAGGTGACATTGCACTGCCCGAGGATTTATTTCAACAAGGCAACAATATTACCATAATGTTACATTTGAAATAAGGGGAAAAGCACTACCAATATATAAGTTAGTAATACTTTTACTAAATTTTTTTTAAAAATAAAATAATATTTTTTCCGATCTCAAATTAAAATTTTTCCTTAAGAAATGTGTTCATGAATTTAGAATAAAAATTACTATATATCTAATTTTGCTGCTTCATTTTTTACAATTAATTAGGTTATTGCAAATTCAGTTCCCTTTTTATTTATTTATTTATTTGAATTATGGAAACTATTTTATCGGGATGTTTTAATAACACTGAAATCCAGTTATTGGATTGAAAATTATTTAACTTTCACATTAAATATTATTTAAAAATTTATGTTTCTTTCTTTCATTATAAAAAATCTATTTTAATGAAGAAGAGAAAGTAAATATTTTTAAAATTGAATCCTTTTGGAAACTGTTTTTCATTTCAATAATTTTAGCACATTTTGAGTTTCACATGAGATAAACTCTCATTACATTCAAATTAAATTTTATCTGTCTCATCATAATTGTTTCTTTAATTCAGAACGAATATTTTTAAAATAATTAATAAGCAAAATGCAATATCAGACCATGAAATTAAATTGGCATGCTTCCAATTATTAATTAACTTCATGAATATAATAGTCTTAAATAGTATTTTTATAATAGCCGCTTTATAGACTATTTAATTGTACTTGATGAATGATAAACTATTTTTTATTTAATGTACATTATGTGCTATTTATTTATTTAGCACATAATGTACATTAAATATTTATTTATTTATTTAGTAAGACATTAGATATTTATTTAGTGAGAAATCACATGTCATGTCTTTCAAAACAGAGATAACTTGTTTTTAAGGGTGAAATATCAACATTAAATACTAAGAAAAAATTTAAGGAAAGACAACTGATTCCAGAAAAGATTACTGAGTGATCTCTAGATAAAATCAGAAATTTTTTTAATTAAAAACGTTATTGAAGTGAATTTCATTTGCTAAATATTCCAAATTAAATTTTTAAAAGTAAAGTAATTAGATAAAAAAAACAATTATTTAAGAAAACCAAATTTAAGTATTGAAAGAATTATAACAATTAAAAAAACAAGAAACAATAGATATATTTACAAAGCAAGACAGGGAATTTTAAAAGACTTTTCTAGAAAATATAGAAAGCAAAATACATTTTGATGACCTTTAAAAAGAAGTAAAACCTACAAAATAAAATGAAATGCATCATATTCTAATTCCTATGTATAAATTTAAAAAACTTAATTTATATTTTAAAGGAGAATGAATCACACAGCTAATGTATAACTAAACTAAACATTTAAGCTGCTATTTAATTGTCCTTAATCAATGATAAATTATATTTTTATTTAATGTACATTGTGTGTTACTTTGATGCCTCTTAATCAAGAGGGAGCTTAAATTATAAATTATTGAATTCGGCACTTCGCTTTTTAAGTAATTTAATATTTCTTAACTTTCCCGTTATTGCTTGAAAAAACACCCAAGATAATTCCAGACTGTCAATGGAATTTTACACTCTTTGCAGCAGTAAAAAAGATTGATTTCTAACTATTGGGACCCTCAGGAACTACGCAGTGCCAAAGACAATCAGTTAATTGTAATAGGGTAATAATGTGGGAACAGCAAACAGGATACGTGAAGGGCCGTTAAGTCCTTCATGACAAATGTGATTCTTCAAAATAAATTGCAATGGTCTGCTGCATTCGTCAAATTTATCGTTTCTTCATCCTTTTTGATTTGAATCGGTGGAGTGACCGGAAACTCTCAATCAAGGAGTTATCTCAAAAGAAGGTTTTGGATGTCACAGGAGTTCCCGATGTCGGGAGAGCGATTGGATATTAATATCTGCCTCTTATGTGGCTGTGTCTGAGGAAGCTTCAATTTAAGGTGGTCTCCCTAAAAGAGTCCCAGAGCGGACAAGTCGAGGAGACCGGTAAGTAGCGGCCTTTAGTCCCTGACCACAAATATTGACACTGGCAGTCAGACCTCGAGCCTGAAAAGATGATCATCGAAATCATAGAGTGACTTTTCGAGGCTGTCTCCATGGTCTGGAATGTACGTGTACCTGCGAACAGTTACCCCAGATCCGATATTACAGTGAAATGTTTCAGGGGATTTGGGAAAATCATCAAATTTCTTGAAGCGTACATTTTATGTAACCTTCATCATATTTTATCCTGTAAATAAATATTTTGTCAATATTATCAAATTACATGAGCCAGATTCTTCAGTGGACGTGCCTACCTTTAGTTCAGTCTTCCCAGACTGAGTAAGCTACAATTTCCCTCGATTGTCTTAAGTTAACTTATTCGTAAATTTATTTTTAATAATATATATAGATACATGTATGAATCATATTATTATAATATTAATTATTTTATTAGTAAAAATTAACTATAAATTGATGAAATTTAAAAAAATAAAAACTATTTTTCTATTGTTGTTTTAATATTTGTATCGATTAATAAAATTTAATATATATATATATATATATATATATATATATATATATATATATATATATATATATATATATATATATATATATATATATATGTGTGTGTGTGTGTGTGTGTGTGTGTGTATTTAAAATAATAAATTATTGCTATGTTTACATCTATATAGGATTTTAAATAAATTCATTGTGTTGCCCATAAATTCAATCAATACACAAAAATATTTTCAAGACTTCAATTTTTAAGACTTCAACGCCTCGTTTATTTTTCTGCAATAATTAATTCAATCAATTTTTATATATAAATAAAATTATATGGATAAAAATCCTGTTATTTGCTTAAGTATAATAAAACAACTCTCAGGCGCTTAATAAGTTGGAATTTTGATATTAACAATTACATTAATCTAAATATTAAAATTTAAAATAATTGTGCTGTCATTTACGTTTTGTAAACAAATGATAATGAATTAATTTGTAAATTAAATATCCCATTTCATTCAATTTTGATTTTAATGAATTGATATATATAAGTAGATGTAAAAACTTACATTTAAAGAAATATAAATAATTTAATTGTAGAAATATGAACATAGTTAATTTTGAAACCATGATTAATTAAAAAAAAGCATCTTATTAATCTATAAATAAAGAATTACTACAGGCATTCCATGAATTTCAATTGTGTAACTAATTTATATTTAAGATTAAATAAAACGCGACTGCTGTTAAAAAAATTAGAATAGTGGATTCATGAAAATAACTTGTTGACCATTCGACGAAGAAATTAATAGCAAAATTTTTTGAACTATTTTCTGTATCGATAAAGCGCCAAATATGATAAACCCACTAGAAAACTTTTTGAAAAAAAAAGCATGTTCTCCTAAAGCGCATGCGCGGAAGTTTCCCGTGACGTACCGAATGCCACTACGTGAACAAGTTGATTCCTCCTAAATTTTTCGCTTCTGTATCTAGAGTCTAATGATAGCCTATTTATTTCTCGACAGTATCTTTCCCAGTCGAGTACAATCGTTATCGGCAATTCTTCTCTAACCGAAGTCCAAATAGAATTTCTGTAGCGACGCGATGGCAAATTTCCAAAAGCAGGCTGCTTTGGGGAGAGAGAAAAAATTTTTTTTTCGTTTCCTTTTTCACTATTTTTTTTTCTTTTTTTTCTGACACGAACAGCAATGGCGTCTTTTCTACTGGAAGTTAAGTTGTTGCTTAGGCTCAACTGGGAAAAAGTTTTACAGGGAGATTTTTTCTTCCTGTTGCGTTATCGTGTCTTTCCGTGTTTTAAAAAAATGGTATTTTAATCTATTTTCTTTAACTTGTTTTTCATTAACTCTATAAATTATATTAAATAATTAGGCTAATTGTATATTTTAAGCAAGATGTTAGATATTGAAGCAAGAACTAAACTCAATCACTTTGGAAACTGCGTTGTCTCCAAGGCTTGAAAAGATTTTTTTTTTTTTTTTTTTTTTACTGTAAGCTGCGTAGCTTCGTAATTTTTGTTTAATGTTGTAAATTCCGTAATTTTGAACCGAGCTTATTTAAAGTTAAATTAATACTATTTATAAAATTAAAGTAATGAAATAAATGCATTTGTTAAGATTGAAATTATAAGATTACATAGTAAACATTAATAATCCCTTTACATCTATTTAAATGCAATAGTCATCAATTTTTAGATTATCTATGATTTTAAAAGACATTTTAACGAAAATTAACGGAAAATTCATAAATATTCGAGTTTTTTTCCAGATGAGTATATTTTCACTATAAAATTTATCTTTATAAACTATTTGAAAATAATTTTAAAAATTAAAATTAGGAAATTAATTTTTTATTAATTTTTAAAATTTAACTCAGATAAAAATTGAGTCATTTAGATAAAAGAATGATATGTATAGAACTCTAGTATAATTTCATAATTATTGTTAAAGTACTATATTATCTCATTTAAGTATTTTTTAAACTCAATCACGATTTTTATCTGTTCAATAATAAAGTGTAATTAATGTAAATTCATTGCATGAAAACAGATGTATTAAATTTCTTTTAAGAGTATATTTAATAAATCTTAATTTGTGAGAACAGTATATTTTAAAGATCTCTATTTTAATGCATGTTATTTAGAACAGTGTCTTGATAAACTATGTAAATATTTATCTTTTTATCCACATATAATCATTTTTTATTTATTATAATTCGCAGTTTATGTCACAGAGCATTTCTAAATTATATTATAATTTTAAAGACTAATTTCATTGATCTCACGACTTCATGACTTTTCATACAAATTATGTAATTTTATTTCACTTTAACGTATTCGATGTCGAATATGCTTGTATTACTTTCTCATGCAAGATTTAAATACTTCAATAACATAAAAATATATTTAATACTTAGAATTTTTTAATACTTTATTTTTCTCAGTTATATATATAGCAATTTAAATTATTTTTAAATAAGACTTTCACATGTTGTATAGTAAACATTAACCGAAAACTAAACTATATCAAATCATTCTTCTAATGAAATAATGGCATATATATAAAAATATGTTTATATATTTCCTATTTTTTCCATAGACCATGGAAAATAATCATAATAGTTTATAAAAAGTTCTACTTTTTGTTCTAGATGTTTTTTTTTTATTATCAATTATTGCTTTAATAAAATTAATTCAATTTATAAATTTACATTGATAAAAAATTTAAAAAAATATTTTCTACTTTTTTCAAAATATTTCGAATGTTACTTATTGCTCGTTCGATGTCTTTCTTTATTTTTATTTCTTTCATTTTAAAAGGAATTCCTTTTATTTCTGGGTCATTTCATGTTTGTTTATATATTTAAATTTTTTTTTTGTAAATTCGTAGCTTAAAATGTTCATTTGGTGAACTACTTCCTGTTAATTTTCATATTGCTTTATAAAAACAGATAGTACATTTTTATAGCTAGTGTAATGTAAAAAGTTATGCCTCTTTATGAAATATAGAAAAGCTTCTTTAAGAATTATTCTTTTCCCAAAATTATCATTAATTGCTTACGAAATCTCTTTCAATTATGAAATATTCATATCTTTTGACATCCACGCCATTATAAAATTTTTTAATTCTTTTTTTAAATTTATGGATGTTTGTTATTATTATTTGAGGTATGTTCTCTCTTTCTCTGCATAATGCTGATGATCACAAGTAATGAAGAAAAATCACCATTAATATATATTTAACTGTCCAAAATGTGGGAAACACTAATTTTGTGGAATTCTGTGACTTTAAATTTTATTAGTTTTGTTTTTCTCATAATTATGGTGCTATTGTTTTTCAAACAAATAGTATATTTCTGAACAAATAGTATTTTTCAAACAAATAGTATATTTCTATGTTCTCTTGTTAGGCGGTTTTTAATAATGTTTTTTTTTCCAGAAAGACCTCCATTTTTATGAATTATTTTTATTTGGAAAAAAAAAGAAGATTTCATTAAAAAAAATTAAATTATAGAGTATTTTCTCTCAAGAACGAGCATTCTTTTCTATATACAACGTATTATTGAATTACTCCCATACTAGCATAATACTTGGTTGACACAATACACAACAATAGTTTTTGGAATTGTGCAATTTTATAGAAATGTTTCCATGGAATTTTTTAGTTATCGTTTCACGTTAGTTTTGCGATGATCTTTTCGATCCATCATTTGATATCTGTTCATTTTCAAAAATATTTTCTCACTATACTTTCAAAAGTGTAGACTTTGTAAAGAGACAAAAATTGTATTTAAAAATAAGCGAAATAATTTAAAATAAAATTTTAAATTATTTCAAATATTGACAAATATTAGATTAAGTTATTGTAATTTTTTTTCATCTTGTCTCTTCCTACCAACCAAGGATGATAATCACAGCCAATAGCCTCGTAAATTCAAACTGTATTCGAATGAAGAAGCCAACGTCTGAGCTAATACCCACCTTTTTACGCTCTCGATACCAGTAAAGAAACATTATAACATATAGAACTTTTAACATTCAATGAACCTTGAGATACAGCCGAAGTCCATCGTGATTTAGCATGATGGTGTGTTGTGATGGAATTATTGTTGTATCGTGATTTAGCATGATGGACTTCGGCTGTATCCAGAATCGAGCCTATAATCTCTTGATCACACGAATAATGCCTTTCCTCGCAAAATTATCATGCCCCAAATAAATTTTAAATTTGACTTTTTGACGAAAACATATTTCATATTTTAATTTCATATTTCAGAAAGTTGTACATTGATCTTGTGATTCATAAGATTATATCTATCTTAAGATTATCTAGTCTGTATATTCTCTTAAATATATATTTTAGATTAGTGCATGAAGCTATCAAATAATATTATTAACAAATTTTATTTTAATGATTTCAAACCTTTCATATTTCATTTATATTGGCAATTTTGTACTTCAACTAAAATATAAAAAATTTCCACATTGGAAAATTATGAGTTTCTTCAGTAAGTACCCTATATGGTATATAAAGAAAACCTTAAAATTCAATGATAAAATTTCCAGTTAAAAGCAAATTATACAGTTTTAATCACATTAAAATTTAAAGAAAAATATTTAAAATGAATTAAATACGTAACATAAATGTATATAAATTAAGAACAAATTTTATTAAATATATTACTACTTTTATGTTAATAATAATAATTAATCATATTTTACTATACTTATTAAATTAAAAATATTTTTATCCATAGATCTGAATGTCCAGTCATTAAAATAAAACACTTATTTATGTGTTTAAAAGCAATTTACATATATTCAAGCCTACATTTGATATAAATAATAAGCGCTATAATAAATACTTAATTCACATATTGCAAAAATACAATATTGCTGCTTTATATTACATTGATAAAAACTAGCTATGTATTGATCAAGCAAGTTCTTTGTTGCTTGGAGTTAAATACCGGGGAAATGCGCTGTCATTTCTTAATCTAAGCAACAATATTTAAAAATGAAGATAATCATCGTCACACAGAATGGAAAAACTTGTACAAAATATGCTTAAACATCTTATTCGCTTAACGCCATTTAGAGTGTTTTACTGTAATTAAAAATAATCGAGTTTACATACATATATCTACCTATCTGAAATTAAATTAAACATAACTAAAATCTGAATTCAAAAGGAAAACCTCATTTTTCTGAGAGAACTACCAAGTTTTAAAGTATAGAATGCTTTTTTAAGAAATTGGAAAAAAAAAATTCGTTAATATTATAGTTGCTGTATAATTTTTTTACTTAGAAAATTAAAAAAAAAAAAAATACCAAATGATAGTTAAATAATCACAATACACAAACGAAGTAGAAGCTTGGTGGCTTAGTGGTAACGCTTCCAAGGCATAAGTTCGATCCCTGTGTTGGGGAAGGTCGACTCAGTCTTTCATCTCTTTAGTAGTTGGTTAAAACTAGGTACCAGGAATGCTAGAAAACTAAGTATTGCGAGTTTCACGTTAGGCAGACCCCCTAATCGGGAAATACTCATCGCACCCCAGAACCTCGGTCCCCTCCCCCCAAAAAAAAAACTGGTATTGGTGTGAGGTTTATTGTGTCACAGAGCTTAATTTTATTTAGTCAACAAGAATTGAAGCTAATTTGAATACTTTGATTTTGTAATTACTAGCTGCAACATTATCCTAATTAAATACAATTTTTTGTCATCCAAAAATGCTAAATTCTAATTTTGGACAAGAGTTCATCATCAGTTTGCATTGATTGCGTTTTTCTTTATATCATTTTTAATTATTGATCGATCTCCTCTTGTTAACCCCTACTCTTGTTATCCGTGAGAAGACATGTTTTGCACGTATTTTCTCTTCAAAGAACGAAGCAAAGAAACTTAAACTTGTGGCTATTAAATAAGTTAATTGTGATGATCAGACCGATTATGAAATATAAATTTTTTTTAATATTTTTACTGTTAAAAATATGTTTTTAAAACCGAAGCAAGCATTTATTAATTAAGGAGATATTCTACCCAATATTAAGTTAAAATATAGTTATATTAGGGGACCAACTCATCAGCTTTTATGAGTCTCTGTTTCCAGTAGTAAATATCTACATTAAATTCGAGGAAAATTTACTGCTTAAGAAAATAAAGGTATTTGTTCAACTTTATTCAAAACACTGCTTTGAACCACAAACAAACTTGTTAAAAACAAATCGAATGAAATATGTTATGCCTTTAATAACGAAGTTATTAAATGTTGAAATCAGGACAATTTCTATGCACGTTCCAGGGCAATTTCTTATGGACGGCGTATTGCGAAAAGCGTAAACACGTGCGCTGAAATGTATAAAACTAATTTTTATTACAAAAGCAGAAAAAGTCAGTATATGTTTTTAAGTCATACAGTAAAGATGTGGAAGATTTCTATTTCTGTAGTGCAAAGAAATCCGGAGCGAAAAATTGCATCGATTAAATTGATTACGTTTCGGATGACAGAATTTTATAGATACATAAAATCAGAATTAATTACGGTTTCAGTTAATTAAAACACTACAAAAATTTCGAAATTTAGTTTAATTTTTCTTTTAAGTCAGACAGAGACCAACATCCTGATTAAAGGTTCATTCCATTGCGTGTCACCCAGGACAAAAATTCTGCAGACAAAATATAATTAGAATTTTATTTATATAAGTTTGAGATTATTTGTAGGCAAAGACATTTTTATCATAAACATATAGCATTCCCCTTTTTAAATGATTATTATTTATCAAGTAGGCTGTTGAAATTTGATACATGTTCTCAATCTAACAGTTCATTGAATCGATCTCCCATGAGGCTGTTTCTAGTGACTCGGAATCCATTTTGAAATCAGATTCCGGATAAATTAGATTTTGTTTTTAAAAACTGACCGTATTAGGACAATATTATCCTGAATTTTGAGGGGGTAATGTTCAGTGAATACATTTTTATTATTTTTTTAATCTTAAATGGTCTTCAAGTATATCTATTTAGTTAGTTAGAAAAAACCTCAAAATAGTTAGTGTCAGTTTTCTTTATGACGCCATTATTTCCAAAGAAAAAGAATTATTAAATTTGTCTGAAATAAAAGAAAAGCTTTATTTACTGTAATTATTGTGCTTTACTTTACACACTTATACAGAAATTAAATATTTTTGATAACATTACATATTTATAATGCATTTAAAGAAATAATTAAATTTAATTGGATTTTCATTGCGATAAATATCATTATCTCATTTTACCAACAGTGCCTGCAAACTTAAGATTTTTTAATAACATTTTTTTCTTCAAGCTCATTTGTAGTGTTATAATATTACATTTCTCTTCATGTATAGATAAATGATTTCATGTAACTTAAAAACAATTATGTGTTTCTATCTGCAAAAATTTCCGATTTCAGTGGAAGATTTTAATCTTGATATATTGTTTTTTTTTTTTTTTTTGAATTTTTTTCAATACTCTCAATATTTTTGCACATTTTTTTTAAAAAAAGGAAATTTATTTAAATAATTTCGAACATAAAATAATAGCCATTTAAATTTCTATAATAAGTCAATACGCTGGCCTTTTGATGACGCGTCTTTTTGAATGTTTTGCAGGATAAAAAAAAAGATCCAAATGATGAGCTTTTTAATGTATTTATGTGAAGCAGGCTACGGTAGTGACACTTACAATGTTTTTAAATAAAGAAATTATGCAACAGGTTGCATTGATTTTGAGCGTTGTTCATTAGTGAAAAGTTGCTGTCCTACTTCGTGTAAGAAGGAGATATACATACCAGCATATTTCTAACTTTCGTATAGGTCGAACTGTACCTAATTGTGATTGCAGTTCTTCTTACTTCTCCATTCCTGCTCGCGTCTGCTGAGATCCAATAATTGTCTGTAAAATGTGGAATCGAAAGGTTCAGAGCGGTTCTGCGAAACACCACGCATTCTGCTATCGTCAACAATTCGCTATCACTAACAGTCGAAAAAATAAGCATACTGTCTATCTATAGCAAGAATAACTCCCGCCAAATAGTCTTCTTTGTCTCGGTTGGCTTCGCAACAAGAGTTATTCTTTTCAAATGGGGATTAAAATATTATGAATTATTGGTATTTAGGGTTACTTCATGTCATTCTCAAGGTATTCAGTAAACCAGAGTTGGTGCCTTTCTACTGACTCTACCTGTCGAAAATGGAACGCTTCTCGTTTCTATGGCAACAGACAAGCGGCCAAGAGCTCTTTTATCTTGGTAGATAGACAATATTAACTAAATATACTTCATAAATCGCACAGTCATGTCTCATTTCTTGATTCCTGAAATGGGATTTGTTATCGTTACAGTAGGTATCTGTTAGAGTAATATAAAAACGTTTGTAGCAGCATGAGTTTTCACCTGGGAGCAAATAGCTTCGACTGTCCTTGAAACTATATCAAAGGCAAAATAATCTTCAATATTATGATTAGTGACGAATCTGGACCTAGGCATTAATCAGTAATATTAGGTGGTTGTAAAGAATAAAAGATGATGGATGATTAAAAATTTTTAGAAAAACCACACTATATTTTTAAATATTTTTTTAAAGTTTCCATTATTGAGATGTGTGACAATTAAGTGAGAGTTTAAAAAGTGAACCCCCTCTTTTACTATAAGATTTTCCGATTTTCTCCTTTTTTGTGTTCTAATTTGTTTTTAATTAAAAAATGAGCAAAATAAGACATAAATATGGCAATAAATAATAAGAAATAATAAGATTACTTGAAATATCAAAAATATGAATACAGAGCAAATTTTAAACTTGAATACTGAAATTCAATAATGGATGGTAAAAAAAATTTTTAATTTGATTGAAAAATTTAAAACATTTATTTGTTGTTTAAATTTTGAGTCATAATTCAAAATCATAGTACATTTCTTTTTAATAATTTTGATTCTCTTTCCCTTTGGAATTAAAATCTTACTGTGAATTATAAAATAAGAAAGACATTTTAGATAGTTCCTATTTATGGAAAATTTTCAAATTGTACGTCGTTTTTATTTTTTTAAGGCCAATTACAATATTTTCATTAGATAAAGGTATCACACACAGAACAAAGGTAAATTTAAAATAAAAATAATTTATTTTAACATAATTGATACATTTTTTTTAAAATTTAAGAACTGCTTATTGACTGATTGCGTTTGTAAACAAGAATTATTATGAACAATTAGAAATTTGGGTTGATTCAAAATCAACAAAGATTAAAAAATATAAAATAAATTACGCAAGTAATTTACATTTCTTGCTGTGGTATTGTTTTCCCAGAAAATCTTTTTCTTATTTCTCTAGTTTACGAAATTATTCATTGAAGTTATATTTCAAAGACATAACTTTTCATTTTAAAATTTGACATTTTAATATTCTAACAAAGCAACAGTGGCGTGCGGCCCATATGTGCAGGGTGTGCACTATACACCTTGGCAAAATTATGAGAGAGAGTAATTTTCTGCACCTGTGTCTACCCCTATCTTTATAAAATATATAATAAATATTATTTATAATACATTCAAAAATGTTATGTTGATTTGCTTGCTTGCATTTCCCCAGTGCGTGCTGTACTAGGTGCTGCACCACGTAGAGCGTTCAAATGTAATCGAACATAGGAAGTTTTGATGTGTACGTACTAATAGAAAATCACTCTTTATATGTATGGGCTAGTAGAGAAGCACGTCATACTATAGCTCTGAGGCAAGTTCAGCTATTTTTCCTGCACTTGGCATTCAGAATCACCCAAAGCTACGGTTTATTAAGTGTTGTATTAAAGTGGGAACTAAAAAACGGGCTGAAGCGCATTTGGTTTTTAATTGATTAACAGGCCATACGATTTGGCTGAAGGTTAACGTTTAAATTTATATATTGTAAAATATTTTGTTTTCATGGAAATATAAAAGAAGTATTTCATGAATATAAAGGGGAAATATTTTAGTGTGGTTAAGTAATTTCAGTACTGTATTATATTTACAGAAATAATTCGCCGAAAAATAATTTTGTTATTTTAGACCAGAAAGAAACGAGTTTTAACAGAACAGTTCAAGTTTCACCATTCATTGTGTCTTATAGACAGTATATAAGTTATTTCTGTAACACCGTATCTCTGGTTTTGTTTTTAAAAATTGTCAAGATGTTTTTCGCAGAATAGATGATTTTCAAATCTTGAAAACAATTATTATTATTAATTGTGAATGTAGATTAATCAGTCGAATAAATTATATTTAATAATTTAATAAATATAATTTAATCCACTGACCGAGAACACGAAACAGTTTGCTCTATTGTGCCACCGTGCTGTGAAATCCTCTGCACGTGGAACAGACTTTCGGTTTGTCGGCACCAATGAGGATCCTGATGAGGCACTGCCACGGCGGGCGCCATGAGGTGCTAAGTTTACTGAAAATATAAGTTTTTCGTGGCAGCCTGAAGCGTTGCTTTTTCGCCGCCAATATGACACCATACAGCACAAGACGTGATTGACAAGATACAATTTGCTTCACTGCTCGTAGAATTCTCATAAGTTCAACTGTTTTTATTGTTATACTTCGACTATTCGAAGGTAAATATTTTATTTATTGTATTCTTTGAATTTATATTCATGATAAATAACCCATTTCAGAATAAAAAACTTCAGATGTCTCAATAATTAAAGATTTATTGGAAAATCCATTTTCAAGAGGAGACGTTACTACAAAAAACAAAATAGTTAAATTAAAAAGACCGATGGTCGATATTATCACAAAACGTTAAGATTAAAGGACAACAGAGTGTACGGCATTTTCGAAAATCTATATATGAAAAATTTAAATGGTTAGCAGGTTGTAGTGAATTGAATAACTTGTATTGTTTTCCATGTTTACTTTTTGCTGTAATGGAAAAGTATAAGAATATTTGGACGAACAAGGCTACAGTGATTTAAATCATCTCCACAAAGATGCAAAGAAACAAGAAAAAACACAATCTCACATAAATGCCGTGATATTAATAAAAACATTCGATACCGTCAGGATAGATTTAACGTTTGATCAACAAAAGACTTCATCGATTGTTCAAGACAATGAAAAAGTAACAAGAAATAGAAATATTCTCAAGTGATTAATAGATGTAGTTTTTTATTTAACAAAAAACAAGAAGATGCATTTCGTGGACGCAATGAGAATATAAATTCCCTTTATCGAGGAAATGATATAGAATTAATAACTTTAATTAGTAAATATGATGACCTTTTAGCAACCCATCTAAGAACTGCAACTGTATTTTCTGGAACCTCTGATAGAATACAAAATGATATTATTGCATTGATGAAAATATTGTTATTTCTGAAATTAGAAATGAGCTAAAAGAAACGCCATTTGTTACTGTTATGCTAGATAAAACATCTGACATATCTCACAAATCGTAATTATCGGTTCTGCTACGATATGTTAATAATTGTAGTGTACCAGTGGAAAGATTTTTGTTTTTAAAGATGTTAGTGGTGATCGATCGTTCAGCGGAAGATTTGTGTAATGTTGCGCAAGAAACGATTTTGAGTTGGGGGTGTGAGAGCAAACTGATTGCTCAAACGCACAACGGTATTTGAGCAACCAATTCTAAATTAGGCGGCAGTCCTGGCAGGAGTGTTGAATGGGACGCAGGAAAAAGTAAGACATTTTTCCAGAACCTATGTTCGTGCATTGTTGCGCACGTGTACTTAATTTAGTTCTGTCGCAATCTGTATTGTTTATAAAAGATTGTAATATTTTTTTTGCCACAATTTCTGGCATAGCCTCATTTTTTCGGTGTCTACAAAAAGAAATCATGTTTTAAATGAAATTATCAAAAGATAATTTCCAAAATTAGCTACAACACGTTGGAATTATTCATCTCGTTTGGTAAATATTATAAAAAAGCGAAAGGCGCAAGGCCTATCTGATTTACTTAAAAATATTATTGAGAATCTAGAAGGCTGGGATAACGATGCAGTTAATATTGAAAAGAGTTAACAGATATTTTTTGAAGAATTTAGCAGCGATTTTTTCCTAAATATTTTTGCCTAAGTGTTTGGTTATACTAAAGTTTTATTTGATATTTTACAAAAGCCTAATTTAGATATAGCCTATTTTAGTCAAAAAGTAGAGGAAGTAAAAGAGATGCAAACTTCTGTTGCATTTGATGAGTTTTATGAAAAGACTGTTTCTGTAGTAGGTCCCCCAAATTAAA
This sequence comes from Latrodectus elegans, assembly GCA_030067965.1. NCBI lineage: Eukaryota > Metazoa > Arthropoda > Arachnida > Araneae > Theridiidae > Latrodectus > Latrodectus elegans. Next base: position 79,107,107 of record CM057814.1, on the reverse strand, counting down.
AAAAACTTCATGTAAATTTACAAAACTCCAGTGCAGACCAACATTTTAAAAATTTATAGTATGAATTAATGGACACTATTTATTGTCAGTTGGACGTCCGTTTTGAAAAATTAAATTCGTTCAAATTTTTTGTGCCATTTAATTTCGGTTTTTTTTTTTTAAGAAATATCAAAGTAAATTTCTCTCTCAGGATGAATGCCTTAATGCGTTAAAGAATGCTTATGCAAAACATTTCACTTTTGTAAAGCTAAGGAATGAATTATGCGTTATTTATCGTTGTGAGTCATACCACGAAATGAATTTATCGAAACTTATTCAGCATTTAATGACCAATGATTTGACAGAGATGCCAAAGCGAAGTAAATAAATTGGCACTTTTAATTTGTACAGTTCCGTTTTCAACTACTTCGGTGGAGAGATCATTTTTAGCAGTGAAAAGAGTAAAAAAAATAATGCCCGTAATACAATGAGCTAGGATAGTTCAAGCAATTTATCTCTAATAACAATAGAAAAAAAAAATTTTACACTAACTATAGTCAAAGCCAGAGTTTTTTTTTTTATCATGTAATTGATGATTTTGTTAGTAATACGGGTAAACGCATGGATTTTGTATACAAATGAATAATAAAAAATTAAATATGTGCTTAATGTACATTTTTATGGTTTTATTATTATTGTTGTTTTCCTCTGTACACACCCTGCATGAAAATCTACCGCAAGCCACTGAAAAACAAGTTTGCTAGTGTTAAAATTCCAGTACTCTCAATTATAAAAATATTTTTAAAAAGGTCTTCATCATAATTAATATTGAGCAGAAGAAAAGAAGTCATGATATCTTTAATTTTTAGAGAGGTATTTTCAACAAAAGTTATGATTTTATTTTTCATGAATAAGTTACAAAATCTAAGTAATGAATTTCTGTGTAATGCCCCGAAATTAGATTCATTATTCAAATTGACAATTTTACTTCACTGTAATAAAATTTGTCATATTTTATTGAAATAATATATTTAATAATATTAAAAAAAATCTATGAATAATGTTTAAAATTTTCATAAAGGCAAAATAGTAAGCACATTTTTTAGAAAAAATTAAATTTCTTTTAGTAAATTTTCTACTTTCAAAATAATTCTTATATTTATTTAGGTAAATAAGCACAGAAAAATGAAAGATTTCAAATCTCCGCTATTTCCATTTTTTAAATAGAATGTCTATGTTTCTTATGTGAGTAAATTTTTTATTGTATACATTATAAAATATTCCTTGGGAAAATATAGCAATGCACTTTCAGAGAGTTTTCATACATTTTTGTTGCTATTTTGATTTTCTGCATGGTATTTTAAAAATAAAAATGTGATTTTTATTAAATTGCAATTGGGATTAATAATTATCTGCAACATAAAAATATTCGTTGCTTTTAAGCGTCGCTGAAAAATAAACAAAAAATTGGAAGCTATACATACCACTTACTATTCGAAGAAAAATATTCCTATTCTGTTATTAAAAACAGATGTGGAAATCAAGCTTGAATTTAAGATGAAAATAAAGGTTTTCTACAGTTAAAATAAATGACTTAATTAATAGAAACGTCAAACAGTTTATATTTGATTGAGAAAGAGGCAAAAAAAAATTGCATATTTAAGAAAAACACGTACACGGGTTATTAAATCTAAAATCGCTTCTTACGTTTTAAAAAAAAAACCCAACTATCCAAGAAATGGTCTCAAAATCTTTAAATATCTCTTGTCGGAACTGTGAACATAATTATAGAATCCAATTCAAAGTTTATCACAGCAAAGAATTCGATGTTCATTGCCAAACTCCGAAACGTGTTTCTCAGCGTGAGACTATGTGCACATTGTTGTAAGAAAATGATTTGAAAAGTGGAAAAATGGAAATCTGCAATTCTGCTTGATGAAGTTTGGATATATTTAACCGATTGCAATAGAAAAAGACCGATTTACAACTAAAAAATGAAGAGAAAAAGTGTTAACAAGTTGGCTTAGAGAAAAAAGGTGTTTTCCTAAATCCATTATGGTTATTACAGGATTTTTCTCATGATGGAAAGTTTTAAAAAAAAGGCAAGTAGGAAAAAATGTCTATACTAATTCACATTACTGTCAAAAGTATGTTATAACACCTATTTTTTTTTAAAAAAAATTCCATTCATTTATCTAAACAATCTTTACGGTATTAAGCTCCATCAGGGTAAGGCTCCAAGCCTCTAAATCTATTGGTCTTTTTTGTTAAGCAAATGAGAAATAGATCCGAAGTTGAAGCTTTTCCCTTTAAGTACATCCAAACCGAATTCCTTGACATGTCATTATGAATATTGTGCACATGGACTTTTAAAACAAGATAAAACAGATATTATTATTATTACAGATATTTTAAAACAGATATTTACAAGCGGCATCTCAAAAAACTGAAGGAATTGAAGACTCTGAAATAAGAGTGGAACAATATGATGTTTTAAGAGAGACTTTTTTTTTGGAAAAATCAAGGTATATGATAGTTTAAAAAAATTATTATATTACGTCAAAAAAAGTCAATAATATTATATATCATTAAAAATTATTACATCCAAAAATATTATTATATTCGTTTAATTTGAATCACTTTAAGAATATTTTTGGACTGTTATATTAAAAAAGTTTAGGAGGAGATTTTTTGAAAACAAATTTTATTAAAACAAATCTTTAATGCAACGTCTCAAGTAAAATAGTTAAATGTTTTTATTGCAAAGAATAATAAAATTTTTTAAAAATATTAAATTGCTGAGAAAGAAGCCTAAAAAAGAAATTGTGAATTAGGTATACAGTTAAGAGGTACATTTGTATTTATTAGGTAAATTAAAATTTAACCTTTTAAATGACTTTTTTTTTAATATAATGACGCATATTCTAAATATAAAATCATCAGGATTTCTCTTTCAATTTGAAGAAAATATTATTTGTTCAAATGAAAGAATAAATGAATTTTGATAATTATTTTGCACTTTAATGACACAATAAATTAGTAAGCAATACAATTTTTTCAATTGTTATTATTTTTAATTGTAATCTTTGTAAGTGGAAATGGCCTCTTGTAGAACATTTGTAAATTTATTAAAGAATTTTGCTGTATCACACAGAACATAGTTTGGCAGATCTTATACACAATATATATTTATATTTATAGCGCATTCAATATTTATAATTGACAATTTTATCAATATAAGTTAACTTTACTTTATTATTTTTTAAATTCCTCTTAGATACATTTTGATAATCATGTATTAATCTAATTTTTCTATCAAGATATTAAATTTTATAGGAGAAATTCATTTAATTCATTCAGACGATTATTTTTGATTTTTAAGACTTTAGTGTGTGAGAAAGTTTTGTATCTACTTTAAACTTACCACTAATTGAAACTTCATAAATTAGATTGTAAGTAAAATTCCCTATTAGCTTAAAAAGAAATATTTTGTATCGAAAATCTAATGAATCTATTAAAATTTTTAATGAATCAAACAATAATATTAGTTTTTTCTCTTTTCCGGCAGATTTTCCTTCAAATGGCTATTGGCCATTTGTAAGGAAATAAGCATTTGAAGGTAATAAGCTTAGACTTTAGAAGAAATATACATACACATTTTTCCACTAACGTATAAGCTTAATTTAAATATTTGAAAGAATTATTAAGATAATAACTTTTATTTTGGAAAAATAATAAATTCATTTATTTTCTTACTTATTTTTCTTATAAAAAAAACTTAATAGTAAAAATTAATTGATATGTACAAAAGACTTACTGCACCAGTTGACTATCGAGTAATATTCCCCCAATATCAAACAATTTTGAATACCATCAAGTTATGAAGTCCACAAATCTAGACTATAGAGCACCCGATTTTCTAAATTGGCATCATCAGAGGGATGTTAGAATCAACCAATGCTTGATTTCCATAGCTCTTTACAGCATAAGTATATCTGATTGGCAAAAGAAAGATACATTTATTATCATACTAGACGATTTTTCATAATACTTACCTACCATACATAATACAGTTACAAAGTATAAGTAGATATTCTTCCAAATATGTAAAATCTCCTTAATTTTTATTAACTCATCTGAACTGTTCTTCTCTCCCTGCAACGCACATTAAATAAGATTCTAATCTTTATTATTATTTACTATAATAGTGTATAGTACTTAACTTATTTTTATACATAAGTTGACAAATTATATTGTAAATGGCAAGGAAACTATATTGAAGTAAAAGGACAGTACTTAAAAAAGATATGAATACAACTTGTACAAAATGCGATTCCTTAAATAAAATATGCACTTTCCAGCGTTTGAGGAATTTACTTTTCATTCATATTAAGCATTTTCCACTCTTTTTTTCCATAACTTCTTCTCAGTTTCTTTGTCATTTGCAATACAGACTCAGCGAGTTTTACATAATTTAAATATTAAAGAACTTTAATTATAACTTTAACTTTTTATATTTTGTAAACAGGTTGTTGCTTATCCTTGAAATATTTAATATATGTCAGATCAACTCCAGAGAGTTGTTGACTGAAAAAAGTCTATATAATAAGAGGACTGGATGTCAATTCTCCCTTATAAAGTTCGACACAACCCAAAATGTGATGGAAGAAGCTAGATGGTCACATCATTTTTTGCCAATGGGGGTAAAATTTCCTGCAACTGTCAAAGAATGAAAACTTAAGATGGCTACTTATTAGTTTTACCAGAGCAGTCTGATGTTCCGATGCACCAGTGAAGCGTAGGTGAAATAATCCATAGTAAATTGAGTTTAGACCTGCCACATGTATCTAAACTCATTAATCTTTCAATAATACTAGCATTATAGATTATTTTTATTGCAAACATCAATTTTACAATTTATCATACTTAAAAATGGTTTATCTTTATTTTTCAAATATACATTTACTATTATACTTCATCCAAATAAAACTTTTTGTATTTTAATGCTTTAAAAAATTTTTTTATTTCTTTTTCTTTTTCTTTTTTTTGGGTTCAGATGTATTATTCAGAGTCTGTTGAATTTTCGACTTTTGCTGAGATGCTTGTTATTGGTTATATAACCACTCTCATAAAACCAAATAATTTCCACTTTCATACAATAAAGTCGATTAAACAATTTTATTTATTTTTAGATTAAATTGGCTTATTTATTTCTTGATTTTATCCATATTTTAAGAGAATGGGCATATTTACTGAATTCCCATTCAGTGCATGCACAGTCGATAAATACCTAAAACTATTTGTTGTTCAAAAGTGATCAAATCGAGCATATCTTTCACGTGATTCATAACAAATACGACTAAACAGATTTTAAAAACACTTCACTTGTTAAAATATGACAATGTCAGTTTGATGATCAAAGTGCCCCACATAACGCTTGATTTATAAGTCATAATTACAGAGGTCCTGATAAATAGGTCTCTTGGTGTATATAATTATTAGATTATGATATAAACTATCAAAAATAATGATATGCTTATTATGTCTCTTAGTGTATATCATTATTAATATTACTTAAAGTAGTACCATTTAAATATAGAAACATATTTATTTACTAAAATCCGATACATATCTCAAAACTGACTTTTACTTATTATCACTTATAAAATTAACAGAGCAACATTTGTTTTTGTTAGGCAATATGATAATCTTACTAATTATTTAACACTTCATAATTGTGTTTTTTTTAAATATGTTTATATTTTTTCTGAACATCTTATAGAAAAAAATTGAATTACTACTTGGACAGAGAATAGGAATACATGCATTAATATATGACTCTTAAATTCAAAATCACACAAAATAGAGTATGGTTGCAGTTACCTTATAGAGATATATTGTAGTAGAAGTAAAAACAAAAAATGCTTTTATAGAATGCTCGTATTTTATGTTTTATATTTATTTCATATTCCTTGTAATTTTAAATATTTAATTTTGGATGAACAGTAATGAAATAAATGCTTCGAATAAATTAGGAAAATAAAAAAGAAATAAGAGAGCAATTAAATTGCGTATAATTAAAAGAAATAAATAGCACATAAATCTTATTCAATAGTGACTTTGATGAATAAAAAATTGAAAATAATTGTTTTATAAGTTTTTTTGCAAAATATAAGACTACATGCAAAAGGTTCAAAGTAATATCATTAATTACTATTTCGCAGATTTTACACTTTTCTATAAGTTGATATATGTCAAATTAACAAATTCTGGCGTCGGAAAATACCATTCTTCTACAATAACTTTCTGTGAGTTTTCAAGAGTATATCATATTTGATAATATAATAATTGAAGATTGATCTTTCTCTTTCTAATGAGTTAAAATGTCCCAAAAATTCTCATTAAGGTTAAAATTTCCTTTTTGATTTATTTGTCTCTCAAAATCATTTCCTGCACACGAAAGCTAATTAGGCCGGGACCTATGGATTTTAAAGTGGACTCCGAACCACTGCCAGCATCCAAGCATAAAGTGGCATTCGAACCCATGAACGGTTGAACCGAAAACGAGAGAGCTAACCTTAAATCAACCAGCTAGGCGGTTGTTTCAGATTAGAGCTTGCTGTAAATACTTGATCATTTTTCATGGATTGATTTGACGTTGTATGGTTACGTTTCCTAACAAAGGTAATTCATTGAGTTCCTTTGATTTAAAATGATTTCCAAAATACTATATATATATATACAACCCAACCTGATTGGAAATACTTACTGAAAACATTCTTTCAAATGAACAGTAAATTACGTATCGTAGATTGATCATATCATCTTGTTAGTGTACAGTTATTTCTTCTTAATAAGAATATATATATATATATATGTACTTTCATACCTTTTGGTAAATTTGGATTCTCATGACGAAACTCATGGATTTTATCATTAAAATTTTATAAAAATATTTAGTGAATTTTAATTTCCAGAATTGAAGGTGAATGGAAAATATGCGAGAGATTCGTGATTTCCAGGCTTGTTCCTTCCTTCGGTATCATGACATTCTAAGAATAAGAAATAAATTAAGCTTTTCTAGATGGAGATATCTAAAAGAAATTAAAAGTAATGATGATTAAGCGCTTTTTGTGTGAAATGATTTTTCATTTTTTTTATTTCATACAACATGGAATGCATTCGTAGTTCTTTTAATTTCTACTTCTGTTAATGTATTAATATTAATTAATTACATGTGCAAACTTTGGTCTTATAGCAGTTTCCAAAAATACTTCACAATTTCAACTAAATTTATAGTTAATGTTAATATTTTGCGATAAAAAAAATAAGTGAAAAAAGCAGATTAGACTTTATGATCTGATCAAAGATTTATATACATTAATATGCAGAACTCAAGCTTCTATGAAATTAACATAAATATTAAAATCATATAGATTATCTTTCCTCCATTATAGTAGTGTGGAGGATTCTGCAGAGAGTGCCAGCTAGGCCGTTGACCTCGTCAACTGATCATGGATAAAATTTCAGAGATATTCTTTCCAAATGTATCTCACAATATATAATCGGTATTAATTAACATGTAGATGTATAAAGCTTGGCTGCTAGGATTTTCACCTCTCAGCATTACAAGGGGCAGAAATAATAGCACCATATATAATAGGGCACCCATTCGGTATGACATCGTAAGCTCGAAGGTGTGTATTTCTAATTTAAAGACAACGACCAAGCACAAGACTCCCAGACCTGCAATATAGGCTAAGTCTGGGAGTCCTGCGCTTGCTATTATTTAACAGAGATATCACTTCACATGGAGTACATTGCAACTACGACAAATTTAACGTGATCCAACCACCATTAGCGAAAACGACGGATCTTTAATTGGGTAGAGTTTCGAACTTACTAGCTTACAATCGCGAGAATGAATGGCCTAACAAACCAGCCACCGAAGTTCATATTAATGAATGTAGTTCGAGTTTAAATAAAAGGCTCAAATACAGGTAGAAGACTATACAGCTAAAAAAAAATAATATCTATTTCCTGTACTTTTGCTTATATATATATATACATATACATACATATATATATATATATATATATATATATATATATATATATATATAATAGCTGTTAAAATAAAGGCACTTTCTTTTAAAATCTCCACTATTTCAGAATTATTCGGTAAATTTTGTAAAACCAATAGCACAAAAAAAAATGGGCACAATGAGTGAAAATAAATAAATTAATGAAATGAAATTTATATGTTCATTTTGGTCTGTCAATTATTATTTTTTTTAAACTTAAGAAAATTACTGAAACAAAAATATTATTTAATTGCGTTATTAATGGCAATAATTTTAACATTATAAAATGCAATTTAAATTGAAAATAATTCGATTATTAATAATTTTAAATTGGAAATTAAAATAAAATATGAAAAGTATGTCATGATATAAAATATTATTGTAAATGTATTTCATTTTATAATATCATAATTTTTATTTAATAATATAAGTAAACAATTTAAAATAATTCATAAATTTCTTAAACAACCAAAAATATTATTAAACTAAATACATAACGAAGCAAAAATAGTTATAAAAACTGCTGTATATTGATTTGTTGTTTTTTATTTAAACAAAAATCGCAATTCTTATTTAATGAAAAACGATCAATATTTATGATTTTTAAATGAGCAACCTATTTATAAATATGAAACATTATAAAAAAACATTTTCAATAATGAATATAATTAAATTTGTAAATTTATTGCAATCAAAAATAATAAATAAGTATTTTAACTATATTTCGCATAAAAATATTACTAAATGCTTACAGTTCTTGGTAATTTTCTAATGCAAACTCATTTTGATGTAACAGTTAATTTATAACCATCGCATTTGTGTTTGTGATGAACGAAAAATTTCATCGGCTAAAATTATAAACAAATAAATATGATAATTCTAACCATTTTAATTATGTATTTTCTTATCAAAAAATTTATTTTATTCTTTCAAGTTGGCATACAACAATTATACATTTAAATAATTACAAATCTTATGCAAATATAATCAGAATAGGTTTTAGATCAATTTCGAATATTGGGGAAAAGCTTTACTAAATTTTTCTAATTGAAAAAAAAAGTCTCACTTTAATTTTATAACCATCATCAAATTATTACACTAAAATTTTCAAATAAAATATGATATTTCCCTGATTTAATACAAAAAGTAGAATTTATAATAAAATTATAAAAAAACAAAAACGAGAAAGAAACAATAAAAAAGTAGAAACAACGAAATAAAATTGTAAGTCATATATTTGGGGCCTTTTATAACTTGACTTGCTATGTAACCATAATTCTTATATTCACATTTTTGCTTTCCCTGTTTTTTCACTTTACATTTTTACTGGTCTTAATAAATGGAATAAAATATCATCATAAACGTACAAGGAAGAAAGTTTTAGTAATAACTTCGCTAGAGATAAACTGAAATAGTTTAAAATAATGTTATTAAATTAACAATTATTAGGATTCTATGAATGCGCAGGAACTCATACTTTATTAATTAGATAAAAAAATAAAATTCTTTTAATTTACTGATAATTAATCCATATTTACAGTCATTAATAAAAGTTATTTTAAAATTAGCTTTTTTAAAATGTGAAAAAAAAAAAAACATTGAAAACTCGAGACAATATATGTATAATTTTGAATAAAACCGGATAATTTTTGGTTTGAATAATTATTTCTTGTCTTAGAATCGTTAAAACAAAGTTTTGTAGAATCCAAAAAATTCTACGTTAAAGATACCTAAAGATTTTAATCAAAATTTCTAGTATTGTTTCATATTTTAGTAAATTATTTACATTCTACCTTTATTTTTTAAATTTAAACAAGCTCAATTACTCGATAGAATTGTCGTATTTCTTGATAGAAGCACCTCTAACTTTTAAAATCTTTTACGTATGGACAGCAATACAAAATAAAAAGCATTACTGACAAGCAATAAAGGATCTTTAATAATTGCTTTTAAGGAAAATTAAATCTAAAAATGCAGTTTTTTAAAATACATAAAGTGAATTGTCGAAAAACGCAAATTAATCTTACAGCCAAGAATAAACGTGAATATTATTTATCAACAATAAAAGAATTCAATATATTTCAGTTCGATAAAATTAAAATTTTTTAAAGAAATTGAAATTGGGTAATTTTAAAAGTGGCAATGCAAACTACATGGTACCTCCCCTTCACAACTTTCTAATGTTGCGTTTAAGTTATAACTATTTATTCTTCCGAGAAAAATCGCGTATATTTCATAATAATTGTAAAAAACGCGTCAGAAAATAAATAAATCAGTTTGTTAATGTCATATAATTGAACAAAATATATATATTTTAAAATTTTCATTAAGAAATCTCTTCGAATGTTTAAAAATATATTATTAAAATGTACTGTTAAAATGCTAAATAAATTAACTATTTATAATTTAAAAACTTGACTTCAAATATTTGCTAAATTAATTACATAATATATAATTATATCAGTTTTGATGCACGTTCTTTGTGAAAAACAGCGCAATAAATTGTAAATATTTATTAAATCATCTGTGATGCGTTCTGACAGTATTTTATATCAAAAAAATACTGTCAGATTCGGAAGCAATGCTCCAAATTCTTTAGTTTTATACAAATACTAAAATAATTAAAAAATCTATGAGCATTGGTGCTATTATATTAAATCAATGTTTTCTGCAACACTAGAGAGTAAAATGCAATTCGATTCAACAAATGCTACATTCCTTAAAAGCAATAGAAGAGTTCTTATGAATCTGTTTGACGTAGATAATTTTATACTTTTTAAGGGCAAACTTCAAGTATTTAATAAATTTTGAATCAAATGATTCGTATTCAAAATTAAATAAAATTTGTTTTTCAAACATCCCTTTTTTTACGAATGCAAAATAAATTGATTCATCATGTTTGATTATCATTGGATCGAAAATCACGTGTGCCGCTTCTTTGCACTTAAAGAACAAAATTATCTAATCAGTAAAACTAACGTGGATTTCTCAAATTTTTCCTGAAATTTCTTTATCTTTGTTCCCTGAAATAAGACTTCGTCAATAACTAAACTGTATTTCTTCCTAAAGATTTGCTGAAAAAATAAATATTTCAAAATCAAGAAAAATCCAGTATTAACGAAAAAATCTTTGACTTGTTTATTCCTCAGAGTAAACAGATACATTCCGAATGACAAAATTGGTTCATATTTCGGAAATGATAATTTGTTATAAAGATTGTAATAATGTTTGTTGTGATGAATATTAAATGATTAATTAATTTTAATTTATTATTATGGTCACTCCAAAAAAAAACACTCGATTCATAAATTATGAAAAAATGCTTGAGAATGGCTATGAGAATTATAATAATTTTTCAAAAGCTTTACATCTATAATGTTTTCAATTTATTTTATTTATTTAAGTAAACTGTGATATCTATGTTTTAATATTTCCACTTTATTTTTGTAGTGTCAAAAATACTATTAAATTATTCTATATATTTTTCAATGAAGAGATTGTATACAATAAAAAACCAAAATTATTCACAAAACTGTACAAATTTGTCACTTGAAGAAACTTTAATCAAACAATACCAACATTTCATAAATTTATTGGTCAATAGAGTCAAAAAGCAAATGCAAAAAATCTATCCTTCCTTCTTCAGTGGCACGGTAGCTTAATGTGAGTCTTCTTACCCTAGGATGTAGTGCCATAAGAGGCTTTTTCCGAGCAATCTTCAAGTTTCTAGAGTTCTCCAATTTAGCTTTCTCAAGTTCATCTATCCAGTTAAGATTTGGTCCGCTGTTACTTGTGCCAGTTGATTTGTCATAGATTATTTTATGGTACGCTCCTCTTCCATCCTATCGATGTGGAGAACCCATTTCAATCTTTGCAGCTTAATGAAATTAATAATATCAGGTTTCCTAAATTTAGGATAAGGTTCAAAATTTGATCTTCACAATCACACATCTTTTTCCTTTATATCTCCAAAAATATACCTTAAAATATTTTTTTAAAGGTATCCAATATATCCTCCTGTTTACTAGTCAAGGTCTAGATTTCACATACATATGTTAAAATATGAGACTTTTATAAAACCTCATTTCTTCCTTTGTTTAGGTTTGATTATTTTTGTATTCCATTACAACATCTACTAGCTATTACGGTTCTTTTTTGTATTTTTGCTGTAGTCATTCCTATTGTTGATTTCAGTACCAAGCAAATTGAGTATTGTTGATTTCAGTATTCCGAGGTAAGTGAAACAGTCAGCAGTTTCAAATTTATAGTCTCCAGTTTCTTGATAAGTATTTTTCAGCAGCTTAATTTAGTGCAAGGCATATATATTTAGTTTTCTTTTCGTGTTTATAAGCCTATTAAAGAGCTTCATCTTCTAGAGAAATGAAAGCCTATGTTAAAGCTGTAGAATGCATGTATATGCAAATCACTTAACATTATCAGCTTTATAAAATAATAACATTTATTACTGAATTTAATATAATCAACACTTTAATTATAAATACTTCAATAATTTAATTGCTCATAGGGTAATTGAATTTAGTTAGATAATATGAAAAATCAAAAATCACTCTTCATTTCAATGAAACAATTAAGCATTGATTTATAGAATAAGGAATTTTCAATGGTAATCATAAAATGTCTGTGTATGCCACTTTATTTAGAAGCAACAAATAAACGGCTCTTTTTTTTGGAATAATTATTCACAAATGAAAATAATGTAAAAGTATATATCGGAATTGTGTAATTCAGCATCTACTAGTTTTTCAAATTTCTTGTTTCATATGAACCATAAAAAATTTGGCTGTAATCAATTACATACATAGCGGTGTAGGCGAGTCCCAAACTATACTTTATGGTTAACGGATTTGGAATACTAGCCTATCACCAATCGCCTCGAAATTTTGGATCACGATCAGGTGACGAGGTCGCACCTGAGCTGGCGCCCTGATCTCCCCACGCTCGTCATTCAGAGAAAATCTCAAGCTTCCACTCCGACATGCAGAAAGCGCAATAATTCATTTCATGTTGCTCAATGGAGTCCAACCCAAGAAATTTAACTCTAAAAAACTCCATGTTAACCGTAGATCACGATGATCCTATAAATATAGAATGCAAATATATTAAGATAGGGTGTGTTCAATATATCTGAAAAGTATATATCCAATATATCCACAATATTATCTATAATTTAAAACATACAAACATAAAAAAAAAATATTTTTGTCGCGGCCCACAGAACACACCAAAATTATTAAATCAATATAAAATAAAAATTATTAATATAATACAGAAAATAAGCTAAAAAAATTATTGCGACCAACAACAAGATTGTTTCTGTTTTATTTTATTTTATGAATAAATTTTGGAAATGAACATAATTTACAACGCACATTTATAGACAGAAAAGATAGGAATTCTTTTGTAAAATTATTCATTCTTTTTTTTATTGCTTGATTTTGGTTTCATTGTATTCTCATGTTTGATGCTTTTTCTTTCCTTCCAATAAATAACTTATTAGATAACTGAGGATATATACATGTGTGTGTGTGTGTTAGATTTGGTTTCGTGAAAAATAGTATGATTATTTTCTCAATAAATGCTGAAAGTCTCAGATGAAAATTATTGGGTTATTATTACAATCTATTTAAATGTGATGATTCCAAACATAATTTTTTAAGTTGAATTATATAAACTATTCAATAAAGTTATTAACTAATTTTCAAAACGAATGAAACAAATAGTAGAAATGCAAATATATTTTAATTTTATGATAGTTTGAAATATAAGAATTCCTACAAAAGGGCACAAGTAATTTATTTCAAAAATTTTTTAACTAAAAAAATTTTTGAAGGATATTGAAAATTCCTTTTTTTAGATTTTCTGGTGATTAGGAAATTCAGAATTAAAATACTGTATTATATACTAATTAAGTGACAATATTATACTTAGAAAGGGATATTTTTTCCCTGAGCAAATTTGAAATTATTTACCTTAAAAATATTACAATTCAATATATACCTATCTAAGGCGGCATTACAAGTATCAGCAAAATTTAAAAACTGTTATTATTAATTATAATAATTCAAATCACTAAAAGTATTTGCACATTGGGTTACTCATTTGAACTTCGCAGAAATAAATGAATTAAAAAAGCAATAAGAAAAAGCAAACTTTTTTCAGTTTTGATAGTTATTTTGATTTCTTAATAACGAATTTAAATTCTTTGATTTTCTAATTTCAAATATTTTCTTCACAAATAGTTTAAATATATTGTTTTTGTTAAATTGAATTAAAAAACATTTTCATTAGAAATTAATTATGTTTCATACAATTTTAAAAGAGCCGTATATTGTTAACTACATAATGATTTACAATTATCCATTTTGAAAATGGATAATTGTAAATCATAATAATTGTAAATGGATAATGTGAATAATATCGCAATCATTTTACTTGATATTAATCATGATTATGGTACACTGCAAACATAATTATCTCCTGTTTTGTTGAAGCCATTTAACATAATATTGATAATTTTGTATACGATATTATTTTGATATTAATTAAGTTTCTGAATTAAAGTCATAAGTCATCATGTGTTTTTTTACTAAGTGATATATGTGACAACGGAGTCTAAATATGCTTGTCTATATAAATTGTTTGAATATCATTTGATTTTAAAAAATTTGATTTTTAAACTTACAATCTGTTTATTTTCAACACTTTTCAATGTACTTATGTTTTTACATTTTTTGATTTTTTTCACTTTTATTAAAAATGAGAATAGTATATATAAAATTAGAGACGCAAGAAAAACTAATTCCTGTAAATACAATGCGAAAACCATGACAACAAAATGAATAAATGAAGATTTGAATTAAATTTATACATTTCATTCTATTACTTTAAATTTAACAGAAATTTAAAAAATAAGATTTAATTTTAAATAATAGATACAGAAATTAAATATATTATAAACCATGATATTTTTTTCATTATTATTCATTTATTTAGTATCGGTACATTTTAGTGGCACTTTTAATAATAATTGAATGATTAACATGCTCTTATATATATACATATAAAATCATACAATGAACAACAAACTTAATGTCATTAGGTCAACAGTCTTGCCTCTAAAACAACTGCATTGTTATAAATATTACGATAAGTAGGCATCTGAAAGAGTACACAGCTGCAAACATAATTTAAACACATGCCAAAAATAAACATTTCTCCGTACAATATCGGCAAAATTGTTGATATTTTTGACTGTGAGTTACAGCAAAATTTAAAATTAATATGCTGATTTTCAAATAAGTGTGATAAAGCTATTTAATGAATCCCTTGGTCTGTTCACTGAATTTTGAGAAAGTCAGCACAGAACGGAAGAAAGCTTATGTTGGTCTAACTTAAAACATAGTAAAATGTCAGACTAATAAAATTACTCGATCATATAGAATCAGTATTAAAAAAAGTAATAAATGATCAATCTTGTCTTATCTTACATTCACTAGAGATGTTTTAAGCAAAATGAATGTGCGCTGAATATAAACAGACTGCTTCATTAGTCAACATCTTTGAAGTATTTCCATGTAAAAGCCATTCCATTGCATTTAATAATTTAAAGAAAAATTATTTCACTTTTATCAGGGAAGCAACTAAATGATTCGCCTTGAGACCTTTATTCCTTTTATAAAGTTAATCACGCATTCACTTTTTAAGCATGAAAATAAGCTGAAGTATGTACATACTAAACATAATTTTGTATTCAATACATTTTATATCATATGCCTCTGAAGCATAAAATATGAGAGAATTCTAAGTTTTTAAGCTACAAAAAATAAGCAAACACTAATGACAGACCTTGAACAAAAAAGGGTATCTGTGACATCAACGTCATTTAATTCGCTTGTCCTGACAGCACATGATTCAACATTAAAGGAACTGTCAAGTTTTTCAATTAATACTTAAATATTATGGAAAAGCCGACCATGGCAGTGAGGTTAGCTTCCCTAACTTCGAAGCAGTAGGTCCTGGGTTCGAATCCTGGTTCGGACATGGATGTTCCTTTCTTTATCTATTCACTTTCGGGGCGAAGATGGCACACTCTTCTGGATGCCCCACGCCATCATTTCACCCATTTTAAAGCTGAACAGGTATATCCTAAGGGCAGCTGGGCATTAGAAAATATAAATAAATATTGTATAAAAAATTGCTGAAAGTCGCATTTTGATGAAATTACTTTGAAATTAACAAGCTTTTTAAAACTTATTATAGATATAATGTCAAATAAAGAAATTATTATAAAGCTGAGAAGTTCAGCATAAATTTGTATCGCTCATAATTTAGAAGTTAAAAATTCATAAAAGATGTTCGTTATAATCACTATCATAGATAATTAATATTTTAGTTTATGATGAATCGATGCAATTTTTTATTTAAAATAACTAATTCAATGTAATATATTATTACTTCATTTAGTCATATAAAATATCTCATAATATATCAAATTTAGAATTCTAAATTTTGCTCCTTTGTGATGAAGATGATTTATTTATTGGTATAAATTTCTAATTTAGGAAGTTTTCAGAATATTTCAGATATGAAGCTTAATTAACTTATGAAAAGTTTGTAAGGAAATCAAAAAGATAATATGAAAATTAGGTCATTTTTATGGCACCTATAATTTTGGTATAAAATAAAGCTTCGAAAGTAATTGCAATTTTGAGTGAGTCTTTAAAAGGATATTCAAGTAGTATGATTCTTGTTTCATTTTTTTTGAATACTTAAACTTCTAAAATAACTTTGTATGAATGCACACTACCGGTCATTAAAATTGCTTCAGTAAAAAATGAAAAAATATCCTGAGGCTATTTATAGGATAAATATATTATTCTAAAAATAACAAGTGATTAAATTTTCAAGAAATTTGGAAGCGCATTCTAAGGAATCAGCATCCAAAACAAATACCCGTTGCAACTATAACAGCACTGTATGCCTGGATAATGCAATAAACAGAAATCAGACGGTATATATAGGTACAGTTGTTTTTGCAAATTCAATAAAATGCTACAGTTGATTGATAGCAGAGACGTATAGTGACGAGCAAGTAGTCACATATGATTATGCGACTGTATGGTGATGAGCTTGGCAAGCATTTATCAGACTTGCGATGGGGATGTGCATTTGCCAGCAGTCTACGTTTCTGCCGGACATGGAAGGTAACCAGCATGATGCTGAAAAAAATGGAACGGGGAATGTTTGAGAATACAGTGTCACATCACGCAATCATAAGGTGGATCCAGCTTCATTGATGATCACACCGTAGAAGGTGCTCCTGTCGACAATGTAACATCGAGTATAACGGATGAAGTTGCCAAGCTTCTGTTCCGTTATACTTTACGTTACATTGTCATTGATGCTCCAAACGCCCTTTAACTGTTCGTATAGATACTTTTTGTTTTGACAATGACCTCAATTTTTGATTTATGAATTGTGATGTAGTTGCATAATACATTGAGTAATGCAGGTAATAGTTCTGTTTTCTTGACTGTTAGCGATATTGGGCTTTGAGAACCAATCCATTTTCCGTATGACCCCATCTTGAACTCATCTAATCTGTATACTGCAAACAATCACAGAATTTTGACCAACACAAATAGCAATACTATTATATGATGAACCTCAATCCTCATGAGTCACAGTTCGCCCTCAGCTGAAGTTTTTTTTTGTTACACTAGCATGCTTCCTTGTACCTGGCCCTTAGTTAGGTTCTACTGGATAGATAATAGCAGCCAGGTGGAAGTTTTCGTAATTTAGAAAAAGGTCTGAAGCAGAAGACCCTCAATAGTTGGCCAGACATACGCAGAGATATCATATCATTTGAAGGACATTGCAACAAAGACATATTTAAAGTGCACCAACCATTATTGTGAATACGTCGGGTCTTTTGTTGAGCCGTGATTAGAATTCATTACATTCAAATAACACTATTGAATACCCCACAAAACTAAGCCACAAAGACCCTTATTTCTCTACTGAAGTCGGAAACTGATGAACATTTTCTTTCTTACAAGAAGCATTATAACAACTTTTCTGTTGGCAACAATATTCAAACACAATTTGTGTATGAGAAATCTGCTATACAATTCTTCATTGAAACATATTTTAAGTGCGTCTGCCACCATTTATTTTATATGACTGCATAGAAAAGTTAATCATTTACAAATCATAGTATCTTGTTTCAGTCGAGTATAAATTTCACAAATGTAATATATTATATTCTAGGGGTAGCAGTTAAATAATTCCAGATTGTGATGACAGCGATGAAAAATTGCTGTGAATGGATAGATATTTTTAAATCAAAAGGATATTTTTGTAATTTTAATAATAACGCATGACTGAATAAAAATCATAAATTTTTGATTTGTGAGTGACAGAATGAACCTCTATAATATATCCATTGAAAGCCATTCAAAAATATGAAAGTTATTGAATCGCTCGTTTGAAAACTATCAAATAATATATAGACTGGAAAAGAATCATTACTATGCAAAAAACTTACGGTTAACTCCGATTTCGTAGTGTCAATTTGATATCGGTTAAGGAAACTGATTTTGGATAAGGAAACTGACTCTCAATTTGATACTTTCATGCTGTTTAAAATGGAAACATATATGTCACAAATTTTGTTTTTGTGATTCTAGGAAACAGTTTAGAATTTCATAGAGTATGAAAGCATTTCTCCGCTTTAACTCTACTCTCTTCCCATCTTAGTTAACAAAGAAATTAATTTCTTCATAGCCGCTAACAGCAAAATGAAGAAATTCTGCGAATCGAAGACTTGCAGAAATTTTTTTAATAGATTAAGATAACTGAATGTTAATAAGAATCAGATAATTGAATTGCATACCATTATCCTTATTGGTAAATAAACTATGACAGTACATTATGCAATATTATTTACAGATCTTTAAGTTTTTTGATACCATAGCAATATTTTATTTTGAGAACATTTTTGGATAGCTTGTTACTGGTATAAGTAGCCCAAAATATTAACACGCTAGATTTGAATCTTATAAATAATTATCAGTTGATTAAAAGATCACTTGTAGAAAAAGATCAGGTACCTGAAAATGAGGAAATATTTAAAAACATCCATTGCTCTAAGAAATAAGTGAGTAAAAACTTTAAATACCCATTACATTACACATACCATGAATATGTACATATTCAACAAGTTAACTTTTCTTCCGTAACTGAAATATTGACTCTTGATCACTGAATATCTTTATAGAAGATCACGTGAAACAGGTTTCAGATGAAATTCAAAATCACGAGCAATTTTACTTGGAAATAAAATTGGGGTGCATTACACTGATTCTATGAAACAGTGCAGATCTAATATTATTCCATTTCGAGATTTGTGTAGAATTGATATTACATAAGTTCCATAAATATCATTTGTGCGGACATCAATCCGTGTACAACTTTCAATTGCGTCCACATTCAATCGATACAATTGTGTTCAGAACATTATTGTACATACAAGTTACACGTCTATTTTATCTACAAACTAATACACAAACAATTCGAAAACGCAGAAACGAAAGCAATAAAAACGAACGAGAAAGCGAAAACGGAACTGGAAATGAGATAGCAGAAGATTTAAAATGGGCATCTTTTTATTAAACAAATATAATAAACTAAAAATTATATTAAATCAAAATAAACAAAAAAAATTTGAAAATAAAATTATTTAATAGAAATTTTCAACAACTATAAATATGAAAGTAATATTTTTTTTAAGATTAGATGAAAAATCAAAATATTTTACCATTTAAGACACGAGCCATGTAAATAATTCTATATAAGAATGTTCTTAGGGTAAGTAATAACAATGAGCAAATTGAATGCAATTTTTTCATTTATAATATTTATTTAGCCTTTCTCGTTTTTACTTTCTTTATTGTATCAACAAATCTACATTGTAATTTACGTTAGATTCATATAAACAAATCTACATTACAGTTTGCAATGTAGGCTTGTGGTTTTCTAAATATAGCCAAATTGGGGAATTAATATAGCATTGCAAAATACATTTTTCTCATTTTTTTAAATCGAAAATGAGGCACAAATAATGTAAAGCTATGCATCTAGGATTGGATGAGGTGTGTAGCCTTTCGGTCACTTACCTCGTTTTGTAATGAATTACGTCCTAGGTAAGAAATGTGAAGTTGAACTGATAATATGTAAAGTAATTGTTGATACATGTAGAATGCTTCTTTAAATATTAATATTATTAATATTTAAATACAATATTATTTTTCCGGTATTATTATATAATTCTATACATAATATTTTATGTTTCACTGTAATTTGTTACAAATTTTCTACAGTTACAAGAATTTAGAAAATTGTATGTTTCATCGTACCAAGTGGAAATTTAAAGAATTATATTTTACATCATAATCTGAATTTTAATTCAAATAAACACTGAGTATTTTAATTAAAAATTTCAATCCTAAAAAATTCTATTGATATTGAACAAAACAACTCATCAAAAACATTTAATCAATCGTGCAACCATTAAAGTTTAATTTTATTAGTCATGGTTTTTTTATGATATAGAATTTAAAAATTGTTTTGCGAAAATAAAGAAAAATTATCCAGGTAAACAATGAATTAGAAACAGGATTTTTATGAAAAGAATTTAAGCTAATATTATATATATATATATATAGCTCAAAATACTCGGAGTGCCTTAGCAAAGAAATATTTTAATATTTTTACATTTCTAAATAAATAAAAGATCAAAAGTACTTAAACTATTCAGGATAATATTATGAAAAATTGATAATTATACTGAAGTATTTTCGTTTATTCATTGAATAACTTTACATGTTTCATGATTGCTTGCATGTATACTTTTAATAATATTTTTTAAAAAAGTCTTATATTTGATTCTCGAAATTTCTTATATGCCAAAGTTATTTGAATAAAAATTTTGGTCTTCATATAGTTCGGTTTATTATTTTTAATGTTTCTAAGTAGAACAGTTGAAATATTTTTGAGATAAAAAGGAATTCGAAAACAATTTTTATGGAACATATTTTTTTCAATATTATAAAATTCATTTGCATATTTATAATGTGACGTAAAAAGGTAAATAAATATATTCAGTTTCTTAAAATATAGTTATTAATAAAGACATTTAATTTCAGTAATATTTTATTTCAGATTTAAAAAATATTGTAAAGGAAATGAGAGATGCTTATCATATCACTCTACATTTTCCTTTAAACTTTTATTTAAAAGGGGGAGAGCTCTAAAGCAAAACGAATTAAATAAACTATCAAACTTGTTTAATTTATTAAACATTAAGTATTTATTTATCAAATTTGATCTATTATTAATTTTTGGTTGGATTTTAAAATAAGCTCTATTAAAAATTTAATATGTAACTCTTTCGAAATTAATATAAATATTCAATATAAAACTACTCTGAGACCATAACATTCTATTTTTTAAACTTAGTAGCTGTTCTTAAACGGGTAACTTGAATTATTTCCCCTTTCATGAGTATCAAGAGTAGATTTGATAGCCGATTACATGAGGCCCATTCAATGGCTGAGCCAACGTTATCTCGTTGGCTCAGCCATTGAATCGTTGGCTCAGCCCAAGTTTGTCCTCACAATTTTGATAATAACTTAACAACAGAGCCCCAGATTTGGTCTTCTGTTCCCAAAGGTATTCATCATTTTTACGGGATTGAAACTACAACGAAATCCACTTGATTCACCAGCTATTAAATGAACATAACTGGGTCGGGTTTAAAACCCAATACCCCTTCGGCAGGTGTTAAATCCAATACCATCAGGAAAGGAAAATGACGTCTTTCCCAATCAGACAATCGCTTACTCAATTAATAAAACAATAGATTTTTATATTGGTTTAATTAAATTAATTAAAACTCTTTGACAATTCATGTACCAAAGTTATTATCGAACTCCCATCGAAACTATGAATATCAGTTTGATTGGTTCCTATATTTTAAAATAATTCTCATTAATTATTATAATAAATTCAAATAAAAACACATAAAGTACATAAGTTGAACTCATAGTTTTCTTATTTAAATAAAATAAAATTAAATTTTATAAAATATATTTGCTTAGTTGGCTTGGTATAATGAATATATAACCACTGCAAACATGTGAGCTTGAAGTATGCTACCACAAAATAATACATATTAATATAGCTCTTAAGTTATTATACTAAGAATTATCATTTCTAAAATAAAATGTATTCAAAAAATAAAAAAAATTATATAATTATTTTTAATAGTGTTATTTTTTTAATTTGATTTGAACATGGAGAAATCGATCAAAACAATTTTAAAAATCTAATTTTATCGGAAGTTTTGGGCGATATCACACAGTTGAAACTCTTTTTCTTATCAGATTACATTACATTAAAATATTTTCCTCATATAAAGTAAATAGCTATAAATAATAAATACTTCATTATGGTGATTATAAATAGATAAATTTTGTCAATTTATAAACATAAAAATAAAGCATTATTTTAGAATCAAAAACACATCTGTGATATAAGCATACTAAAATCTGATTTTAAAACAAATACTCCTAAATTTTTAGCAGTTTTAAGTTTAGAAAATTAACTAGTACAACAAACTGGATTACATTCATCACATTCCAAATATTCACAACTTTTTAAGGAATACTTGAATAAATAATAAAGTTTATAGTTAAGATATATTCATGTTTAATGGATAGAAAAAGTACTGTAAAACTGCTTGCCCATTATTTTTGGTATAATTAGTACATCTCTATTTACTCAATTCTCCATTTTCAAAATTCAAATTAAATTTGCTTCATTGAATAAAAAAAATTCGTTTTCTCTAAGATATTTTTGAAAAATTTACTTTAAGATTAATAAGCAAGTATAATAAATAATACTTATTTTAAATATTTTAAGATAATTCTTTTAGTTTTAAATATTAAAAACTGATACGAAAAAAGCAAATGATTGAGAAAGAAAATTAAAAAATACTTAAAAAATTCGTAATATTTCCTTAAAAATTTTCAAAAATTTTATCGAGTATATTATATATATATATATATATATATATATATATATATATATATATATATATATATATATATATATTTTACTCCATTAACAAAATAATTTCTATTACAATTTCGTTTTTAAAGTTTGATTAAAATTATTGCAAACATATAATTTGAAAAATACAAAATCGGCCCTATTCCGATTTTGTAATTTTCAAATTATCACTGGGACCCTATTCATCAGATATTTGCGAGAAAAAGAAAATTTCTTTTCCTCGTATTTTCGTTTTCCTGCTATGAAAACAGGCGATTTCCGTTTACGAGTTTTAAGTTTTCAACATGAGAGTTCCAAAGAATAAAAGCACAGGCAAACGTTGCGATAACAATTTGAACAGCTCAGCAGTTTGCGGTTTTAAACATCTGATTAAAAAAATGCCGATATTCCAAGCATAAATTTACGCAGCTTAACATGGCTTCAAAAAAAGTTATTAACTATAATCAGAGTGCACTTATTTATACACATAATACAATGAACACATTAACATGCTTTCTATTTCAACTGGGCGTAATATTTTGAACAAAGAAATATGGCGACGATAAAGACGCCAAGTAAGCTACCCTTACGCGGTGGCACTTTTCACTTAGCGCATGCGCTGAAGCGAAAACTCTACGTGACGTCGAAATGCCACTACATCATTGAGCTCGTCTGAAAAGAAACTTGTTTCCTCGCTAACAACGATAGAAGTTTGCTTGGAACTTTATATTTTTCTCCTAGCAGGATTAATCACTAAAAGTTTGTTATTATTTCTCAAATTTAAAAGTTTCCGAATATTTAAGAATATAGTTACTTCAGTATGATTTGAAATAGTTAATATTTCAAGTCGCGAAACTGTTAACGAAGGGGAAAAAAAAATTTGATCTGCTCCGATTACTTCAATAATGGCGTCGCCTTGTCGAAACTTACTTTCGGATATGCTTAGCAGTAGAACAGTTTTACAGGGTTTTCTGTCATTGTGAAAGGCGTCTTACATATGCTCTAATTTGGATTCTTCGCTAATGATTGAGTAACGTAATTATCTTTTAGGTGCTTGTTTTTATTCACACGATTAGCATTGATACTGAAATAATGATTTCCCTGTATGAGATTTGTTTAATATAGTTAAAATTTTATATTAAACAGGCTTTTTTAGGAACAAGGTCAAATAATCGTTATGTCGTTACGTCTCGAATTTCGCTTAGTTCCAGATAAATATATCAGAGAAAAAATGGGATACAAAATTTTCTTATTTTTTACGCTCTTATTGGCGATGAATATAAAATGACATTCTATATAAATATATTGATGTAAATTTTAAAGATATTGTTTTGTAAATATTTTATATTTCATTTTCGATTTAATTTTATTCACGTAAGTGAAGTGTAAGAGTCAGGCAGTTTTTCACATATTAAAAATATATTCTATAGTTTAATTCTTACAACAAGTTTATTGTAAAACTCCAATAAGCATAGTTATGTGATTGAAAAGTTTTAATAAAGGGTTTTTTGTTATTTACGTTAGTTAGTATATTTTCATCAGCATTATGTATTGTTTATTCAGTTACGTCATGCTTTCGTTTTACGTGTCACAATTTTTTCTATGGACATCTGGTGTAGTTTTATTTTTTCATTAAATGGGGAAATTTATGTTATGCATTCAATGTATGTTTTAAATTTGCAATCCAAAACATAAGACTATTATTATATTAGTTGAAGCATATAAAAGTAAAAAAATGCCAAATAATTACTACGAAAAGAAATAATAATGAGGCTAAAACAATTTTGTGTGCAATTTTAGTTCACTCTACTAAATTTTCAAATGCTCGTTATTTTATATTTACATATTCATGACAAATGGAATATTTTAAAAAATATATAACTCGTTAATTATGAATTACCATAGTTTAAATCAATAATTTTCTGAAATATATTTTATTTGAAAATTAATACAATTTTATTGGATTTATATATATATATATATATATATATATATATATATATATATATATATATATATATATATATATATATATATATATATCAAAAGGATATAGATAGCTTCCTTTTTAAAAGTTGTTAAAGAAAAAAGTAATAGCTTTGAGAAATGTTGAGAATGATTAATAACTAAATTAAAATTAACTATTTTTCACATTATATTTATAAAATATTTTTTAAGGAATTGCATAACTTATATTTTCAAGTGATATATGAAATAATTATTTTATCATAGATATAATTTACTTTTGAAGAAATTCAATGTTTTGAGATGACAGAAAAATATGCCATTCATTTACATCATAAATGAATGACATTTATCAATTCAGACAAATGTTAAACTTTATAATTCGGTAGTACAGTTTTTTCGTAGAAAATAATAATTCATATTAGAATACACTGGAAAACAATGAGTAGAATATTTATGATCTTCTGTCCATCTAATACTCACTATATACATCCAGCAACTTTGCAAACATTAACATTAAATCCAAAGACTTGCTTCTTATCTGTGTGGCTTTCTTGTGTTTCCAAAACTGTCACAACATTCCAGTGAAGGAACAATAACCAGAAATTTCTGAAAACATATAAAAATCCTATCGATAGTTGGATAAATTCAAATCCACTGCTTTGTAAGCAGCCAAAGTTGTCCGTATTCTGGTACATATTAATATTTATGTCTTATGACCTCCGGTAAGTATGTATGTGTTAAACAATTCATACTGTGAACTTGAAATACGAATGTAAAAATTGAATACTATCACACGCCTTATTATATTATGACAAATTTGGCGTCCTTTAATGAGAGGATAGAATGAACTGTTCTGGAAGCTGTTCTAACTAAAATAATTTGACCTGAAACTGAAAAGTTCTTTGTTTGGATACATTTTCGGTGGAGCGAAATATTTTCCTTCATAAGGATAAGACAAAAGCATAATCTAGAAAAAATTACCGTTTTATAATGTTTTATTATATATATATATATATATATATATATATAATATATATATATATATATATATATATATATATATATATATATATATATATATATATATATATATATATATATATATATATATATATATATATATATATATATATATATATATATATATATATAAATCGATATAAATTTCTGACAATATTGCTCATTATATATTTCGGTACAAATGTAAATTTCTGGTAAAATTGATTCTCTTCTTTTACCTTAACGTAAATTTTATCGTCCCAAATGTGATTTCGGCTTTCTTTCAAACCATATCTCATGGCAATTAAGTTACAAATTGGATTAACAAGCTTTGTGACCCGCAAAATTATGCTTGCCAAACGTTCCGGTTTTCAGACAAAATCCGGGTGAAAATTAAATTTGGTTTATAGATGATCAAAATCGTCTAAAAATAATTTTAAAAAATGTGAAGGATTATTTAGAATAATTTGTCATTTAATTCTACATTTTATAAAAAGTGAAAACCATAGAAAAGTGATGGTCGGCCAATAAATTATGCTGGCATCGTATCATCTTGTCTCTTCAATCGTAGCCATGTGCGAAGCTGTGTTTAAGAATATTTGCAGTCAAATTAGGAACAGCGAAAGTAAGAAGAGACTACCAAAGATATGATTATTTGAAGTGAATGAAAATGGCTCCCACTATTTGGCCAGTTCAAGGATAATCACATAACAGTTCTTAATCTGAATAAGATAGTTGAATATGCCTTCTACTTACCTACGGCATCATCATCAGTAGAGAGTATTTTTTCATGAACAGTGTATGGATTGATGATAAAAGTTTGATGAAGGAATCTAAAGATTAGAAAATTAGGTTGTGAAGATTTTTACGACAAGATTAAGACCAAAAAACACTTTCTAAAAATTATCCTCGCCGGTGAAATGTAACACATGCAAATATTGCTCAAAATTTCATTCCTCATTCAAAGTGATTCTTATTAAGTAACTCATAAATACTGACTTGTCCGAAATAAAATATTTAAATTTATATTCTTGTCATTTAATATTATTCCTGGTTTAGGTTGCTTATCAATAAATATCTTTCACAGCACATAACAACCCTCTAAAATCTCACTAAAGAAGTGTTCCTTTGAATATTCGCAAATTCGGGGAAAGGGGGAGTTATATTCCGGTGTCCCGGATGGACATTTCAAAACTTTGTCAAACTTACTCAAATTTTTCCGGCTTTTTCTTTTGATATCGGTAAGAATATGAGAGAGAACGAAGTTCGTACGTGTATTCATTGCCTTTTAGTTGCACAATTAGTGGCGAGCTGTCAACTGAATGGTTAGTGTTCTGGTCTTCTCTTCACAGATTCGATATTTCTGCTCGGGAGTATCCGTTAATCTGGTCGGCTGTATCTATTTTAAATTATAGATCCAGTTGACCTAGCTCTCATGTGCAAAATATGTCTGTGAAGTAAGAAACCAAATTCAGATTCATTCGGCAAACACTTTGACAGCCATAAATTCATAACATTTACTTCATATTGCTTAATGTTACAGACAATGGCCTAAATTTAGGAGTATCTTTCTTAGTAGTGAAAACCATATAATTTACAAAATGCTGATTAAATTAGTTTGCTATTGTTATTCATGGATAAATATATAATTTACGAAAATACGTCCTCTTTATCATTTTTAACTCCACAAACAAGATCAAATTGTCCACTTCCGAAGATATGTAAGTAAAAGTTAACACATGATAATAATTTTAGATTCATTTCTTGGAAAAAAATATACACTATCATGCTATAAATTTTCTAAAAGTGAGGCATGAATGTCCCTATTCGTATTTAAGATATTTTTGCTATCTATTTAAAAAAGATTATTTAACACAGAAAAATTGTCAGTGGTATTATATATCACTTAATCAAGCACTAATTCTTGAATCTCAAATCAATATTATGACCAATAATGTGTCATGATGCATAACACTAGAAACGAAAAATATAAAACTTTACATAAATACAAAAGCAGAATAAAAAAATTCAAATTAATTCTTAGAAATGATTATGCGTAGATGCATTGCTTGCGAATAAGATGCTATTTGCAAATATTTTACCTTTCGTATAAATTTAACATGTCTCCAAATCAAATATCATTTTCAGGCAATGTACGTGCAAAATACATATTATTTGATGAAAAAATAAGTTCATATAATTAAGTATGTTATTTATAAAGTTTGTTTGTTTTGTTGATGAAAGGTCATTTTTTCACACGATAACTAATTACACCGAGACCTGTTTAGAATGAATACCGAGAAGCAACAAACATCCAAGCCTCAGGTTGGATTCGAACCCACGAACTGTCGAACGGAAAACAAGAGCATTAAGTAATTTACAATACATAAATCTGATCTGTCTAATTGAATCGTAGAAGCATAAAATATTTTATAAACGGGAAATAAAGCTACATAAAGTAAATAAATGAAATGTTAGAATGATAAAGTATTGTATAAAAAATTTTAATGTGTGCAATGTTTCAGATCCTTATGATTTAAAATTTACTGGAAAAAAAATTACATCGACTCGTGCTTTCATCCCTTTAGTGAGTCGATAACTGAGCACCAAGCGTGCTAATGGAGCTAAGCATTGCGGGTTTCACATCAGGCTGACTATCTAATTGAGACATATGCTTCGCATGTCAGGGACTTTGGTCATGGAAACAGGTATGAGCGTCGTAAGGCTTTGGCCCTCATGTGGGTTGCTGTACAACTGATTTAGTTTTTTATCGTAATAAAATAATTGAAATCTATATCTTCATACCTAAGATATATTTTAATGATTGAAATCTGTACCTCATAAACTGAATAGATTTTAATAACAAAAAATATATACTTAATATATTTTCATTAATTGAAATCTACTATTGAATAAAAAAATTTATAATGATGAAAGCACGAGTCGATCTTGCTCTGACCCAGGATCGAACTTTGGACCTGTGTCTTGGAACGCTAAAAGATACCACTTAGCCACGGGGCTTCTTATTAAGACATAGATTTTAATAATTTTAAATATTATCATAAGGAGATATTTTTGTTGTTATTGTTTGAATTGTATAGTCCTGTGAATTGATATGCATAAAAGAGAAACTGAGCATACGTGTTTCCCAAAATTTCAGCCAATAAAAACTATTTTCATTTGAGTCAGGTGTTATATCTGTATAAACTGGCTGCATACTTGTGTTTTAATAAGTTTTCCTTGAGGTATAATTTTAATCGGGAAAAAATCCTTTTCTTATAAAATAAATTGTATGAAAAATTAATTTCAGAAACTTTTTTTTTTTTAAAATAATAAGAAATTAAATAAGATAAGCATAAGGTATGCAGTTTTGTGTATCCAAGCAGTAATAATTTACTGCAAAATATGCAATGTAAAAAAACTTATTTATTTATATTTAGCTTTTCTTGAAACTTGTTTTACAAAATTTATATGCTTCGTATATTATCTTACCTTATAGCTTTATAATCTTTTCACAGGACAGTTGATTTGTCAAAGGCATAAAACAAAGTAAATTTCGAATCATTACAAATATTTACACTTTAGGTGAGTATCAAACAAACGATGTGTTAAAAAGAAGACCAAAGTACAGGCTATTTAATTGTAAGAGCGTCATTTGATATGTTATATAAGCAAGCCAATGAACAAAAACTACAAAATTATATGCAGAATGAAATATTTTATGATTATATTGCTTTATGTTTTTTTTTTTTTTTTGTAATAATTGGTTACTACTAGGGTATTCCACTTGTTTTAGCACTACAAAGAATGGAAGTGATCGCAAATTATGTAGTGGGCCACCCAGAGGGTGTGAAATGGTATTCCCGAACGTAGTGGTCCTTGTGATTTAGAAGAAAGGACCAAGCATAAAAAATATAGACTTCGGCTGCCACCCTCAGAGGTATCATTTCACACGGAGGACATTGCGATCACGACGCATTTTACATGATTTAGCCGCCATTAACACCACGGATTTTCGGTCGGGCAGAGATTCGAACTCACTACCTTCCGATAACCAGAGAGAACACCTTAACCAAACAGATTACCCCGTCGTCATTACTGAAAATGCTGATGTATGCAATCATACAACGTCATGCTTTTTCACTTAAATCTAAAATTTTGCCTTCCTCCATTCTATCATTAGCATTTGTAAAATTTCAAGGATATTTACGATAAAAACATTTTATGCAGTTTTTTAAACAAATTGTTTTTATAAATTAAAAAAATCATTTTTACTTTGTGGAGAACTATTTTAAACTAGGATAAAACCAAAAATATACTTCAATTTTCTTTTCTTTTTTTTTTTTTACAAAAAAGTATAAGAAAGGCATTTGTTATACTTTTTTGATTTTGTTATATTTTTTGGATGCATGAAATGATTGAATATTTTTAATAAAAAGTTTCTGTAAATTTTTTTAAATAACTTATACATTTCTTTCAGGTTTAAAATTCATATGAAACAATGAAAATATATCTTTAAAAAGTATCTTTTATTTACAGCCACTTATTGAAAGAAATACTTATGCAAAATCATTATCCAATAAATAACGATGAAAATAATGATAAACTTGATCCCAAAAAAGAAAAACGTGTCAAAATATTTCGATATAAATTGATATGTTGCAGTTTTTAATTGTTATAGAACCTCTTCTCGCCTTCTATCATCGAGAATGTTCTTAAGAACTAAGACTAGAGAAACGGCATTAAATTAAATGCCAACATCAATTGCTTGGCAATTAATGTCAAGTAAAAAATTAAATATCGATGGTAAAATGATAAAAAAGATGGTAGACCCCCATCAATGAAATAATATCTGTAATCTAGCAAATTTGCTCTTAAATAAATCGTGGTTTCTATAAATGTTCTCTCATTTTACTTAAATTTTATAATAGTGCAATAAACATGTGTATATGATTTCTTAAGAGAAGCTATAATTATATGTTTTTTAATATACGCATATTATATGCATATAAGAAGTACATATATTATTCAATCATACAGAAATCAAATAATACATGTATATGGTCTTATAATAACAGAATTTTTCTGAGATCTAAGCATTTTTGACAGCCATTATTTGAAATGTCTCATTCTTTATAGTTCTATAGTTCCTTATCTCCTTCTATATCAGCTATTTAGAGTCTCAGCATAAATTTCCTATTAGTTTACTTCATTTTCAAAAGAAAACTCTTTTGTATTAATCCCTTTCATAGTTCCGAAATTGTGGAAAACTTCTTTATAAAAGAGTAAACTGCGAAATGAGCTCAAGTCCTATACAACTGACAATTAACAAAAAAAACTTTGGCATGCACAAAAATGAAAAAAAAAAATAATGCGGAATAATTAATTATTAAACTTTGAAGCATAGATTGTTGCCATTTCATCTTAGAAAATCAAAACGATAACATGTAAATTCATATGAGTTTATTGTTAAATTTCAAATTTACTTTCAAACTCTTTTTAAAATGACGCTCAGAATGAAATACCTTAAGCTTCTCAGTAAGACTGCATAATATAAACATGCAAGCATTCTATAATACAGCCATGATTTTTAATCCTGTCTTTGTATTAAACAGAGAGATGAAAAAGTATTAATGTAATGAATTGCATCCAAACTTCTCGTACCAAATGACTGAACTTCCAAACTACTCTTATTAGCTGCGTATAACCCAATCAAAACTCATCTTATAAGGCTGCTCAGCCACTAATCTGGTTTTTCAACATATTCACCGCGTCCAATTCAATCATAGTTCACTAAGCATGAAGTCATTTTCTTCTACCGTGTTTGAAATGTAACACCTCGTAAACTAGTGCTGATCTTATAAAGATCTTTTAAAGGAGAGAAATTTGCTTGTAAGGAATAGAAATCCTTTATTTCCAGATTTTTTTTATATAATTTATTTTTTCAAACAAACGTCTTCTTGACTTTTGGTTCTTATGAATCTAAATGATGCAGTGTTACTAACCTTTTCTTTTAAAATTACGAAAATGTTTGTTTTCAATTCATCAATAGTATTCCTCGATTAGATTCTATACCAATAAAATACATTGCAAGAATGAAAAATAACTCGATTTCCAAAGTTGTATAAAGTAAGAGAGAAAGTTTATTTATCTCTTACATTTTCTAATGTAAACAAGATATAGAACTTTATATTTTTCTCTCCTTTCGATATATTCTTGTAAAATTTTTAATCAATCTTCCCAAAAGGCACGTAGAAATGAATTTGAATACTGTAAAAGAACTGCAGAGACAAAGCTACTATGAGCATTTTCAGATAAATTACATGTACATAAGTTAAGAATGATTTCCATTTTTAATTAAATGAGTTATTGAAATATTATAATTTTCTTTTGATTTTAGTTAGTTTTTAAGATCAATATATATATATATATATATATATATATATATATATATATATATATATATATATATATATATATATATATATATAAATTCATGTTAAAACCACTAAATAATAACTATTTTGTATTAGTTGAATATAGTAAATTAAAATTATTTTTGGGGTTTTATGATAAATTAGATATTAGAAATTTCCAATTATAATGAATATTTTAATCAGTCAATCAAAAAGTTTAGGTATATTTTTAATTGCACTTGTTGTTTCCTAATGAATGTAAAAGCAATTTAAAAAACTTCTTTTGAATAGGGAAATGTGTGTTCAAAAATATATATTATTTACAAGCATTTAATTTGAAATATCATTTAATTATGACAAAATGTCTTTAAAATAGTGGTTTTTATGGCAGATTTATTTTTCTAATGGAATCATTACATTTACATTAAGGATAATTTGCTGTCAATTTCTCTTAAGTGAAAAAAATTTCGTTCAAAATATAAGCATTATTACTCTATATCTAATTTAATAAAACTAATTTTAAACATATACTAAAATATATTTTATGTTTAGCTCTATGTTTTAATTATACGGCATGTTTCCTCAAATTTGAGTATATTATTAGTTATAGGTTTCACTGATGTTTATTGATTAATTACTGGTGCAAAATTTCAGTATATTGAATTTTCACTTTTATCCTAATGTATATAAAGTTAACAGAATCAAGTGACCTATTATATTTGAATAATAAAAAATTAAAAAAAAACCAGTAAACATTAATTTTTGATAAACATATTTTAAAACTAGTGTAATTTTTCACAGTGCATTATTTGTTGCAAAAGAATGCATAACTATCTGGGTATTGCATTACACCCTCACAATTTTGACAAATATTTCTAAAGAAAATAGTATGCCTTTAGCGCAAAAGCGAAAAAAATTAATCGAAAGTAATGGTAACTGATTATTTTGTGGTTGCCATATTTTTTAGTTAGTTTTCGAAATTCTTTGCTGCAATGATATTTCTTTTCGACTTTTCAAATACGAAGCAGTTTCGATAGCGTATTATCAACAATGTGGAATTATCTCTTCCGAGTGAAAATGTTCCAATATACATAGTGTAGCTCTATGTGCCGAAAAAAATAGGGTGTGGTGACGCCAATGACATACGTGCAGAAAAGAAGTCGGGATCAGGAAATAATTGCTTAGAAAATTATGGTTTTACCTTCACAACAGCCAAAAGATTGATTTGTTTGTGATCAATAGTATGTTGGCAAACCATGTTGCAAGTCATAGAAAGAAACCATCAAACTTTGTGAAAAGAATCTTCTGATGTAGCACAATACTGTCGTCGACTGCAATAAATACTATAGTGAAATCTGTACCGAAGACGCTTTAGATCAGGAACTTTAGGAAGATATATGATAGGCTAAATGATTCGAAACAGAGGAAAGTCTATTCACCTACAGAAAAATAACGCTGGGTGTATTTTCCCCCCACAATGGGTGTTCGGCGGAATTTGCCTGGATACAAAGAACACAATCGTTGTTGCCGTTCCGAATAGAGACGCAGTGTCTGCTGAATTTCATTCAAGAAAGTTTGAACGTAGCTTCATTATCTACTTCGATTGTTGGAGAGCTTTCAAAACAGATGGATTCCAAAGAGAACAGGCTTTTCTCATTTCAAAGTGAATCGCGAATTCAACTCGTATCTTCGCAAAACACGGTATTTTAGATTTTAGAAATTTCAAGTAAAAGTTTTCTTCTATTTATTGCATTTTCTTTCGGCTTTTGTTCAAAATTATATTTTACAGTTCAGTAATTTGAAGCACATCTTCTAATAATGTATTAAAATCACGTTGTCAACTTCCTGACATGCGCACAATAAAGGAAGTTTGTATAATCAAATGAATTAGACTTATCTTGCCTCCTGGAACAGGAACCAGTTGGCTAATTTTGAGATTTTTGCACCGTTTATTAGAAAAGGGTAATAATTTATGAGTAAAAATATTGAATCAAAATGTTATATCTTTAACCGGAAATATAAATGTTTTATGTATTTTCGTTTTTGCTTTATTTTTAAGTTTGTGGTAATACGTTTAGGCATAATTTCTACCAATGCATTCAAGTGTCCAAATGATTGTGAAACTGATATTCGTTACATAAAATTATACACTTTCTTTTTGTTATCCCCTAAACTGCTATTTAAATTTATGATATTCTTTGAAATTAGAAATATATTGCTAATAAAATAATTACTATTACAATAGATGAAGATTGGAATTTTAAAATAACACGTAATTATTTAATACGTATTATACATTTTAAATTATAATATCTATTTAAAAATCTGCACTATTTTAAAAAAATTGTTGTTATTAATTATAAATTAATATAATAACAATTTTATGAAAATAGTTCAGAAGATGATAACCAGTCTTATGCAAAATATTTAAAGTTTTAAAAAAATCGCTTATTCTTTTATTATTTATAAGAATTTAAAATCTGAGTTTTATTAAAGTAAATTTAACAAAAAATAATATTTAGTATTAAGGTAATTTGCAAAGTTAAATATAAAAAAGGCAAAATTTATATATAAAATGTAAATATTTTAATAAATATAAAGCTTAAAAAGAGCTGGAAATTTAAAATTTAAATATCATTAAAAATATATAAAAAATATTTCCTACAAAAAAAAGTAATTAGTGTAATAAAATTTGAATAGTGAAAAATAAAATGGTATGGAAATTAAAATAATATTATAAATTAAAGACTTTAAAGAGCTTAAAAAAATTTAAGTCAGATAATAAAATTAAAATCAGTTATTTATCTCACATTTTAAAATAAGTCTGCCTGCTAACATGACTTCTTCTAACCATAAAGAACTACTTTAATTTTTAAAAGTATCATTTAAAAAACCTTAAAAAAATCCTACAAAAAGGTATATTTAACTTTTTCTTAAAAATACTCAAATTTTTGAAAAAATATTAAATAATGTTTTAGATAATTTGTGTTTTTAATTTCAAAAGAAAAAAGAACTTCAAATCATCCTCGTCGATTGAAACTTTTCAATAAAATAGTTGTTTACTGTACATGTTATCACTAAATTTTTTTAATTCTGAATTATAAATATTGATAACGATAAAAAAAATTAGAAAATGTAGGGGGCATGTTAATACTGTAATTGCGTTTTCCCATCTAATCATATGTACTGCTGTTGTGAGCCATTTAATTACTACATCTCATTTACAACCAATTGTCAGTACATATTAGGTCTCATAAAACATTTGGCGACAAAATGAACATGAAATGACGCTAGAAATTGTGATAGGCGTAATAACAAGGCAAAAAACCTGGAATAATAAAAATTTTAATTTAAAAATGATAAAAAATTTTAGGAATTTTTTAAGCAATATCACTGAAGTTTTTAAAATTTATATAGTTAAATAAACATTGAAAACTATGAGAAACAGAATAATATTCAATAATAATGAAAAGTAATGTAGACATTAAGCCATATCTGAATATAACAATCAACCATTTAATAGTTGGAAATTATAAAAGGTCAATAAATCTATTTATTTGCTATTTTTAGATTTAGGTTTACAGCAATTATATAACCGAAATAATTTGTACGTGAAAAATCAGCAACTTAGAAATCAATAATGTTAATTTAAACATATATTAAATCAAGAATAAAAACCGTACCCTTGACAAATGTTTGGCTATTCTAAATTATGGCGAAACAAAATTTTAATTATTGAAATCAATAAGAAATTCTAGCAATGGCAGACTATTTTTGAAAATTACAAAATAGATAGCATAATGACACAATAAAAAATACATATTTAAATAAGAGTTACATGAAAATGTAAAACAGCGATAAGCAGTAGTTTTTATATCTGTATATATTTTGTCGCAAAATTTAATCTTACTTTCTCATACATATGTACATCAGCGTTTGATAGTTTGTTTTCTAGTTTTATCAAAATGTTTTTTATTATTTATATTTTAAACAAATTCTACAGTTTTTTTCAGCAAACGTATGCATTAGCATAATATGGAGAATTGTCATTTTTTTTCTATTTTAGTGATATACCAATAGCACTGATTCGTTGAA
Source organism: Latrodectus elegans (assembly GCA_030067965.1). NCBI lineage: Eukaryota > Metazoa > Arthropoda > Arachnida > Araneae > Theridiidae > Latrodectus > Latrodectus elegans. The sequence goes on along the minus strand of CM057814.1, from coordinate 79,070,434 downwards.
AAAAGCTAAACATGGATTACTAGGCTAACATTTCCCCAACCAATCTTTGAACTTCGGACAGTAAATTTAATATTAGCCATAAGGTTATTAAGTTATTATTATATAAAAGTAATTCGTGGTAAATGTCAGAATCTTCAATCCGAAGACGGAAGTTAAAACGTGCAAAACGATTTTACTCAGATTTACTTTTTGCCAAATTACCGCTTAGAGTTAAATCTGAAGCAATAAATAATTGGAATGGGGTAGAACAACGTCAGCTACCTTATTCCAGTGTCTTAGGCTATTTTTCTCGAAGATTGAAAAATTCGTCAAAAGATCTTTTGCTAAAATGTCATTTATTCATCAATTCATTGTTCAACAATGGTGAATGAATATACATTTAGTACTTATATTGACAGGGAAAATTCAATTTTGATAAAATAGCATTCAAATGAAACCAAAAGATATAAAAGCACTTATTATTTTTTAAATGGAACTACGTCAAACTGCAAATAAAATAGGATTTATAAAATTCATAACGAAATAGAATAAAAATCAGGAAGCAACTTCTCTCTAAGCTTCAAAATGTGCAAAGATCTTTTGTTAGGAATATACGATTTTAAAGAATCTTGTATTAACACACATTAATAATTATTTTATATATGAAAGCCCTATTTGAGCTAGTAAATTAAGATCAATCAAACAATCCTGATTGATTGTTAATCAGTAAATATAATAAGCATTTTGGAACAAAATTTGCTTGGAAAAATTTGAAATGACAATTTGTTAAGATTTCTTATCACTCTTACTTTACGTAAATATTTTTATATTACATTTCATTCAATTAGTGCATAAATATGCTTTTTTAATTTTATTTTTCAATTTTAATATAGAAATAAGTTTAGTGACAAAATTAGGTAAATTATTCATGGACAAGCATAAAATTTTTCAAGAACAATTATAATGATAAACTTTATTATAGTGTGTGTGCTTAAGAAACTATAATATATAAAAAAAACTCTAGAAATTCTTCAAAAATCTAATAAAATTCCTGGGAAATTGCATATGGAATATGTGCAAATTGTGTATAAAACAACAATGCTGCTGTAAAAATCAAAGTAACATAATAAATTAGAAAGCATTTTTTACTAAAGTAAAATAATCTTCCTTTTTGAAACCGCAAAATAATTCCAAAATTTGAAAGGGATCGAGATAAATAATAAAAATTAAAAATTACTACACTATTTTTAAATGTTATTTATAATATTATATTATTTATTATAAATTTGTGTGTCAAATTTATACATTAATCCAGTATTATTTATAATATTATACTATTTATATTTTTACAATATTTTTAGAGACCTCTTTAAAAATATTTTCATTTTCTGTTGATTACCTCACTCTATTAAACACTTTTAATTAGCAATATTTTTATAATTGGTTTAAGTTTGTACAGAAAAGAAAAATTTATAACTTAAATCTCATTAGTTGAAGTTTTTTGTAAGTTGCTGTCGAAAATTTCAGGATTATTATTTATTTCCTTTTTTTCTACGCCTGAAACTGGTTTGTTTTCGCAAGAGACGTTAAGTCGTTAATCGCAGTCTTTGATGTTTCTTTACAAGCACTCATCGTTAACCAAGTACATAATTCTCTGTGACCATTAATTATCAAAGTCTTTTTTACATTTATAACGATAATTATGAACATAAAAGCAGAATATATATAGATTTAATTTACTTTTAGCTCCATTTGGTTGATAAGTTTACTCTAATTTTAAAATTATATAATAATTTTTAAAATTTTAAACATAAAATCATCATAAAAGTTTTAAACAATAATCAATTATTAAAACTATAATGAGTAAAAAGTTTTGTTAGTAAGAAAGGAATTAAAACGATAAATATAACGACAGTTTTTAAATAATATTGTATTTAAATTTAATCTTTAGTCTCAATTTTCCTGCTTAATTTACCTTTACGGTTATTTAAAATTGTTATATCAATTGTGATTAAATGTACGCGACTGGAACTATTAAGAATTAGTAAAGTAAAGCTACTATATGATTCAGAACTTGTTTTTAATTCTAAATTACCAGAAGAGAATTTTAGCATTTTTCTGGTAACGAAGTTTTTCATTCTTTTCCTGATTTTATTTCAGATTAATTAATACTAAGCATTTTTGCTGTATGTTAGTTTTCCCTTATTTAATGATTTTAGCTATTTTGTAGAATATAACATTTTAAGAATTATTTTTCAAATTGAGTTATGCAATTTATCTTTTAAAACCTGTGACGTGTATTTCGAATTTCTTATAGCAATTATAATTCCTATGTTATTCCATAACAGCATTTAAAAAGCTGTTATGGAATAAGTAAAGAAATTCGTTTATTTGACAAGACTGTTAGAAATCATACCAAAAACAGAAAGCTTCATATGGGATATGTGGACATCAATTATTTTGAATCTTAACAAGTCTCTACTTGGTGATTTCTTTTTTAATTCTGTTTGAATCTATGGAAAACGTTTTCCAACAATCTCAAGCATCCAATTTAAACCATTTTTTCATTCTAATGGCAGATTAGAAAACAACTGTAATTAGAATAGTAAAGATTAAATCTACAACAAAGAACAAAAGTAACATGATCTCAGGAAACCAAACTGAAACTAAAATTAATCTATAAATCGTTCATCTTATGCTAAGCTCTGCAGTACCCCTTCCAAATGTGTTCAGAGTTCAGTGCAGGGGAATGACTCAAATGGTTCACGTCTTTTTTCTCTTGTATCTTGTACAGATGGCAAAGAAGACTTGATTTTTGAAAGATCTCATTTGCATTTCACTGAAGAACCCTCAGGGAAAATATTCTTTGAGAATAACTTATAATGCCAAAATTGTTGATCATTTAATGTTACCCAGGATGCTCCTAGAGGTGGTAGATCTACGCTGCACTCCTACTTAAAATCTTAGTTGCTGCAGTTATCTGTCATTTTAAAAAGGACGACCGAAAATAATTCAAAAGTACTTATTGATTTGAGCTTAAGAATCGATGAAAGGGTGTACAAAAAAACTTAGAAACACTACCTTTCTATCATTTTTCTAAAAGTATATAATATGAAAACTTATCTATCTCATTGCTTTAGTGGCTGTAGATATTTTACAATATCAGATGCAGTATTTGTTGCAAAAGCTGACAAACTACGTCTGATTTTACTGTCAAGGCAAGGTTGCTCTTAGGGACATTATATATTCAAACTGCAAACAACATTTATATAATTCCTGTGACATCATAATTTTGTTCCAACTTTCTTCAATTGTTGAAAATTAAGCTGCTAAACTTGAAGGAAAAATGAAACTCTCTAGTTTTTTCTGGGAAAACACTGAATAACCTAAAAGAATCTGTGACCAATTTAAATTTTCAAGAACTAAATTCATAAACCCTTCAAAGATAGAACGAAACTCTTAAAAAATAAAATAAAATAATTAGGATTTATTCGCAAATTCCTACTCAAATGTAAGCAAGTTTACAAATAACACATTTTATTATTTATGTACCATTAATTTGCTTTAACAATCGCGATTTAAACCTTTCTTGCTAGTTTATCTCACTTTTGTACAACTCGAAGGGTAAAAATGGCAAGTATTTACCAACGTGCTCGATGAATAGCCTCAAATTTAAATTTCGCAATATAAAATACGTAAGCAAAAAAAAAAGACTTTCATGAAATTTCGAAAATATTTAACAATGAAAATTGGTTTATTTATCTATGCATTTTACTCATTCAAATTTTACATGAAGATTGTAACAGGTGCAGTGTAAATAAAGGAGAAAAAAATTAAACAAAAAACTAATAGCAGCCAAAATCGCCAATAATAAACAGTAAAATAATTTTCTGAACATTTTCAAACAAACTTGTAAAAAGTTCTGTATTTCCAGCTTCTTTAGCATTTGGTTGTCACAAAGCATCAGTTATGCGTCAGTTATTATACATTAGTAGTTATCATGCATTATTAATGCAATTAACCATACCAATTCATCATTCTTTATTTTATTTAAAAATGAGCTTAAGAATAGGTTTGAAAAAATATCTTTAAAAATTACGAAAGAAAGCAGAATTACGTCAACGTGATCAAACAATGCCTATTCATAAAAATTTCATAATGGTATAAAGAAATCGGTTTTGTTTTAACATGACGATATTTTCCCAAGATTGAAAACATTGTTGGCGATATTATAATGATACAAGAAATTGTGTTGCTAGAAAACCTGATCCAAAGAAATGCATACGTGATGATTGCTAGAAATTAACAAAAATATTATATTATTGAGACTTAGCGCAAATGATATTTATTTTTGATCCTTGAGCATTTGTTTTTTTATTTGGAAGAAAATCAGATTGATTAAATTTTTACGTTTCAATTCATTACTATAATCCTGTGCTTTTAGCAGAATAATTTTTATACTGAATGTCAAAGATGTGAAAGCCATTTATATCCACTACTATGTCTTGAGAAATTTTAGAACAAATATGTCATTACTATTTTCTTATCCACTTTTATTCAAAATTTGGTATAAAATTTTCCTTCCTAGTTTTTAATTAATTCTATCATTTTCTTGTTTAGAAATACATATTGAATCAATAATACAAATTGGTTGAAGTATCAAAAATTATAATGATTTTGAGAAGGAATGCAAGATTTTTTCCTGAAACAAACTTGAACCAGCCTTCCACTGTTATATTTGAAGATGCAAACGTTGTTGCAAATCGAAAACTGTTAAAATTTAATCAAACACCATAATCCTGGAATTTAATTGCTCCAAAGGCTTTTCACTGCAATAGCAAAATTTCGTAGTGACCATTTGAAAGGATTGAAGATATTTTCAATAAATAGCTAACAATCATCACTTTTGTGTAAAAATTGTCAGCAAACCCGACTAACTTCAAGTATGTCGTTAGTTACCAGGTAATTACGGCCGACTCAAAGAGCTTGAATCACCACCGCAGAGGACGTCCTTTACAATCTTCAATTATTAACAATTATTCTTTTTATTAACAAGATAACATTAACAACAACCAAAAATTACACATTGAATAAAATGTATTCATTTGTTAATAAATCTTAAAATATTTGCTTTTCCTTTTAAGTATAAAACTGCCACAATCTATTACATCACTAACTTACTGAACTTCTATAACTTCGATTAATTATACTCATAAATAGACATTAGCAAGAAAATTTCATGTTATTTCAAAACACAAAATAGAAAAATAATGAGTGGCTTTATTAACTATATCTCCCAGTGCAAACTTTTTAAAAAATATATAAAATATTTATCACAATTGAAAAAGGAACAATTTAATACCATTATTGCTTTATGCATACCAAAGGAAGATAGTGTAAAAAGTTGTCTTATTCTTCGATATTGTTTTCTAAAAGCAAACTATTTTTAAAAAATCGATCCATTTTTACGATTATTCAATATTAATTTATATTAGTTTATTTTTAAATTTTTCTTTGTACAAGTATTGGCAGATAATATGAAAAAATACGTGTTTCTTAATCAAACACGACATAATTTTTTCGTCTAGAATCTATATCCACTTTTTTTTTTTTTTTTTGAAGTGGTTGATATTTTTAATTTGTACAACACAATACTTTACTTTAATTATTATTTTTGTTACATTATAAAAAAAATATTCTCTTTAGTGTAACCAATCGTTTAAATATTTTAACCCTTTTCCTTTTTTTTTTTTATCAATTTAAATAATATATATATATATATATAAATATATATATATATATGTGTATTATATATATATATATTATATATATATATATATATATACTATATATATACATATATATATATATATATATATATATATATATATATATATATATCTATATATATATATAGATAAATGATTATTTTTTTAATCGATGATACGCTTTGGAAAAATCTCGTTTACCAAGCTTATCTGTTATCGTCTCGCTCAGCAGAAATGTAGTTGTTGATTAAATAATCAGGGTGATAAGATAGCCCATTCCCTTTCGTTTAAAAACAATTATTCTTCAATCCTAAATAAAGGGAGTTTAAAAAAAAACTATACTCTCCACATTCAAAAATAATTTTTTCCCATTTTCTTATGTTTCGCATAAATTTATTTAATGTGTTATCTTTTTCGGTTATACAAGTATGTTCATTTTTATCATTATGATGGAAGAAGAAGCTTGAGAATAATGTATGTTTCTATTTCATAGAATGTATTTGTTACAAGAAAAATAATAATGGATTTAAAAAAAATTTATACATCTTCCGACCAATAAATAAATTCATAATATATTTAAAAAAATTTAATTTTCATACATTTTTGTAAAGAATTATTTTAAAGTAATACTTCTCGTAGTTTGATTCATATAATTCGTGTTATTTTCTTCTCACATCACATGAGGACATTATATTGAAAACTATGCTTTGGAAGTTTTCAAATCATGAGAATTTGCTTAAAATATTATTATAAAATTTTGGTGTCAATATTTAAAAAAGGTAGAGGATGTTTTATAGACAGATTTATCTTACTTTCTTAACAATAATGTGCGACAATTAGGCAATCAACTCGTTGCTTCAGTTAATGATTTTTATCTCAAATGCTTCCTTATTTTGTTTAAAATATGAGGCAACAGTTATTCCAGGATTAATATTGGTTTCATAATTTATTTATTGATGATAACTATTCTTTTATTTAAAATACATTAATAATGATTTCGAATTTATTTTTATTAAGCCAATTTCAATAACTCAGAAAGGGCTTTTTTTAATTAAGGCTAGTAAACTGTATTTTTAAGTTAGAATTTCTTCTATTTCCTTTACTATTTTTCATTAATAGCAATTCAAAACACTTTAAAACCATTAGTATTTTCTAATCAAAATTTTGATCTTTGAAACAATATATGTTCTCCAGTTTTTAGTCATTACATTAAATTTTTTAGTAAGTTTGAGAAAAATTAGTTATAAATTAGATTTTCTGACAAACATAATATTTTAAATAAAGATTCATATTTATATATATTTTTATTTTAGTAAGATTTCTTTTTATAACAATCTTTGTTGCAAATAAATCATAATCTGTTATCTGAAATCACTTCGTAAGTAGCCAAATACTAAACGGATTGCATTATAATTTTAACCTGTGTTTAAGTTAATAAAATAGACGGATTTAATTTTAAGAGTACTAATACAAGAAAAAAAAAGAATTATAAAAATTCTTTAAATTGTTTTTCTAACATATCACACGAATATTTAAAATATGTATATTTTATAAAATTCGAATTTTCAGAGGTGCATGAATTATAATTTTAGCAGTGAATCGCCTAAAATCAAGAAGATATTTCATTTTTTAAGGCCTTTAACGGACTGCAAGAAAGTGATTCTGAAAATGATCATGAGTATTAATCCAACAGATAGATAAGAAGTAAAAAAGAATACTATATTAACCTGTACCTGTTATTCAGTATTTGTTATACACGTTATTCCGTTACTATTAACCTGTTATCTGATAGTTAAATATAAAACGCTTTTAATACTCTTTACAGTGATATTTTATAAACGAAACTATGCTCAACATCAGTAGATTCTACAAGAACTTGAAATCAGCTCATTCTTATCAAAGAACGAGAAGTAACGTTATATTGATAAAGAAACCCAGATAAATTGTAAAAGTTCTGCTTTTGTGACAAAAGAGGTCAACGAGTATTATTTGCGGTACAGCTATGAGTTATATTAGTTAATTGAATTAAATTTGTTAATGCAGGTTAACTAATTAAACTCAATAATTATATATATATGTGTGTGTGTGTGTGTATATAATTATAAAGCAAAAAATATAAATAAATATAAAAATACAATACAGAATATACAATGAAATAGGAAATCTAGCCAGCGCAAAAGCAGCTAAAGAAAGATTTGCCAATATAAATAAGATAAAACATGAAAAATATGAAATTGGAAAAGCACTGAAATATATGAAACAAATGAAAAGAAGAAGAAAGCATAGGGGCCACGTCTTCATCAGGAGGGAGATGGCCAGCTATGCAAAAAGAAAGAACACTCCTTTCTGACATGTTCGAAGGACAAATGTTTAAAGATATTCGAGCAATTCCCCCAAAGAGTGTTCATATTCAATGAACTTAGGTTAAAACATTTGAATAAATATAAATGTAGAAAATTAGAAATACCAATAAATGAAACATAAATGCAATTAGAGATACTCATATAAATGAAACATACATACATACAGTAAAAAATTAAATAAATAAAGCCAAAGTCAGCAAATCAGATGGAATTTATGTATGAAAATAGTATGAGAGTTACCATAAATAATTTTAAAATTATAGTAAAAAAGTGTTGCTAGGTGTAACTAGATTTAAAATTTAAAGTATAAATGTAGGTGCTTTCAGGATTCTTGTAAGAACTTCAGTGCTTGGGTTGCCCTTCTGTAGTTATAAAAACTACGCATTACTTCAATCTTGCACGAGATTCCCTACATATATATATATATATATATATATATATATATATATATATATATATATCTGCAGTTGGATGTGGAAATTTATAAAAAAAATTGCCGTATTAGATATTGTCTTCAGGATTTTTACAAATTAAGAATTTCTATGTTCATATTTTAATATACTCTGAGGTGTAGACAATACTCATTTTGTAAACCATCATTTCAATTTAAAATGCAATAATATACATTCAAAATCACTGAATGGTTTTGCATACTATTATCAATACTTATTTATGAAAAGTGTCAATTATTATAAAATGTTTTGTTTTTTTTATTTCAAATTCAAACTATCGAATATTTATATATTATCTCAATTCACATTTTTTCCTTATGATGATGAATCATCTTATTGATGTTAAGGCATAATTTAAATCAAAGCTATTTCTTTTTAATCATTATCAGAATTAATCAACTCTCTTGCCGACCAACTTCTCTAGTGGTCAGCGTGCTTGACTACGGATAGGGAGGTCTTGGGTTCGAATCCCGATTCAGGCATGAATGTACTTTCTCTCTATCTCGTCTTTGCCTTTTCCTTGTGTGTGAATGAGGTGTGAATGGTTGCCTATCCTATAAACGGGTCCCTATGGCATGTGTGTGTACTGAAGAAGTCGGACTCCACACCAAATGTGGTTCAGTTGGAAAAGTGGAGCAGCGCATCCCAATTTGCTAGCCAAACTGGCACACGAGAACAACAACATCAGTTCTCTTTCGAAGATTTACTTAAACTTTCATACACTCATCATTATTTCTATTTCGCATATTCAATCCCTTCATTGGTATAATAGTAATCAATTTTGCGGAAAATTTCGAGAAGTGTATACTTATAATCACATATTCCATATTTTGAGCAGAACTATAAACATCTCGTCAGAAGAAGAAAAATATTCTCCCAAAAATGTGGATAAGTTTTTGTGATTAAAAAAAATCATAATTCGTAATAGAATTTTAATCGAAAGAATCCAGATGTTTTTTCAAATACTTGACGCAGTACGAATGCAATTCTAATTACGCATATATTTTTAAGCGCTTTTTAAATAATGTTAAAATTATCAATTAAAGAGATAAGGATAAAAATATACTTTAAAATTTTCTAAGAAATTTTATAAAAAATTTGTATTAAGAAAGTATAATTAAAATTCAATAAGGAAATTGAATTTCTCAAACATTTCCAATCAAAAATTTTTGTTCTTCTTAATGATGTTTGAGAGCTATTATTTATGTACAATAGGTGCAGTAGAATTACCTTTATGAAAATAAATATTTTTTTGTATTGGCATTACGAGAAAGTATTTGAACAAGAAACATATTATAAGGACAAAGGAAATACACAAGAATACATTTGATAGGAAAATTAATTATAAAATATTTATTTTTAAGTGCGTTTTGAGCTGCTTTTAGATTTATAGAACACACACACACATATATATATTGACATAATTTATTTTGTGTATTTAATTTCAATACTTGGCAGAGAACGCAGTGTTCACGAATAATGGCTGGGTAGATAAATACATTGTTGTCACAATGTCTTCCAAGCGAAATCATACTTCTGCGCCTGACTGAATAAGTCTGGGAATTTTCTGCTTGGTAGCGGCTTTTAAATTATGAGGATCCAGTTTCGCTGTATGATGACACACTTAATTGGCGCTTCTCATACAAGTAGCCTTACATCTAGTGTTTTTATTTGCATATCATATATTTTATCCTAATGACTGTAAAATTATATGCAGCAATAAATGGAATATACCAATTATATTTTAATGTAGCGTTCACAAGTTCAGCTATAAATTAATTGTCTTAAAAATCTGCTGAGTTTGAATTACAAATTCTCTCTCTCTATATATATATGTCAATAAAATGCTCATGCATTTTATTTTGTACGTCCGCCACATTTTTGCCTCGGATTGAATTATTGCATGGAATGAAAAGAAGCTTCTATCTGAATGTTGGTTTCTAGGTAACTCAAAGCATAGACTATGTTTAATTTGAAATTTTGATTATGGCGACAGTAAGTAATTCAAATAATATTTAACTTTGATATGAATTCCCTATTAAGTTATTTATGCAAAAGTAGAATTGATGTACAGTGTTGCTGAATATTGCTCTCTTTAAGGATGAAGACACGTGTAATATTTTGACACTTTGAAAAGTGATAATTACTGAGAGCCCAGGAAGAATACAAACGGGATCGGATTCCAGCTATTTTTATATTTCACATAAATAACGATATTTACGTTATCTGCTTCTTAGATACTGTTCCGAAAAGTATTGTTTTCTTCCACTGAAGCAAATGTGGTTACTCTTTTCCCATTACGCCGCTAACATGAAATGCATTACAACGCGGATGAAAGAAGTTCCAACTTCAATTTTTTATAACTTTATAACTGAAAGAAACTTCCGAGATTTCTACGCCGCATTCGATTTGTTTTCAAGGGATCTATATATGAGTGGTTATTGAGAATTGAAAAACAGTGTTTTGATATATATTTGTTCAAAACACTGTTGTATAATAATATAGCTTATATTATAAATATGTAATATATAAGTTATATAATAATATTGAATAAAAAAATATAAATTTTCCATTAGAAGCTACGACCCGCTATTATACTATAAAATTATGGTATAAATTCTTAAAGGAAAATGCTTATTCCCATACCATGTAGGAAAAGTTCATGTGTTCGACTAGCCTCGGGCGAATTAACGTGCATCAAAGAATTTTATCCACGTGTTGCATAAGTTATTTGTTCTGTGCTGAATGTCATTCAGGCATTATTAATTTCGTTTCCTAGTTCCTAAAAAAGAATATATTCCAATAATAAAATTATAATACTTTGGAAAATGATAAGTATATAATAATAACAACATTTGTTGATATCTTATGAAACTTTTTTGTACATAAAATCACAACATTCCATTCACAAATCGATTTTTTGTTTGGAAAGCGGGAATTTATCGCATTGAAATAAACAATTAATAAGAAAAGGTATCTGAAATAAAAAAAAATTCTTCTATAAATTAATCAGGAGAATATTTAATTCTTAAAAATAATTTTGTTAGAACTGAAGTAATTTTTTTCATATATATTTGACAAAATAGATATTTTAAAATCCAAAACGAATCGAAAAATTAAGAAACATTACAAATTAATCATAAACAAAAATATTTTTATATTGCCATTACACTATGCGAATCAATTAGATATGTAAAAAGAATTGGATGATTATAATCATGACAAAACAAAGCATTTAAATACCTTTTGAAATAAAAGCCCAACACGCAAGTTCATGAAAAATGAAACAAAAATTAAAAAGTTGCGGTTTCATACAAGTTATCGGTATTATCTTTCAGTTCCCGAATGATAAATTGTGATATGTCACGTCAATTAGTATGACTATGTTATTTTCTGCAACAATTTTCACAAAACATTTTTAAATGATGTAATAATATTAAATTCAGACTTCTATTACCCATAAGGTGAAAAAACGAACTATAGTAATGTAACTATATAAGGTAAATTATGAATTTTCTTAAACTATATTATTCGCAAAAAATTTACACCCTTAAATATTGAGAAGGATTAAAAAATATAAATAATTTTTTCATCTATCTCAAAACATAGTTTCTTACCTGTAACCGGGACTGAGTTCGAAATTTTTGATAATAAGCCAAGCACGCTATTAATTATCTTAAAAGATTTGAATAAAAAGAATTCGCAATACGTCGCTAAATTTATTTTAGAAAAAGTGAAACTGCAAGATTATAACTTAAAATTTGAACTGTAAATAAGGAATGTTCTAGTGAATGTAATATATATCTTAACGCTACAAATGTCGAGAATAAAACGAAAATTTTAACTTTTTAAGAGATAAATTTTTTTTTTCAAGATACATCAGAACACTAAGAAGACTGAAATGACTTTCTGAAAAGTTTCCGTAATTTATCTTGGCTACATTTTATTTTTCTAGTAATGAAGTTTTCAAATGCCGAACTCAACTTGTTTTTATTTTCATTTTTACTACTACATTTTATTTTCTCTAAATTTGTTACAACTAATGGATTCTTTTTTTTTTTTTTTTTTTTTTAAAAAAATCGAAATTTCTTTTCTTTCTTTCTTCTTTTATTTTCTTGATCGGAATTTTACTTCGTTCCGTGAGACTTGAGTCGGCGAAACGGAACATCACCTTTAACGTTGTAAAAACTTAAATAAGTTTTAAATTCAGCAACTTTAAAAAACAATTTTCAATTTTTGGGGTAAATAAGTGTACAAAATTTCAAAAATGTAACTTTTTTTTTATTTAGTTTTGAATAGATTTTTATACACACGTGTTTTTTTTTCTTGACAGATTAATTGACCTTGAAGAACTGTATCTCCCCTTTTTCTTAGAATGGGAAAGGCTTCCAGCAGGAATGTGTACCATAAGAATTGATTACCAACTATGCCACTTACTGACAATTTATTGTGAATGGCTAGTTTGCTTATGCTTCATCACTTTCACTGTATTCTTAATTATATTACCTAGTACAGCAAATTAAAATAAAAAAATGCAGCATTTTAGTGCTTATTGAATAATTCATCAAATCTTAAAGGCAAATGCAATTAAATCTAAATTTTATTTTTCAAATTTACCATCCATTGAATATATGAAGTTGCGAAAAATTTCCAGATGTAAAATCAAGGAACTTATCTATTAACTTAATAAACATGTATGAATGATAAATTAATTGAGTATTTAATAGTTTGTACAGCGAATTTTGAAGTTTCTTAGTTTTTCTGTTTTATTTTATACTGAAATAATTCTTGAGCTTTATAAAAAACATTCAGTATTAAAAATACATTAATTTATACACAAACTCTTAAAATTCCAGCACATAATAAACTAAGGATGATGGAAAACTGTAAAGCAAGAATAATTAAGCAATTATAAGAAAAAAATTAAAATGAGTAATTAAGTATAAAACAAACTTAGGAATCAATCTGGCTTACGAAAAATCCATTTGAAATCCTTATAGTAGTATCGAAAAGCTAAAATTTGAAATTAAAAACCTAAAAATTGTAGATTTATTTATGTTAATGCAGATTTTGAAAATAAAACTAAATATTATTCACTAAATTATGAAGAATACATTAGAAATTAAAAAAAAAAAAAGAACATGAGAAATACGAAAAATTTGTAGTTATTTTCAGTTATAAGTGGCAAGAAATGAGAAGAAAATTTTGTAAAAATATTAAATTATTATTTTCTGGCAAATATATCAGGTTTTTAATGCAACTGAAATCTGATTCTAAATAAAGTAATTTAAATAAAAAAAAAAGAGAAGTCCAATATTTCTATTTTTTTTAAGATCTAAAATATAAATTTAAGAATAATATGTTTTAAATGGAAGATAAATTAAAAAATGCTAATGCTTTAATAGATTCGTTAAGGCTGATAATATTCATATTCGAATGAAAGAAGGCAATGATTTTAAATCTTTGTTCTCTGTAAAAATCCATTTAAATAATAATAATTTGTGAACATACGAGCCTTTCTAACCACCAATCCTAACAATATGTTTCAAATATATGCATTATTACTTATTATTAAAGCTAACTAAAATATCTGAAATTAAATTTTATTTTGTGAAGTTACAAAAGTCATAAGGCATATAGTATAAAAAAACAGTAAGCATATAAATTAGAATAAAAGAGAAAACATATTCCGCAGATTCATATAAATATAAATAATTAATAAAAAAGTTTAGAAAGATAAAATGTTTCAGAAATTATAGAACCTTCAATCAAATTTGTTCCAGTTTTTATTCAATCTATAGCGTGTAAGACTCGTTCTGATTCTGCTCACTACTGCATAAGAGTAAAAGCTACAGCATTTGAATTTATTCAAGTGCGTGTGCTATAATGGAGAGATTTTTGGGATTCCTCTTTCCTGTCATTAAATATGGCCATTGTTTTGGAATATAAGAAGCTTCTATATTCCAAAACAATGGCCAAAGTACTGCCAACTAAAAATAAGTTCATTTTTATTTGGATGCCAGGACACATAAGTAGAGATGGTAAATAAAGATTTGAGAGAAACTATCTTGAAAAATAGGAATCGTCTTCTAATCCAGTTGGTCTTTCTGTGGCATCAATTTAAAAACTGTTCTAGGAGCTATTCATAAATGGGAAAAATAGAAGATGAATGAAGCTTAGCTTGAATTTTTTGAATAGCGACACAAACTTATAACATTATTTGGGCTGTTCAGGTAACTGTGATTCACTTAGAAAAATTCATATTTTTGACAAACATAAAAAAATAATGACAACAATTTGTGATATACGAGGGTCACTCTGAAATTTTTGAGATACGATTAGGTTTCTAAAGTTGTACATAAGTTAAAATTTTAGGTGTGTTCAAAGTAGTCTCCTCCAGCATCTATGTACTTTTGTAGACGAATTTTTCTCAGATTAAATGCCTCAAGCCATTCATTTCTTGGAATGGATGAAAAAATGCATTTATAGCCCCATCAATATCTTCTTCTGAATGAAAACGACGTCTAAGTAAGTTCTTTTTTTGATTAAAGAATAACCAAAAGTCGCACATAGCTAGATCAGGTAAATACGGCGGATGTTCGATCACTTTATTTTGTTTTTGTTTAAGAAACTCAACTGTAATCCGGCTGTATGTGAAGATGTTTTGTCATTGTGAAGCATTAGTCCTCTAACATTCAGTTCTTGTAGCATTTCTGCAAGACATTTAGTGGTATACCAGTTTGCTGTTACTGCCTTCCGTTCTTCCAACTTGATGGCTTTGACCAATCCCGTACTTCTGAAGAAAACGGCATACATCACTTTTTTCAGTGCGCGTTGTTTTTTCACCATTGCCGACGTGGAATTATTTTCAAAGACCCATATTTTGATTTCTTGACGTGTTGGAACGTCAAAAAACGGTATGTACGTTTCATCCCCTGTTACAATTTTAGAAATGATGCGGTGGCCATCATCATTTAGCAATATAAGAGTTTCTTTACTGATTCTGACACGCTCTTCTTTTTGGTGCTCAGTTAGATTATGGGGAACCCAATGGCAAACTACTTTTTTTCATTTGTAATTCTTCGCGAATGATTTTGTGTATGGCTGCGGATCCAATGTTAAGTTCCTTCTGTATCATTTGATAAGTATAGCGATTATCATCCATTAACATTTTTCGTATGGCAGACACATTATACGGGATTACTGCCGACGGCGGCCTTCCTGTGTGTTCTTCATCCTGAAGAAAATTGCGACCTCTTCTAAATTCTCTAAACCATCTGAAACCGTAGCACGAGCTGGAGATTCATCACCAAATGCTAATTGCAACCGTTGAACGCATTCTTCTTGATTTAATCCTGCTTTAAAATCGTAGAAAATCATAGCGCGAAAATGTTCTCGTGTCAACTCCATTTTCTCTTCTGTTTAAAATTTATTCTACACTAAACAAGTTGAAGTAAGTCAGTAAAAAATCGTCTTCTGTGTTAAAATAGTTTGTGTTTTAAAATTAAACCGTTATTTTTATTTTGTAAATTCTCGTCGGCGTGTATCTCAAAAATTTCAGAGTAATCCTCGTATTTCGCATGGGAGTGTGTGTGTGTGTAGGAATCCGTATTATTATTTGATACAATCAAACTAAATTAACGTAAACTTTGTGTAACTTGGACTAAAATTAAATTATCCAGATAATTTTCTAATTATAATTAAAAGGTGTAGCTTATTGAAACACACCTCACTTTAAATTGTTTGGGTTTTTAAACATTATAGAGTAAAAAATGTTAATGCGTTTTAAATGTA
This sequence comes from Latrodectus elegans, assembly GCA_030067965.1. Lineage (NCBI taxonomy): Eukaryota > Metazoa > Arthropoda > Arachnida > Araneae > Theridiidae > Latrodectus > Latrodectus elegans. The sequence continues at coordinate 79,054,078 of CM057814.1, read as the reverse complement.
TTTTTTTTTCTTATGCAAATACATCTGATAATTAAGGCCATTCTTATTTCCACTGCATCAATGAAATGGGCAAAATTTATAGTATATAGATAAGAATTGGGTGATATACTGATATTTTTGTGCGAGATTAAAAAGGTTTCTTTGTGCATCTCTACACTTTCATATTTAAATGTTAACTTTATTGTTGTGTTTTTTTATGATGACAAAATGTAAAATATATCCTTTTCTTATACCTCGTTAAATATTCTGAGAAAAAACTTCCATTGTTTTGAGGAAAAAATTTTCTAGTACCATTTTTTATATTGCTAAGCGACGAAAAGTAGAGGATTTATACTTTTTTTTTAATTAGAACGTTTATCCTGCTGAGAAAATGAAGTACATATGCAGAATAATATGGGATGAAAATGTTATTTAATTTTTGCGTCAGTATATAATAAACTAAGAATATGTAACTGTTAGTTGGATATTAAAAGTTAAATCTTGCATTTAAATTGGAAATGAGATTGATTACATAAATCATAAATATATGCTTCCTTTCAATTTTGATACCGTTCGTATGATGTGTGTTTTCAGATGAAGAAAAATACCTTAAGCTCCCCCCTCCAAAAAACAAATCAAATTATTCAAAGTTTAGTTAAATTTGGAAAAATACCAACGGATTTTTGGCATAATAACAGGAAATGGATAATAAGAGGAATAGGTGAGGTTCTATAAATCGTCTAAGTCACTGCAATCATTGTGCGTGTATAGAAAAATGGAATTTTTGACGGAAATTAATTCAACATGCATTCATTATTACTGTAAAATAAAAATAAAATGTATTTATTATTCTATAGTAAGAAGAAATTACTTTTACTATGCATGAGTAAATTTGTCACAAAGTCTTAATTTTTTTTTATAAATTAAATATTTTGAAACTATAATGAGTATTTTGCAGTAGATTGAATAAAATATTGAAACAATTTCTGAAATAAAAAGGATTTTTCAGAAAAACAGAATAAAATGGCATAAACTACAAGCATACTGACATTATTAACTATAATACTATAAACAATGTAATCTAAGATATGCAAAAACATACATACAATAACAACATACAACTTAAAAATATTTTTGCTTCCAAAATACTTTATACTAAATTGAAAAACGAGAAAATAAAATTTGTAAAATAAATAAGCCTAATTTGTCAATACTTCATCTCGCTATGAAGGGAAAAATTAGGACAACCAATAGAATTCGGTGGTAAAGAAAATGAAATGCAACAAACCTATCAGAGTAATCTAATGAATTACTGGGTCAAGGTCAACGTATCGTAGATCAAGGTCAAATTCACCAAAGCGAAAGGAGCTCCAGCTAAAAAGGTGCATATTCCCTTTCTAATTTCTTTCTTGGTTATACATCCTTTGGGAGTACAAATATAGTTTTGATTACAAATAAATACACGTAAATGCAAAAGAAAAGGAAGAAGCAAAATGAATTTTTTTATAATAAATAAAAATAGAAGTTACAATTTAGTTTCGAACAAAATAAAATTAGTTTGAATAATAATTCATGGTGTCACACAAAAACTGTTAACAAATTAAGTGGAAGAATTTGAAATAAGCACTGTTTAAGAGACAATTTTTAATGCAACTATTTTAATAATAAATAAAAAATATTTGAAAGACAGAAAGAAAAAAAACATATAGAGAAAGAAATTAGAAGTACATAGAAACAATTAGAAGGTGATCTAAAATTCATTTTAAATTTAATTTTGAAAGCATATAACTGTTTCAGATATTTTAATATGAGTACGTCTAAAATTGATAAAAATATAAACTTATCATTATAATTTTCTAGCAAAGATAAATTTGCCATATTCTAAAAAATCAAAACATTTTTATATCAAATAGTATAGTATCACATTCCTAAACTAAGAGAATTTTCAACTATAAACCAACTATTTATTTGATTTTGAAAGTTTACTTAAAATTGACTTATTTTCATACTTAAATTATGAAATTTGTTGTCAAATTTACAATATTTAACTTCTGTTTTTTGATAAAAATGTACATATTTGGCCCATTGAAGCGAATGTGTTTTCTTTTTTTCTTAACTGCGTATAAAATGTGCATGAATCTCCATTTTAATGCTTCATAACTTTGTTACTAATAGAATTTTTTTTACCAAAATGCATCGTGTAGGCCTTGATAAACAAACAAGAGATATTAAACTTACATAAATTTTTCTCGGAAATTAATTTAATATGGAGAGTTTAAAAAAATTCAGAGAACATTTTACCTAATTTTTAAAACTGGTGGTCTATTACCTATATATAAATATATTGAGTAGAATTCCACACGGACTGAGTTTCTCTTCTCTAACCTCTTAAAACTCGACTAATCTCAAAAGATTAAATTTAATTCTTAAAAAAATATCGGAGTGTGTCCAGCCTAATCGTAATCAAATCGTTTTTCCCAACTAAAATTTCAAGAAAGATTTATTTAAGATCATAAGTGTGAATTTCATATATCTTCGCTTATTGAGCACTCACAATTGCTCGATTTCTTAAGAATAGAAACTTTAAGAAGTTTCAGTTAGAGATAATGCATCTGAACACTCAGTGCAAGAGATATGTACGAAAACTTATTTAACACTCATAATACAAAAGTACTTGTGCAACTGGCGCGTGTAACTTTGATCTCAGCTGATCAAGAAGTTTTATGGTATATTGTGCACCAAAGATTTTCGAGAACAGTTTAGACAAATAAACGAAATTCTTCTTCTTAAAGAAATTTCGGAACTATTGTCATGGTATTTTTTATGTAATACTAAACCAATATTAAGCTACAAATGGTGGAAGATTTAATTTATTGTATAGAGTTCATAAACATGGAATTGGTTAAAAGAAATAGACAAGATTTTTATTTTCATGAAAAAATCTTTTTCTGTAAACGCATTTAACAATTTTCTTTCCAAATTATATTTTTTAGTATCTTTGCTATTTTTTTATCCGTAAATATACTTTTATTAAATTCATATTTTATTTTTATTAATTTATTTAATAAATGGTCCAAATTTACCAGCTTTCTCTACTTATAGATTACGAAAATTCTTACAATAAGCGCAATAAGAATTTATTTATATAGATAGAGTTTTTATTTACCACTTTATTTCGCATGAAGTATGTAAAAAATATTTTCCATACTTAGCAAATGCCAGATAATTTTATCGAGTACTTTAAATTTTAGACGCCTTGAGTAAATATCAGTACAAACTATGATCATTTTTGTGTTGGGTTTCATTTGTTCAACTCTAGTTCGATATAAAAACTGCTCGATATCCAGACATCAACTCTATAATGAAAATTAGATGATTATCAGTATCAAAAATTCCATACTTAATAAATCGAATTATCGAATGTTATATGACTCATTCCATCAAACATTTGTGCCTGTAATAGTTTTAGAAATACTTATGCAGGTATACTTATATATGGATTCAAGAAACATAAAAACTCATTCATGAATACACCATTAGAAGTTTATTTTTAAATAATTGAGTTTATTTATTTCTGTAAAATATTGCGACTCATTATGAAATTTTCTGAGTAATATATGCAAAAGTTTTACTTTAAAAAAATTTATTAAATTACTGAAATATTTGAATAAATTGAAATTTTTGTCCACTCTCCTCGCGCAGTAAAATATACTTCAATGATGATGCAAAAATTCTACAGGACTTAGAATAAATTTATAATTGTAATAATTTTGTGTAATCAGAAGATCACTTTTTGATTTTATTTCAATGGGAAATTTGCTAAATATGATTCAATAAAAGTTAAGTTCAATGAAGTTAAGTCATTTTTGGAATGCAAATATATAAATTATAAGAGGGTAATAGTAATTCGCCAGCTTTTGCAGCCCTTAGCTGCCAATCCAAAATGTGAACTCAGCTTTGTGATCAAGAAAAATAACAGTCATTGCTTATATAAACTATTCTTTTTAACATTTACTTTTTTAAGCAGCTTTGTTTAAACGACGAATAACAGTGTTAAAATAAGATAAAAACAAATAGAATGAGGCGTTGTACGCTTGAAAAATTCCCTTTAGTTTAATAAGATATTAAATACTGAAAACAGTACTCTCTTCATTCACTTTCCATTGTGTTCTCTGTCGACGGCATTTCATAAAAGTGCAAACTCACGCCCTGCCACGGACATAGATATACTTGACGGATTTCCTGGTTTTCTAATTAATACACTTGGTTGTGACAGAATTGCCACGGATTTTGAAAATAGAACTACTGTTTTGCATTTCAGTAGAGCTCTAACGTTCTGTGTGATACAAAATTAACTGAAATAAAATTCCATTGACAATATTTATAAAATTTTCACTATGGGAAATGACTTGATATAAATATTGAGCCAAATATTGTTAAAATAGGTTATTCCTAAAAACTCCAAGCATAACATTGATTATAAAAATCGACTTAAATATTGGTAAAACAGAACGACTCAAACAGACTATAAAGTATAAATGTAGACAATAAAATAATGTATTCTATTGAAGGGTATGAAAAAGGAGATAGTTAATATGACGGATTTACAATACATGCATACATAAAACTCATGCAAACTGCGTAATTTACATATGTAACAATGGATTTCTTTATAATACCAAAAGACTGCATGCTTATAGACAGATTTTAAGTTTTCAATATATGTGAATGGTATAAAATAGAAAATTTAATATATATATATATGTATATTAAATGTTCAATAAAAGTTAAGTTCAATGAAGTTTGCTATTGGTGATAAAACTGTACATGAATATATATTATAAGTATTACATATTTTATTGTGAGTATAGTCAGTTAATATTTTTCCGCAGTTAAATATGCATGACAATAGTTATCTCTATTATGAAAATATTTGAACAAAAGAAATTTTTATAGTTTGATTTTTTTGTCGTGTGTCTTTAGCTCGTGTACACGAGGGGACAGGTATAAGAGGGGTGCACTGTCTCCTTTCGAAATAGAAATTCATTACAAGCAGGTGGACGACTTTTTTCCCCACTCTTACATTCAGGCCTTTTTAAGGATTTGAACCCAAGCCCACTCTGTGAGCGCCGAGGGTCACAGCTCCCCCCCATACTGGCTGGGTGACATTTAATTACAAAACAATAAATAATAAAACTACTTCAAAAAAAAAAAAGCGAAAAAATAATATAACAAAATATTTACAGTCTTTCTAGCATTATAAGAAATAATGTTGGAAATATCTTGCATTAAATTGCCTAATAGGGTATTTCTGAAGACTGAAAACGGTCTGGATTATAAGCACTCATTTGTATAGTGGTTAAACAGAGTGGATGTTATAAAATGATGCAATGGGCAAAAAAATAATAGAATAAAAAAATTTAAAAAAGGGAAAAAATTATTCCATAGTATGATAGAATGTCTGATGTCACTCCTATTTTTTCTTTATTTAAAGCGATTACCGGTAAATGATTATTTTAGAAAAGAGGAAAAAGCGATAATACCTCTGTTTTTGTAAATTCTGGAGAAGAAGGACACACTGTTAAATTATTTATATTGCAGCATAAGCAACTTTACAGGTAGTTCAAATCTATGTAAATTGAAGTTTAAATATTTTACTCGAATAGATTTAATTAAAAAAAAATTTTAAAGTAAATGTTAAACAGTGCTGTATTTATCCTGACAAAAAATTTTTTTTAATCGTTAAATATAAATTTCAAAATCCTTAATTTATGAACACACAAGTGTTAATTGAATATCAAGTTAAAATATTATATTAGCTAATTTATTCTGTAACTGCAAAAATATAGGAGTAAAAAAATATTCCTTTTATTTAAAAATTATGAATTGTTTTCTGTACAATGTTCAAAACCTATTGTAGCTTTAAACTGAATTGTAATAAAATTTGAAGGATTCATCCACTTTTAAAACTCTCAAAATTGAATACTCACTTTAATTTAATTTTAACTGCATGGTGCCTACTTTAATAAGGATATCGAAAACTGTTCATTAATATCGTTCATTAAAACTATATAGTTGTCCTGAAATCTTGAAATGTTCATAAAAAAAACATTTTAAATTAAAACAAACTTTTTTTTTCAAAATAAAAAAATCACTGTTTTTTCAATGTTATATAAAATATGTGTTTTTTTTTAAATGATAAACAGATATGTTCACTATGTTTTTAATGACTAACTCCATTTTTGCGGTTCATTTTCCGTTACAATTTTTTCATAAGATATTTCTGTGATCCAAACGTACAGGGAATGACGGCTCAGCACAAAAAGTGCCAGTTTATCAGTCAAAATATATTTCATCTCTTTTAAAATAGCTTTCTCGTTCTTCAATGAATTTCTGTCAACGTTTATTCCGATTATTAAAACAGGCCTTAAAAATGCTTTTGTGATTATTCAGCAGAATTTGTAGCGAATTTTTTTTTATCGAATCAATGAGCTCAAAGCGATTGCTACAAAAGAGCCATTTCATCCGTGGCAATAAAAAAATTCCCATTTTGTTATATCAGGAGAATTGATATGGGGCCATATTTGTTGATTGTTTTATCAAGATTAAAGAATAACTTAATTAAGAAAACACGCTATCAATGTTGGAAACCTATGCCTATGCACTTTTTTTGGGTCATGCTCGACAAATCGTTCCAGGTAAACGCTACAAAACATTCAAATAATTATCTTTATTAGCCAACTGGTATTTAGGAATCCATAATGAACAGGACTGCTACAGTGGAAGAAAAATAGATTACATTATTGATTTTTAAGTAAATTTGACGCGAATTGTTTTCAGTCTTTCTGCAATCTTTAATGGTTGTTCGTTTGATTGATTTTATATCAAAAGTATAGAGCTCAGTGTCACCACTAATAATGATACATTTTAAAAGGGAATTGCGCAATATAAACATGTTCACATCTTTAAATACTTAATTGTGATGAAAAACACATGCAAAGTTCTCTGAATAGTTGGATATGTGATACTTAGCAATCTTGAATGCTCTTTTAAAATTGCTTGACAAGAACTAAATGATATGAAAGTTTGCCTAATAATGTTTGAGAGTGAATCGATGATCACTGAGTGTGAATCAATTGATCAATATAATGAGCATTAACAGTAGTGAGTGTTTAACTAAATCATCGATCATCTCAGACCAATTCCGTACCATCTTTAGAGTTTTTATTTTAATCAAAGATCTTTTTTTTTTGATAAAAATTCATCTTTAAAAACTTTCTGTAACATTTTAAGTACTCCTATCGCTGACATTTTAATGCGATAGAATATTTAATGCATATTTTATTTATTTACTGTCTTTTCGGTAATTTGGAGGAATGAAAAATACTCTTATTAAAACTGCGTGTTTGATCTATTTCTAGATGAGGAAATTAAATATCTTCCTGATTTGTTTCACGGGTTATACTGGTTGTAAAAATGTTTGAGGAAAGTGTTGTATAATACCGGACTGCTAGGACTTCCATTTTTTAGAACTACAAGGGGCAAAAGTGATAGCACCTTATATAGTGGGGCTGTTAATGGGAATGCCATTGTATCCCTGAAAGTGGGTTTTCGTTATTCAAAAGCAGGGACCAAGCAGAAAAACCCCAGACATGCCCTACCAGCTTCAGAGGTAGCATTTCACATAGAGGACATTGCGACCATGATATATTTAACGTGTATTAGCCGCCATTGGCGAACACGACCTATCTTCGTTTGAGTCGCTATTCGAACTCCAACAATTAGAATAAATGTCATTATCAACCAGGTCATCTCGGGCTTTGTTTGAAGAAAGTTTGCGATATCTTCTTAGATTGCTTTATCTTCTTAGATAAAGACAATATCTTCTTAGATTGCTTTTAAATGACACACGCGCAAGTGTACTATTTTTTCAGTTGTGTTACAATTTATATGAAAATGCTTTTCCCTCATCTACTAAATTTATTTCCATATAATATAAAATAATTGGTTCATGTGTATAAAATGTGATGAATATCAACAAAAAAATTTTTTTCCCTACTTTATTTCCTAAAATTTTAAGATCATCGCTAAATGCAAAAAATTCTAAAATATTACTAGATTTTTCAAAGTAATATATTAATATAAAAATTAGAATAAGAAGTGATTATTTGAAAGAATGTATAAAAAGGGAAAATTTTAATTATGTAGACACTTGTTAGAGTAAGTTTGTTGATTTAATCTTATATTTCAAATAAAAGCAAGCAATTTAATAAAAAATATGTACAACTCTTAAAAAAGAAATATATATATATATATATATATATATATATATATATATATATATATATATATATATATATATATATATATATATATATATATATAAATTACATTCTGTTCTAACAGTCAAAATTTTTTCTAAGTCATTCCAGTTTCTGTGTTATGAGTATATTTTAATACATGTACCTTCTATTTTATTTTATTTAAACTGCATTTTATTAACTATGCATAATTTCTGTAATCAATAAAATTTCTGGGAAATATAGAAAACTAATTCATCGGTTTTATTAATAAAATAAGAAATGGAACTAGATAATCTACGAGAGGGTAAATGAAAAACGACAATGATGTCGATAATGATAAAGTTTTTATATCTAAAGTACTTGAGTGCGAACAAATTTTAACTTGTACAATTAATAATATCTGCATAATAGTTAAGCTCTTGTATATCAAAATAATTGTTAAATTTGAAACTATATATATTTTTATAATGCATTATTAATTCATAATTTATCGATATCGATGTAACACTAGTCAGTATTTCCAAAAATTACTGAGTTATATTTTATATTTTAGATCTTATTTCATTGCATATGATTTGTTCGTAACTATTCTAAATTATTCCTTTTTTGATATTTCAGTTAATTATTAATATATAATATTGCAAATATACATTTACTCTCTTTCAGCATTTTTTTGTTATGGAAATTAGAAATATAGTTTGCTTTTGAAAGGAAAGTTTAAGTCTGAGAATTTTTAGGCTATCGGAACTCTTCTTGTTTGTAATATATTAGTAATGCATTCTCAAATCTCACAGTTCCGAGAAACATTTGTCAAAATTCAGAATCTCTCACTAAACTCTGAGAAAGATTTCAGAAAATTCTGAAACTAATGCCAAATTCTGAGAAAAATTTAAGAGAATTCTGAGTTTCTCTCCGAATTCCGAGAGAGATTTGAGAGAATTCTGAGTCTTCCACCAAATTCGGAGAAAGATTCTAAAGCATTCTGAGTCTCTCAATGAATTCGGAGAAACATTTGAGATTCTAATTGCAAACTTTTTAAATGCTTTTGCTTTCAAGTCTAATTATTCGAATTCTTATTTAAAATTTCAAAAGTGATTTCCTTCAAAGTATTAGCAATAATATTGTAGAAACTTAAAAACAGTACTTTCTGAAAATAAAATGCAACAACTATATTGTGTGAAACATCATAAATTCTGTAATGATTTTAAACTCCTTTTTTAAAATTAAATTTATAATGATCGAAGCATTAACATAGTAGCTGTATTTGTTACAATGGCACCATATCCCTTTCTATTCCAAAATTCTCAAAACTAACTTTTACTCTTATATCCATTTTTATATTAGTAAATTAAAATGTCATTAGTGTATGTTTGTCTAAATAAAGTCAATTGGTCTCCTCAATTAAATAATAAATTTCTGATTAAACTTAAGTTTGATCTTGATAACACTTTTTTTTTTTTTGTAAATTTGAACATTAATTTAAAAAACTAAAATATCATATTTTTGCTTTTTTAGGCATAATTTTTAAGTTTTAATTGCTTAGAAAACTTTTAATATAAATTAAATGAATATTATTTAGCTTTTTATTATCATTATTTTAAAAAAATCTAAAAATTCGAATTTAAGTTTTTAACATTCATGCCACTTTTAATATCTTTGAACTGTTTACTGATTTCATAAAAACATAAATTATTTTCTTATGTGAATAAAAGTTAATTTGCATGGTTATAATTAACAGTAAGAAATATTTTCAAAATTTTTTAACAAAATACATGAAATACAAACCAGAAAAAAGATTTTTCAAAAATAGAAAAAGGTTTTAAAGAGAACAAAGGGAATAATAATTAGAATATAAAGTAAAATATACGGAAAAATTAAAATGGAACAAGCGAAATAGACAATAAAAAAGGAAAAATGAGAAAATATTTAAAAAATATATATAAGAATAAACACTTGTTTCTTCTCATTAAGTAAACAAAAAATAAGTAGAAAACACTTCGAAAAAAGTTTGAAAATATTGTATGAAAATAAAATCTGAAAAGGAAATTGAAAATATCACCACAAAAATTATTCAGAAATGCACTTTATAAAATAATAAAGAATTAAAAAAAAAATCCTGAAAAAAGAAATTTGGAACCATGTCTATTTATTTTCTCTTTTGAATAGATGCCTAAAGAACAAGAAATTAGAAAGCGAATGGAATGGATTAAGTTTTGGAAGAAGAACAAAAAGTTGCAGAAAGAACAGACCGCATTTGCATCAAAATAAAGTAAGAAATGTTTTGAAAAAGATTACAGATTACAGATTTCTCTGATAATAAAGATTATGGTGTTCTCTTTAAGTTAAAGAGAAACCAGTCAGAAACAATCAACTCTTATGGTGTTAACAAATCAATTAGAGATTTTTTGAGCAAGATTTTTTTTAAATATAGTATTAAAACAACTCATAATGAAACACTTCAAACTATTATTATTATTTTTGAGAGAATCAAGGTAATTTGAATATTACCAAGCAGTTATAATTTAATAATTAATTAAAATTATATAATTTAATTATTTCAAAATTAATAATTTTTAACATTATATAAATTATTGATTAATCAAAGTAATCCTGTTGTTTTTTAATGTCAATTATTTAACTGTAAGAAATTTTTAAATGCTCGAATATCATAGCATTATACCATTAAATAATTATATATATATATATAAATATATATATATATATACATATATATATATATATATATATATATATATATATATATATATATATATATATATATATATATAAATATATATATATATATACATATACATAGTCTTTCCCGTACAGAAATAGTATTAGGAATATGTATCCGCGTTCTTCATGAAGATATTTTGCAAGTTTTGGAAGTGATGACGTAGGAGGATATAGGTCGGCTGATCGTATTAGCCATGAAATATATTTAACTTTATTTTCGTACTCATCAGAGCATTATTTTTCGAATCCCGTTATATGGATAGGGACGTTATCATCTTTGAAAATTCTATCTCCTGCAGGAGAGAAAATTTTCTTAATAAGATGGATGACCTTGTTATCAAAAATTTCTGCCCACTTCTTTCTAGTGTGTGTGCGATCCCTTTTTTTCGTGGTTAGTATTTATCTCACAAAGAAACCACGATACAGTTGCATATATCATGACACACCCACCCCCATGCTTGACAGCTGAAAAGAGATAATCACGATGAACTTCAAGTCCAGGTGTTCTCTACACAAATACCCGTTTTATTATTGGAAAAAGTGTAAAAGAAGGAAATCGTCAGACCAGAACTTTTCCATTTATTAATCGACTTGGTTTTGTGAATGTGACATTACTGTAAACGTTATTCGACATCAATGTCGATAAAAGATCCATGGGAATTGTTATCTTACCATAAATGTTCCGTTCGTGAGGGTGTTTTCTAACTGTAATCATTGACACTGGAGAATACAGATACTGATTGAGCTTTGCATTACTTTTACTGCAGTAATTATTTTTTTAAACACTGCAACCCACTTCAGTACTCAACGGTCTTTTACACTGAACATCTCTTTTGGTCCACTATCTTGCTTTAGAAATCTCGTCTAGCTGGCGCTGTAGGGCGAAGGGGTATGAGGTTATAATATTTGATACCGTATCTTTCGTCCACAATATTATAATAATATTATTATAATATTTGATGTTCATAATATTATTATAATATTTGATACCGTATCTTTTCGTCCACTATCTTGCTTTAGAAATCTCGTCTAGCTGGCGCTGTAGGGCGAAGGGGTATGAGGTTATAATAATTGATACCGTATCTTTCGTCCACAATATTATAATAATATTATTATAATATTTGATGTTCATAATATTATTATAATATTTGATACCGTATCTTTTCGTCCACTATCTTGCTTTAGAAATCTCGTCTAGCTGGCGCTGTAGGGCGAAGGGGTATGAGGTTATAATATTTGATACCGTATCTTTCGTCCACAATATTATAATAATATTATTATAATATTTGATGTTCACAATATTATTATAATATTTTATACCGTATCTTTTCGTCTTTCTTATATATATATATATATATATATATATATATATATATATATATATATATATATATGGAATTTCAATTCCTGTAAAGTTTTTTCTCTTGTGATATGATTAACTAATTAACTATTAACTTATAATAGAACATTATTAGAGGGAAAAATTCTGCATGGCGTCCAATTATCCCCTTCTTTCTAAATTCCAACATAATTCGTTTTAAAGAAAAAGAATCATATTTTTTTACAGTTTTTGTGTATTTTTATAGCCGTACTGTTTACCATGTTCCCATTCGTCATCGATCGGAAATGCAATGGAACGTGAATGAAATGAGTTTCGACTTCAATACTTTATAAGTTCGTTACTAGAGATTTTCTAGCCTTTCACACTTCATTTGATTTGTTTTTAACTGATCTATGGTTTATACTTTAGCAAGGAGCTTTAAACTTGGAGCAAAACAGCTTTCAGAATAAGACTAAAAATGAATAATATTGTATGTTAACATATATCGTTACTTTTCCAGGTTGTAACTTTCCCTTGAAATCTATAAGTAGAAAGCTATGATCAGTAAAAGTTTGGAAACTGAATCATTAATATATTAATATATCTGAATAAATGTTATTAAAATATGAGAAAATATAAATTTTTGCTGAAAAATATTAAAAATAAATATAAAAATATGAAACTTAAAAATAGAATAAAATAGAAGCATTAATAAATCCCAAACATAAAGCAATATATGACAAATGAGAGCTGATTTTAAGAATGTTGATTATCAGAAAGCTAAAAAAATGTCTTATAAGAAATTTGCTTTTTGAATAATTGAAATATTGTTCATTTCGAACATATGGAATCTTTTATTCAACATAGAAATAGCTTAATAGTTTTTCCTCCACTAAAAAAAATATATAGAAAATTTATTTCCTTGTAAGAATAAAAAGAAAATGGTAATATAGTATCTGTTTATTGTTTTTCGTTGGTTTTTTTATTCCACATGAACTAGACTAAGTCCCATGGCCATAAACCCTCAAAAGTCATAAAAGGAAAAGGGCTATTAAAAAGGTCAATTCTATTTGAACCTGAGCAGGTCAGTATGTGATTGGGATTCCGGCATGGAAAGGGAGTTGGTGAATTTCAGATGCTCCTGAACAAAAGAGAAACACCTGAATTGTGCACTTGTGAGTGCACATGGCCGTTGCACTTTGCTAATAATGGGACGAATGACTATCAGCGTTGATGGTATGTGCACCATCTGGAGCATTGAGTGCTGCATCTGTAGATGTTACCTCAGATCTAAGACCAGAAATATGGATTCATAATTTTGAATCTAAGTGAGAAGTCAGGTTTTTGATTATTAATTATTATCACAATTCTTACTGAAACTATCGTGATAAAAGTTGAGACATAGCATAACGTAATGTTTGACAGTTTACAGTCACTTTTAAGCATTTATGCATTCGCGTCTTGTGTTGCCTTTCGTGAAGACGTCTCATTGACAAATGTCAGCATTTTCATGCCACAAGAGGAGAAACCCGTAAAGCTTTTAAATTCATTGTGGTAATCTATAGTAGGTCGTATTTATATGTTCCAAGCGAGAAAACAAGGGAAAAAATAAATGGTCTCTCTGTCAGATATGCATATAGAAAGAAGAAACTTCTGTTTCTCAACAATGGCTGAGATGTAGTAAAATTTAAAAATTTAAAGTTTCTAAATTGTATATTTGTACAAATTCATGAAAAAAATATGCTTGAAAATATCATTTTGAGTGTGAAAAATTTTGTTCAAATAAATTACCCGAATTTTTGTTACCAATCTCTTTTGAAATGAAAAATATTATATTAATGACTAATTTTTCCAGCTAACTCTTGTTTATCTTAACTGAAAAAATGGCCACCAATTTAAAGATCTTGTTATTTTTGAAACCAATTTAAAATGATTTTACACAAAATATTATTTTAATAATCTGTGTTCAATAATTAAATTATTATATAAATCCTAATTCTACTGTATATCTATAACCTTTCACCATTACTTTATACTTTCCATCAAAAATAAATATATGAAAATTCAATTCCTGTTGGCCATTAAAATGAAAAGTTTCTCTTTTTAAATTCTTTTGAATAATTATTAATATTAAATATTAACTCATTAAACTCAAAATGTGTATACTATAGTTTCATTTAAAATTATCATTATTAACAAATTCATATAAATCGATACCATTTTATCAATATATTGCGTTCAAATTTTATAAGTATTTATATTTCGAAATTAGAAAGAATGAAAAGTATAATTATTACCAAAATTGTTTTGAATTAATTAATAGAAACTGGCTTCTATAAAAAACGCTTAAATTTTCTTTATTTAATTATTTTCTGGAGGTTTATAACCTTATTATTATATTAACATTACTTACTGTGTATTATTTTATATAACAGTTATTTAATAATTATTATAACAAGTGATAAATTACGTACTAGTTTAAATCTAAAGCGAATATTTCACTTATTTTTTTTCTGTAAATAATAATCAGTTTTCAATTATTATCTAAACAAATAAGAGAAGATAATTGTTTGAGTTAACTTTTTAAAAAGATTTATTTTATAATTATTTATTAAATACTTAAAATGTTATTATTTTTTAAAAACAATCTCATTAAACATTAATTAAATACTTACATATAGCCTACTTTTGTTTTGTATATTTATTTGTTGTGTAAAAGCAATACAAGATGTTAACTATATAATTTTGCTGAAAGATTTGTTAAGAATTAAGCTAACTATAGGAAATGTTCTCATGGTATACGTATTTGCAACTGATGTCTCTTATTTGTAGTTTTCACTGCAACAAAAATCAAATGAAGAGCAAAATCTGGAAAAGTAAATAAATGATTAATGAATAATCCGATTCGCTATTAGTGGGTTTAAAATTAGCTAAAATAAATTTAACACTTGATTACATTTGAGTGTCTCTTCTAAGTGAAGCTATAGTTGAATTTAAAAAAAAAAGTAATTAAATGTAAATAAAAACTTTTTCTTTCTCTATTTCTATTCTATTCTTTCTGTTTCTGTGGATTGATTCTTTATTTACTCTCTGTGTCGTCTGTTCTTTGAAATTTCTCTCTTACATTTAACCATATTTGGAGGTTAAGTAAATAATGGTACTTTTAGTTTATCTCGAACAAATTAACAGTTTAAAAATGTTACGGTAAACACATGAACCTACTTTTATTTTAAAAAGAAAAATTATAACAATAATAGGTTAAAATAGCAATAATGTTATTATTTATTACTAATTTAAATTTATTACCACATGGGTTCTCTCTGTATAGTACAAAAGATTTTAGTAATAAATAACATGAAAGCAATCATTTTTTTAATGTTTATTTATACCGTAATTCTCTTCGAAAATTAAACACCAAAAGATAAAATGTCAAAAAATCGACAATTGCTCCTCTAATTGACTCAAAAAGTGTCAAAAAAAAGTTATAAATAATTTTATTCAAGAAACAAATTACTCCAAACCTGAAATTGATTGGAGTACTTTGTTTCTTGAATATTGAATTTTCTTGAATTTTGCAACAAAACTCAATATTTAAGAAATACTGAATTTTAATTACTTACTCTTATTCTTATATGATATCATATTAGAATTATTTGAAAACATGAAATCAAAACAAGCAAAAATACAATATTAATAGGTCATATGAGCTTTTCATATCTGCATAAAAAGTTTTACTATGAGTTCGACTATGTTTTTTTAGATGTTTTACTATTGTTGGATTAAACAATAATCATTCGTCTTGTAGAGACATCTGTGAAAGTGGCTAAGATTGAAAATATGTACAAATATCACGAACGTGATCATCATAAAGAATTTTAATGGGCCTAGATCAAATGAGTACATTGATCTTTCAAAATGAGTAATTACTCATCTTTAGGTAGTCATGGACAGTAAAATAACTACAGAGGGTATTAACACATTTTTAGAACGATTTCGGGGCCGTTTAATTAATGTTTAAAATGTATAGACTATTTTTTTTAAATGCTTGATCTGATAGCCTTTTTTACTGGACTATAAGTCTGCATCGTAATTTCCATGGTAGAAGAGCTTTTCGTAAAATTTCCAAGGGTAATACTTTTTATTTCTCTTCCACTACTTTCCATAGTCCATCTATCGTGCTGGGTTTGCATTTAGAAAAAAACTCTTTCACAGACCAAAGGCACAATCGTCCATAGGTGAAACGTCAGGAAACTTCGCTGGAATATGTTAAAAAGATATGCATGCCATACCTGTATTAGTCTTCATCTTTTCAAGGAATGCAGTGGTAGTTTTTGAAGTATGACTTGTAGCTTTGTCTTGATGAAGTTTCACTCTTTGAAAGTCATTGAGATAAAGAAGTGGAATTTCTTTTGTTGCGACGTAAGAAAATGGAAGTTAAAACAAAACAAACATTTATTACATTACACATAATTAAGATTAGTTACAAAAAGAAAACACTTAATAATTATAAAATAATAAACAAGGTTACATAGTACCAGGGTGGTACAAAACAAACGTATTTGGGAACCGGATGGTTCGATTTCCATTCTTCACATCTCTACACTCATCTCATTTGATGTTGTAAGTATATTGGGCAGCAGCGCCATCTACTGTCAATAGTATTAATATGGGTCTGTTACATTTTGCAAATACTGGACGTAAAACCTTTCCCTGATAGTATGATGAGTTGATATTTACATTTTCCCTACTCTTCTTATTTTTAATTTCCCATTGTAGGAAGAACTTGCGACAATCATAAACCCCTTACTGAAACTTTCTTTACATTGACGGAACCAGATTTGTAAATTTTTTCTCCTCGTTTTCTGTGGCAAATATACCTTTTTTGTTGCAGTCATTTAGGTAAACCCATGCTTCATCAACTTATAACTATGACAACGTATTTCTATTTATCTCATGCTAAATGGTTTTCATACAGGATGCACAAAATATTTTGTGTTGAGCCACATGTATCGGCAAAAGCTGGTAATTTTTTTAAGTTGTAAATATTAGTTTATTTATTGTTGCTACAGATGTATCTAAAGACTTTGCAATTGATTTCTGTGTTGACGGATTTTCTTTTGTAATTTTGATTTCACCTTAGAAACATTTGAAACAATACGTACTTTTTTCGGATATTCGTTTGGAGTCTTCTTTCCGTGTAGAAATAATGATTTACAGATTTTACCTGTCAGATTAATAATGTTGCTTATTTTACAATTATTGCAATGGTTAGAAATTTTAAAACAATGCATTTCACAATGCTTTTTGAATTCTGGAATAAGAATATTTCTCTTCGGAAAGCTCAAAAATATATCCTTCAATCCATAGCTTGTTTACATATGGTATTTTGAAAGAAGTATAAATTTAAAAGTAGCAGACGATATTTCTTATTTCAAATAATATAAGCTGTTGCCAAAAATTTTTATTCTAAAATATTTACTTATTTTAGATATTACTAAAATATTTAAAATTCTTTATCGAAATCGTTCTAAAAATATGTTAATACATAATAAATGTGTTAATACCTTCTGTATGGGGATTTTATTTATTAATAACTATAAAAATGAGAACAAGGATCTAAGAATTCGTCAAAAGCTTTATAGCTATAACAAAATTTCCATTTGCAAAGGTGCTGCTCTGGGCTATATTCCAATTAAATTAGTGTATTTTGATTGTTCTTTGTGTTCACCAGACTCTTACATATTTGTAATTGTATTACAAAGCAAATTATGACTTATCGGTGAATATAATTTTGTCGCATTTAAATAAAATTCAAATGACATGTCGAATATATTATTTTAATGAAGTTCCGCTGGATAGAACAAGCACAAACTTGTGAATCTTGATGTGCAATCCATTTCTGAATAACATTTTATCCCCAAAAATGGCAAATACCTTTCTACCAATGCCAACAGTAACCACAGCTATCACATATATTGAAGATGGATGTTATTCTACTTTCATATTGGTATTGTAACTTCAATATATTTATCTCCGCATTACACTTTCGTGACCTGTCGCACCTTTTTCGATAAGTATTTGGCTGGTTTAAAACTGCTTCCATAATCATGAAATAGTAAAATAATAAACACCTATAAGCACACAAAACAAGATTTGCAATTCATTTTTCCTACTTCAATGGATCGATAAGCACATGTAATTTACAAAATCGTTCATTCGTCTTCTGGAAGCATAAAAACTCGTCTAAATTGAAATAAATTGTTCCAAAAGTCTAAGAAACTTTAGGCAGAAAATTCTTCGCATATTTCGTTAAGCGAAACTATGATTCACAGCTTTACGATTTCCACAGTGAATTATCATTCAAATTCAAATTAGCTACCGAAAATTGAGATTTTTCTCTGTGTGATAAAATTTCAAAAATCAATAAATTATTAAACATAATGTTTATCTCTTCTGATAAATCATATAATCATTTATATGTCTATCTCTTATACTCTTATACTGAATAAGAACTTGGATTTATAGAATTCCTTTTAAGTGAACTATTTTTAAATGGGTACATTAATCAAAAGCAAAAGATTTTTAAAATTTTTGAAAAATTAATTTTACTATTTCTATTATGAGCATTTGTTTTCAATTAAAGGTTTTCAAAAATAATTTTATAATATTCTTATGTTGAATTAGAAATTTTACTGGGGGAAAAATCAATTACTCTCATTTATAAAATTTTATTATTTTAATTTTACACAAAGCTTTACAACATTCAGGAAGTATTACGTTATGAAAAGGAATATATAAGGTGATGAATTTTATTTGACGCAGAAAATTTAAGTTATTTTAATATTAATCATGATTTTTTTAAATATATTTTAGCATAGTCAGACTCATAAGGTTGAGACAACGAGGCAGTAAAGGAATCAAACTCCCTTGATATTTAAATCTGAATGAAATATTTATTCACAAATTATTAATAGTTATGATGAATATTTACAATGTCGAAATAGATTGTTTATGAAACATCTTCTATCTACTTGCAGGGTCCAGGAGAACTGAGATCTACAAATCCTGGAACACGTTTAACTGAAATTAAAGGCGTTGCATCAATGGAAGCTGCTCACTTTGGGAATGTCTCTTGAATCCACTCACCCAAGATTCGCAGACGTCGGTATCAGGTTCGATTCTCGAAAATGATCAACTATCCTTTTCTGAGATTAAAGGCTTTTCTCCGAGTCTGTTAATTGCGACGGGCAAGTATCTTCCATAGGTATCGTCGATATGGGACTCAAGTCGACTCACCTAGCATCTTCTTAAGGGTTTTGGTCTCGTCCACTGTTGGACACTTCTCAAGATAGCCAAGGCAAAAATGGCAGGTAAAAAGTCCCACTGACTCCTCTATTTAAATTAATTCTGTCTCCCATCATCGGGAAACTCCAAAGATCATTCGAATGTTCTTCTAACGTTACTTCTGCCCAGTAAGTTTTTAGTCAATCATCCCATTCAAAATCATATATGGAAATCAGAAATGTGCTGTACTCAAAAGTGATTAAAAGTCCATTAATGGGTCTCAAACTTCATTAAAATGGCAAGGAAGCGATAACTTCTTCAAAGTTCATTGTAAGCAGCCCCTATCGAAAGTACAGCTGATCACTCGACAGATAATTCATATTTTATGCATTTACCGTGAAGGATTTAAAGCCCCTTCACGAACTATCTCTGCAGTTCCCACTTTATCTCAAAGCACATCTAAAGATTTTTCTGTGGTACTGGTTAGTTACACGGAACTCCCTATGGAAAATAGAATCTTTTTTTACAGGTTCAACGAAATTAAAACTTTATCAGAGGATGGAATAATCTTGGGGATTTAAAAGCAGTAACGGTGACGTTATATTTAAATAAATTTTTCCACTATTTATAAAATTATATTTTTAAATAAAAAAAAAGGAATCGGGGAAGTCAGACATTTTATTTGAGGTACTCGGAAATTAAATTTTCACTGAAAAGCATAAATTTCTATTGAATTTAAAAACAATATTTACTATTCCGGAAGTTCAAGACTCAATTTATTCATTTTATTGGTTATATCTATAAGGAATACAATTTCCGAAATATCTTTATGTAAGAAATTTCTGTTACATTTGAAACTTTTGTCTCAAGCCTCTATAAGTAATATTCCTAGAGATTCTAGATGTACCTAGAACCTCTAGGCTTGTATCTAGAATCTCTAGGAATATATATCTAGATATATATCTTTGTGTTTAAAGTATCTGTATACATTAAATAGCAAAATTAAGAGCACAATAATAAGGCAGTAAAAATCTCATATCAAAAATGCAGTTTAGTTTAAAGTTACAATTTTAATAAAACTTCGTAAAAAATAAAAAAAAAAATTCTTTGTGTCACATGAATCAGGACAAGAAGGCAGTTTGAAAGACTTTAAGAGGAAATTATTTCTGGGAAAAATTAGATTCCAAAACTAGTTTTATAACATGAGGACTAAACTATTTGGTTGAGCGCCTTTAAGTTTTAAGAATGGCCTGGTTGTGAACATTTTGCATAATTTTCCTTCTGTAATGAGAAACTTTCTAGAGGAATTTTCAAATATTTCTCATCACTTCATTTTTTTTTCGATAACCCATCTTTTTTTTTTAAATGTCCCTCAACTTGTCCTTTTTTGGACCTTACCCCACAAAATCAACCAACCTTGAAATGTCATGTGAAAAATCTCATTATGTCTAAATAAACCATATTTAACTTAAATTGTAAAATGAAAATTTCATAACGAAAGTCGTAAATACCTATAAATATGATATTGAACTTGATCATATTGACATGAATTTGTTAATAGCAGAAGACAAATTTCCAAAAAATCTAGTAGCATTAAAAATATGTAGTGCATAATTTTTTTTTTATAAATTTATGCTAATCCTATGAGCTACAACTTAAAACAAAAACTTTAAAAATAGGCTTGCCTCAAAGCAACGAAATACTTTTTAACCCATATGAGAGACGTATAAGCAATATTATGATTTTGTGAAATATTTTTTTATTATTTTCTCCTAAATATATCATTTTTTTCTAATAATTCTTTAACTGATTATTTATGAAATTTGAGCGATCATGAAATACAATAACACACAAACAACCCAATACTACTACACGAAGAATTATAAAATCTCCGATAAATAACTGGAAAAAAATTTTTTGCTAATATAGATAAAAAGTTTATTAACTTAAAACGCGCTGTATGTATGATTCTATGAAGTTCAATAGTGTACCATAGCTTTTACCATAACTTACATCAATGAATTTTTTATGTTGACAATGTTTAATGGTTTTTCTTTTGTATTATAAGTTTTAATTATTAAATATTGAAATCAAAATTAATTTAAGATCAAAAATATTATTCCGAAACACTTTGTAATTATATATTAGAAATGAATAAACATAGGAATAAATGCTTATATTTGTTGTAAGACTCGTTTTAATTTCTTGAGTTAATGAGAAATTAATATCAACCTTTCTTTTGTAGAACACATTTGAATTTAAGCATTATCAACTTAACTTAAGCCTTATAATTAACTATAGGTTAATATATTGCGAGGCTAATAAAATCTACGATTGCAAATGTCTTCAGTTTCAATAGACATTGATTGATAACAATGACTATGCAAAAACTATTATGAAAACCTTTATTTGTGTTTGCATAAAAAGTTTTTCCATCTTTTATCAAAAGTTAATAATTTTTCCGTAGTAAAAATAATTATCGGATTAACAATTCAAGGTCAAATATAATCTATGATTGTAAATGTGTTATCAGTAGTAATACAAACTAGTTGTGACAACAATAATTGTGGGAAAATAACATGGAAACCTTTATTTGTAACTATGTTAAAATTTGTTCTACTATTCATACTTAAATTAACAAATTTTTCTTTTTGTGATATACTTTTGGGTTTATAGATCAGTCTAAAAATAATTACCGGTCTGATAATTCAACCACAAATATAATCTACTATTGAAAAAGGTTATAAGCTGCAATTCAAACTAGTTGAAATCAATAAATAGGAGAAAGTAGCATAAAAAACTTTGTTTGAAACAGAGTGAAAATTTGTTCTACTAATTTATAAGGAAATTAATAAATTTTTCTGTGTTTGATATACGTTCGAGTTTACAGATCAGTAGTGAAAAATGGCTACCGGTCTAATAATTCGAAGGTAACCATAATCTACTCTAAGAAAGGTTATCGGCGCTTTAATGCAGACCAGTTGACAATAATTATTTTAAGAAAACTTGTATGGAACATATGATTTGAGATGTTATAAAAAATTTTACACTTTAACAGAAAGTTAATATTTTGTTCCGTTTTCTTTTTAAAATACTTTCGAAATCGTATAACAGCCTAAGAATTGCATCAGTCTATGGTTGGAAGTCCTTGTTATCTACAGTTGCCGAGAAAATTTGGCAACAATAGCTATGAGAAAAACTTGCATGAAGAATTTAATTCATATTTTTTTCGTGAATAATTATATTCATGAAAAAGTACAATTTTTCTGTATAGTTAGAATTGAAAAATAGGTATTAAATAACTATATAATATTAATAATTTGAGCAATTTTTTAAAAATATTTTTTGTGAATTCTATACTTAATTTTAATAAGTAATGCTTAGAAAACTTTCAAACTGCGTATAGAATTTTTTTGCGCAACAGTTTTTAGTAATAAATTCTTTTTATTTATTTTTAAAAATGAAGTTTTTTATATTTTTAAATATGGATTCAATAGCATTATCATGTAGACAATATTTTGAGGTGTTTCAATATTCTGATGTACCAAATATAAAAATAAATTTTTTGGTGCACAATTAAGTCTGAAAAAGTAGTACACAATTTCATTATTAAAATTATAAGCGCTCACAAAAATTCTTTTTGCATGGTTCTTACTCCTATATTAAAGCACTCATTTCAGATTTAATTTTTATGCTTTCATTGCATAAATAATTCAAAATAACTTGTGTGTGTGCTTTCTTGATTTTATTTAGTATTCCAATTTTTGTAATTTAATTGTAATTTACTAAGCGAGATACCAACTATTACAGAAACTTTCTAAAGGAAGAGGTGCTTTAAAAATATTCTTTCTCATCGCTGAATGATGTAATCGGTTCTTATACATCTTCCCCAATAAAAAATCAAGTACTCCAATGTTAATCGAGTACTTTGCCTTATAAAGATTTTCTTTAACGTCATACATAAATGAAAATATTAAATTTATGATACGATTAAGAAAAAAAAACAACTCTTAAAATATATGTTAGAAAAAATAGTAATTATGATATCTTTTAAACTAATTTTTAAAGATCAATCCTTTTCCTTAAAATTTTAAGACAATCACGAGTAACTTTTCTCAACACTTCATCATATAGTACGGTTTTTCTTTAAAATGATACGATAAATTGGAAGTTAACTCTAATATAGATGTGTTTCTCTCTAACAAAATTATAAAAATAGTGAAAATATTTGCACAATACTACTGTATATCATAACGTGATTCTTAGCTCAAAAATTAAATTACCTATAAATAATGATTAAAGGGAATTATACACCATTATTCGTTTACATGAAAATATATAAAAGTTAATTCACTCATTCATTACACTATTCCAATGTTACAGTTGAAAACTTCACGCACAATTAACGCGCTTCCTCCAGCGAGACTCTTTGGCTCAGAATGCCTTGCTGCGCGATAAGGCTTGTCTTACACCACACCAATAAAATCGAAGAAGTATGATCTCGTCATTTGTCCCTGAAATAGTTGGCGGTAAGTTGGCAGTTTTCGATGAGCCATAATAAACAACAATAATATTTTTCACATTTCAGTTTAATTTTGGAAAATTCAGTTTCAATCTTACAAAAAAGATTTCCTTGATTTTTTAGGAGGGTTATTGAATTTATTTTTTATTTACTACGAAACAATTAAATTTGGATCGCTTTTTAATCAGAGAAAAAGCTTTCGCTTTGAAGAGTAATTGAAATAGCAATATAGAATTTTAAAGAGAATGAAAAGGAAATAAGAGAGATAGTGTAGAAGATGCCGCATCTTAGATATTTTCGAAATTTAAAACTCGTTCGAAAGTAATTGGCAAAAATGTTTAGCATATCCATTGATAATAGATTTCAAAAAAGAGTCCCATACCATCATTAAGAAAAAACATTTAAAAATTACAAAAATCTTAAAAAGTGTAAAGAGTTTTCTTTTAACCTATATCTCTTGTGCCAAACAAAAGTTGGTTCAAAGCATTCAAAAACTGCTTAAACTAACAAAGATTTCGATTAGAAACTACATCGGCTAGTCATAAAGGTGTTAGAACGGATTCCAAAAGAGATTAAAAATTGGAAAAGAACTAGAATGTACAGAACATAAGGTTTTAGAGCAGATAAAACTGGGATTGATGGAAACGTTTGCACTATACAATACTTACAATGAAAAAAATCAAAAACTGCACTTGGACTTGATGTGTCTAAATGTCAAAAGATGCAACTTTTTCGCTGTAAGCTAATTCCATGAAAAAAAGCCTTCCTGTTGCATAAATTTTTATGCACCCTTGAAAACATTTAAAAAAATATCAAGCTACATTGATAAACAAATCCAAGACTCTTTGGATTACTAGATATGTAATTAGAAATTATTCATTAGATAATATTGCATCAAATGTTGACCATATAGACTGTTATTTAAAACAGAAACTTTTGTGTTTCAATATATTTTTACTATTAGATGATGGTTTATGCGACAAGACTGAAGTCATCCCATTATCAGTCACCTATAACAATACTTCATTGTTCAACCAATGTACAAAAAGTTTATTCATTCAATGTATTATTACAATTAGATAATGCTTTAAGTTTTGAGGTGTCCCAATATCAGTTCCCTGTTATAATACTTCATTGCTCCACCCATTATATCAAAATTTTATTCATTCAATCTATTCTAACTATAATAGATAATAATTTATGCTACAAACTTTTATTCATCCGATTATCCTTCACCATCATTTATTCAATATATTTACTATTAGATAGTGATTTAAGTTTTGAGGCGTTCCAATATCAGTCATTTGTTACAATACTTCATTGCTCCACCAATTATATCAAAATTTTATTCATTTAATGTATTATGATTATTAGATAATACTTTATGCTACAAACTTTATATCATCCGAATATTATTCACCATTTCTCATTCAATGAATTATTACTATTAGATAACGCTAAGTTCTGAGGCGTTCCAGTATCAGTCTTCTGTTACAATACTTCAATGCTCCACCCATTATATCAAAATTTATTCATTTAATCTATTCTAATTATAAAAGATAATACTTTATGCTACAAACTTTGTATCATCCGAATATTATTCACCATTTCTCATTCAATGAATTAGTACTATTAGATAACGCTAAGTTCTGAGGTGTTCCAATATCAGTCCTCTGTTACAATATTTCATTGCTACACCCATAAGATCAAAATTTTATTCATTTAATCTATTCCAACTATAATGGATAATATTTAATGCTACAAACTTTGATTCATCCGATTATCCTTCACCATAATTCATTCAATAAATTATTACTATTAGATAACGCATTAAGTTCTGAGGCGTTCCAATATCAGTCCCCTGTTACAATATTTCAGTGCTCCACCTATTAGATCAAAATTTTATTTATTTAATCTATTCCAACTATAATGGATAAATATTTAATGCTACAAACTTTGATTCATCCGATTATCCTTCACCATAATTCATTCAATAAATTATTACTATTAGATTACGCTTTAAGTTCTTAGGCGTTCCAATATCAGTCCCCTGTTACAATATTTCATTGCTCCACCTATTAGATCAAAATTTTATTCATTTAATCTATTCTAACTATAATGGATAATATTTAATGCTACAAACTTTGAATCATCAGATTATCCTTCACCATAATTCGTTCAATAAATTATTACTATTAGATAACGCATTAAGTTCTGAGGCGTTCCAATATCAGTCCCCTGTTACAATATTTCAGTGCTCCACCTATTAGATCAAAATTTTTTTCATTTAATCTATTCTAACTATAATGGATAATATTTAATGCTACAAACTTTGATTCATCCGATTATCCTTCACCATAATTCATTCAATAAATTATTACTATTAGATTACGCTTTAAGTTCTTAGGCCTTCCAATATCAGTCCTCTGTTACAATATTTCATTGCTCCACCCATAAGATCAAAAGTTTTTTGATTTAATCTATTCTAACTATAATAGATAATACTTAATGCTACAAACTTTGCTTCATCCGATTATCCTTCACCATCATTCATTCAATGAATTATTACTATTTGATAATGCTTTAAGTTTTGATGTGTCCCAATATCTGTCATCTCTTACAATATTTCATTGCTCCACACATTATATAAAAATTTTACTCATTTAATGTATTATAAATATTAGATAATACTATATGCTACAAACTTTGTATCATCCGAATATTATTCACCATTTCTCATTCAATGAATTGTTAAATTAGATAATGCTTTAAGTTTTGAGGCGTCCTAATATCAGTCCTCTGTTACAATATTTCATTAGCTTACCCATAAGATCAAAATTTTATTCAATTAATCTATTCTAACTATAATAGATAATACTTAATGCTACAAACTTTGATTCATCTGATTATCCTCCGCCATTATTCATTCAATGTATTATTACTATAAGATATTGATTTAAGTTTTGAGGCGTCCCAACATCAGTCCCCTGTTATAATACATCATTGCTCCACCCATTATGTCAAAATTTTATTCATTTGATGTATTATAATTATTAGATAATACTTTATGCTACAAACTTTGTATTATCTTAACATTATTCACCATCTCTCATTCAATGTATTGTTACTATTAGATAATGCTTTAAGTTTTGAGGCGTCCTAATATCAGTTCCCTGTTACAATATTTCATTGCTCCATCTATTATATGAAAAGTTTATTCATTAATGTATTATAACTATTAGATTATGCAACAAAATTTGAATAATCCAAATATCATTCACCATCAAACATTCAATGTAATATTACTATTAGATAACACTTTAAGTTCTTAGGCGTTTTAATATCAGTCCTCTGTTACAATAATTCATTGCTCCACCTATTAGATCAAATGTTTATTCATTTCATCTATTCAAACTATAATAGATAATACTTTATGCTACAAACTTTGATTCATCCGATTATCCTTCACCATCATTCATTCAATGTATTATTACTATTATATATTGCTTTAAGTTTTGTGGCGTCCCAATATCAGTCCCCTGTTATAATACATCATTGCTCCACCCATTATATCAAAATTTTATTCATTTAATGTATTATAATTATTAGATAATACTTTATGCTACAAACTTTGTATCATCTGAATATTATTCACCATTTCTCATACAATGAATTGTTAAATTAGATAACGCTTTAAGTTCTGAGGCGTTCCAATATAGGTCCCCTATTGCAATATTTCATTGCTCCACCTATCAGATCAAAAGTTTATTCATTTAATGTATTATAACTATTAGATTATTCAACAAATTTTGAATCATCCAAATATCATTCACCATCAAACATTCAATATTATATTACTATTAGATAACGCTTTAAGTTCTTAGGCGTTCCAATATCAGTCCACTTTTACAATACTTCATTGCTCCACCCATTATATGTTTGTTTGTTGCTCAACGGTCATTTTTTGCACACGAGGGCTAATTAGACCGGGACCTACGGCTTAAAGTGGATTCCGAACCACTACAAACATCCATGCCCAAAGTGGGATTCGAACCCACGAACTGTTGAATCGAAGACAAGAAGCCAATCATTCGTCTACCAGCTTGGCCACCACACTTTATTTCAAAATTTTATTCATTCAATGTATTATAACTATTAAATAGTACTTTATGCTACAAACTTTTTATCATTCGAATATCAATCACCACCATTCATTCAATGTAATATTACTTTTAGATAACGCTTTAAGTTCTGGGGCGTTCCAATATCAGTCTTCTGTTACAATACTTCATTGCTCCACCCATTATATCAAAAGTTTATTCATTTAATTTATTCTAACTATAATAGATAATACTTTAAGCTAAAAACTTTGAATCATCGGAATATCATTCACCATCATTCATTCAGTATATTGCTAATATTAGATAATGCTTTAAGTTTTGAAGCGTCCTAATGTCAGTTCCCTTTTGCAATACTTCATTGATCCAACCATTGTACCAAAATTTTATTCATTTAATATCTATTCTAACTACAATACATATTACTTTATCCACCCTATAAACGGGTTCGTGGTGGTATGGGGTGGGTAATGCTACTTGCCTCTTTGACTTGGTTCACAGGTGCCCACTGGGTAACGACAGATGAGTAGCATTTTTTGGCTTGTTTTGACGACGGATTAGTTACCCAGTGCCCACCCTTGTTAAAAAAAAGTAAATAAATAAAAACTTTGTTCTAAAAATTTTTTTTCTGGAATGCCTGGGTATACCTAGTTAAAAGTTAATTTCCTAAGTAGAACACAAGTCGCAGATTACAGTTTGTTTGTCTAGTTGAAGACTATGCCAAATTTAATTAAATCGTTCAATTAATGTATTATTTTCTAGATAAAACATAAGTTCAATATAGTTATCCAATTGATATGTAACGAAACGATAATCAATAGTTTATCTAAAGTAGAATATAATTTGCTAAAAAAAAAAATAAAAAAAAATTGGAGTCTATGAAGAATATAATTTGACTGCAATTTTTTTTAGAAAAAGCATATATTCTAAATTGCAGTCTAAGTGAAAGATAAAAAGGCGACAATTAATAGCTTGTTTCTAAAGAATACAGATTACAAATTGCAATGCTATAGAACATAACTGAACTGCAATTTCTAGCTCATTTTCCGAGAAATAAAATTTCTAACTCATTTTCCAAGTAGAATATTAGGCTCAAATTTAAATCTAGCTAAAATATAAATTGACAGCACTTAATGGTTTATTTTCTAGGTTCAGCGTGAGATAAAATGTTGGCCTAAATTAACAGATATTGAAGTTAATTCCATAAGATGCTATTTATGTTTAAATTTTGAATAATTAAATATTTTTCTAAGGCTACCAGTTTTTACATTTGTCCTATACAAACTCACCACCATGAATTTATTATGCATAATTTTCCATTCCAAGAACATATTATGGATAATTTTAATAATTTATAACTAAAAATAAGCAAAATGTAGTTTATGCAATACATATAAATTATTAAGAAAAGCATCAGGAATTTGCGAATTTTTTTCACCAAAGATATGAATTTGAAATAAACGATTGTTTAATAATTTTACCTTGTTGACATCAGGCTACTAAATGCTTGAACGAGATTTATTATTGGACATCGCAAAATAAGTAGCTTATCAGTAGAATATTATATGGCTTTTTCAATATCTAATGCAGTTTATTGCCTTTCAGATGGTTCTCTTATAAATAGTGAATAAGCTAGGTAACTTGGAAAACTCCCAAGAAACAATAATGAAAGATGAGAATGTAAAATGCAAAAACCCAAGACATATTTCTAGTGCTTAACAAAATTGCGAACCATAAACTAGAACTTCTATTTATTCCAAAGACAACGCACTCAGGTACATTGAGCCATTGGGAAAAAATCTTATTAAGAAAAAATAGAACTAAGCTTAGAACTTTTTCAAGCTTTTAGAATAAGTTTTTCCTGAAATGGAAGCAAATTTTGCTTATATTATCCAGAATATGACACACATATTATACACTATATCTAACTCTGAATTTCACATTTTTCAGGTATGGATTGAGAAATTATGTATACTCCAAGGGATAAAATAATAATTAAATGTATTTTAAAAAAATCAAAAATCATGTCAAAATCAATGAAATGATAAAAAACACAATTTTTACACTTCTGTAACAGGATAAAATGTTCACATGTTTGAGCAGCAAAAAATAAGTCACCGAAACATAGGTTCAGTTATAGTAAATTTGTGTACCTCTAAAGCAAGCTGACATCCATAGACAAATAAATTTAAAAATTCATTTTTTTTCAATTTAAGCAAAAGAAAGCGAAATTGTCATGCTCTAAATTTCAGTAGCATTTTCTTTTTTTAATAGTTAACTACAAAAGATTGGAAAAAAAAAAAAAAAAAACCGTTTTAGGAAGAATTTATTACAAATTTTGAAATCATTGTAAAATATTTTACCAAAAATGAAATATTGTAGCATTTTTATGTCACAAGTTTAACGCTTAAAATTTATCTCAATTCACTTTGATTTTCAAAAATGATAATTATACTGGCGAAATTTGTATCGGAAATGAGCAATTAATTTAGTAAATTGTAATGTAATATAATATCATTAAAAAATTGTGAATATTAATAATCCTCACATTTTTATTAACCTTTACAATTAATAATTTACCAATTAATTTAATTAATAATTTACCATTTAATAATTTACCAATTAATAATTAACCTACAATTAATAATTAATAATTTACCTTTACATTATTCATGGAATCCTGAAAAATGAAAGCTTTGATATCGATTTCATAAAATTCAAAAATTATTTAACGCGAAAAAATTTGTGGTTTTAAAATGCACATAAAATTGTACCTTTTCAAAACATTATATTTTTCTTCATTTTTAGAAAATTAAAAATCATTGTGGTTTTACAATATACTTCCTTATAAATATTTCATTATTCCTAAATAGCACGAAAATAATATATAAAAACTAAAAACTTTTAATGCTTTTAAATTTTGGTATTTCTTTTAATATTTTTTTCTTAAATTTCGTATAAAGAGTAAAAAATTACAACATTTTATAACCCTTTTTTATATTTCGATTTAGAACTTCTTATTCAGAACAAAATTTTGAATTATATTTTATAAATTTTATCTGAATATCTCACGAGAGTAGAGAATTATTCAGTTCAAAATTCAGAGTAATAAATAAATTAATAAATTGACAACTAAATTTTTCACATGATGATATCTCTATAACACATACTATTACACATATTTACATACATATTTTATGCATATACTCAATTATAATCTCTATATGTAACACCATTGCAGATTATATGTAATACTATTTCACATCATATGATTATTATAGCTATCAATATATGAAAAATTCGATTAAAACATACATTTTGTGAAAAATAATTGACAAAACATTGCGATAAGATTATTATTTAATCTATTATTTGTTGCAGATTTATTTTGACATTAAAGTGTGAAAAAAGCTTTTATCACATTTAAAATAGATTATTTAACCATAATCCAAGAATCCAGTTATTTTATTTTTCTATTTTTTTAATATATTTAATTATATTTTCAAATTTTTCTATACAGTTTGAGTAATTTGTGTGTGTGTGTGTGATTTTGACTATTTATACACCAACTCAAGTGTCAAATATGTCACCTTAGGTTTAAAATCATACAGATGAAAACGTGTTGCTAACTAATGCGTGCATGATAATATATGTATTAGTTAGCATTAGTTATATATATATATGTGTGTGTGTGTGTGTGTGTATGTGTGTGTGTGTGTGTGTGTGTGTATGTGTGTGTGTGTGTGTGTATGTGTGTGTGTGTGTGTGTGTGTATGTGTGTGTGTGTGTGTGTGTGTGTGTGTGTGTGTGTGTGTGTGTGTGTGTGTGTGTGTGTGTGTGTGTGTGTGTGTGTGTGTGTATAATATATATAAACATTTTTAACAAAACAAATAACCAAAACTTCTTTATTTATAAAGAATACAAAAAAAAATATGATTTCAAGATATCTGATTAATGTGAAGAAATGTTATCAAAATTATCCTTTGTATCATCATATTTTTTGTGTTTTAAAATGTGTAAATGTAATAATTTATCTGTTTATTTTCAAGAAGTAACATATTATTTGAATTTCTAAAATTAATTTTTCCTTTAACCATTGCAACGACAAAAGTTAGCCCATCGTAAAATATTATCTTCATTCAAAGAATAGAAATGATTTCAATATAAAAATTTTTTGAATAGTTATTGGCTTAACAATGATAGAAATTATTAATTGAAACCAAATTTGTATTTCTTTTTTGTGAATTAATTATGGGCTGTAGTTAGACAATGCATCTTGAAGTGAAAAATTCTAGGTTTGATCCAGATCGTTATTGAATCGTTATTGGATATTGGGGGGTTGATGCCTTTCTTTAATTCGTGCATGAATATCTGTCGAAGAGGATGCTCGGGAGTTTTCCTGGTTACCACTCTTGCTACACGTGACTACAGCTCTGGGAATAAAAAATTCTCTCAAAAAAGAGAACGAGGTTTATGTTTTAAATACCTTACCAAATCGTTTATGTGTTAACTAGTCAAATTTCTATTCTCATAAAATGAAATTGGTTTTGAAAAAAAACTTGTTTTAAACAAATTTTTACTTAATCAATAGGGTCTTCTGAAAACATTTATATAATAATTTTAATATGAGTAATTGAGCACATTAATCGGTTTACATATAGTCATTCTTAGAAGATCATATCACGGAAAATTTAAAAGAATTAGTAGGTTTATATTTTAGTTTCTCGTTATTTATATTATTAACTTAGCTTAATACCTAATTCTTGTCATAAACGTATTTAATTAATAATGAATGTTAAGTAACAACATATAAAGGAGCGTAAATGTGTTGATTTTTCATAAATAATGTCATGAAATAATATTAAACCATGTCATACCAACTCTTATTTCATATCGCATTGTAGTTATAAATGGGATTTTGTAAAGATAATCTATAGATCACAATAAAAAAAGTCCGCTATATTTACATTAACATTCAAATTTCAAATAAACCATTAATCCGTACTTATGAATGAAATAGGTCTTAAGTAAAATATATCGATGTTTCTTTAAATTCTGCCAAAAATTCTGAAAGTTTAGTATTAATAATGAGCAATAATAAAATTTATTGATGAATCAATGCCATAATATTTTAAAAAGATTTTAATTATTATTAAAATTAAATAAAAGTCTTTTTTTGCACATTACTGTACAAGTCAGGTGTATAATCAATGTTATTTAATATTAAATAACTTCTCACCAATCCTGTCAGTTTATTTACCTCATCTGTATATACTATTGATATATTTCAATAATTTTTTTTATTGTTTTCTCATTAGAAACATACGAAACTCTATCTAAGCGAGATTTGAATCTTAAATGCATATTTCTTGAAGCTGTCTCTATTTTAATTTGTTGTATAATAGCATATTAAAAAACATATTGTATTTGTGTAACAGACCCATATTAACAGTATTGACAGTAGATGGCGCTGCTGCCCAATATACTTACAACATCCAATGAGATGAGTATAGAGATGTGAGAAATGGAAGGACGAACCATGCGGTTCCTAAATACGTTTGTTTTGTACCACCCTGGTACAATGTAACCTTGTTTATTATTTTATAATTATTAAGTGTTTTCTTTTTGTAACTAATCTTAATTATGTGTAATGTAATAAATGTTTGCTTTGTTTTAACTTCCATTTTCTTACGTCGCTACATTTGTGAAAAAGAAAAATTTAAAAGTATTTTAAGAAATTCAACATATAAAATAAAATTTTGATGCAAATCAATTGAACACATTTTATTTTGAAACAATAAATGTTTCAAACATAAATAACAAACTATAATATTTCACGTCAAGTCATTACTTATCGTTTTTGAAAAGTATTTTCAACATAACAAAGTTAAAAAATATCCTTAAAAATCAGAAATAGTTTTATTTTTTGTTTATTTAAATATCATGTTGCATTTTAAGTTGTTGTATAATAGCATATTAACATATTGTATTTGTGTAACAGACCCATATTAACAGTATTGACAGTAGATGGCGCTGCTATCTATTGTCAATACTGTTAATATGGGTGATATTAAATGTCTTTTGTAAAATATCATGGATAACTTTACTAAAGACATTTAATATGATTCCAGATGCAATTAGTGAGACAAAATAAAATATATTTTGGATTTTTCCTGTAAAAAGTGGAGTATTTTTCTCTCTGAAATAAAATGTACTTATTTACCAAAAATTTATTCTTTACACACAAATATATGCACCCATAATATCTTCTTATGAAAATTATTTTCATTATAATCATATCCTTATTAACCATGTCGCAATATAATAATTTATTTATTAATTCTTAAAAAAAGATAAACATTTTTATTTTATGTAAAATGGCTTTAAATTAAAATCAGAAAATTACGATATGTTAATTTACATATATAACCATAACATCTTATTTTTATGTAAGATGATCCTAATTAAAATCAGCCTATTTATTGTGTTTAATAATTTGAGATAATCATTTAAATGATGTAAAATTTTAAATTTAGAAAAAAAATAAGGAAAGTTAAAGAAAAAAAAATTTTTTTTTTGCCATTTTTCATTTACAGCTTAAATTACCATTTGTTTATATTTCTAATATTTTACAGAAAAAAATGAATTCTACATAAGTTTACATATTCTTTTATCTTACTTAATAAGCGTAATTAATATCTCGATAAAAATAATTTTTAAAGTTAATTTTTTGTAAGAATATACTTTTTTCACACCTAGCTTGAATGTATTAAATTAAAATAGTATACATGCCTACAAATTAATTTAAAATTGAAGCAAACAACTAAATATAATAAATTAGCTACAATGATTCAGCAACTCAAATAATTTTTGACACGTTATTTAATCATTTACTTTTTCGTAGAAATAAAAACATAATACTCCAAAAATTATGAAAAAAATCCCTTATTATTTTATCTCGTATTCTTTTATTCAGGAATATTGCATCAAGACTGAATTTATCTTGAGAAATTATTTGATTATTTGAAACCTAAACTCAAAAAAGGTGGTTGAAAAATAGTTTTCCCTTAGGTAAAAATAAGAAAGAACTCAGAGCATTGTTGTAAATTTTAGGGAAAATTTTAGCGACTTTGCTGTTTTGGTTTTGAATAACATGCATTCTAAGACTATAAAAATAATTAAAATCTTAACATATGTATATGTTCTTTAAAATTTGTTAATCATATGGAAAGATATTTATAATTTGTTGTCTAAGTAAATTTGTAAACATGTATAATAGTTTAATACATATTGACAAGTGCATATTATTTATTGAGGGAAAAATGCAACCATACAAAAAACAAGTTAAAAAAAATTCAATTCATCAGAAAATCAAAAAAAGTAATTACTTTATTATTAAACTGAAAAGAAATAAAAAATGTATTATACTTATATTAATGTCACAGTAGAAGGTATTTTACGCATAAACATTTTAGCTTATTACAATTTAAAAAATTTGTTTTTCTTTTGAATGAACTTTTTTTTAAAAAGCTAAACATCAATGCAGTGTACAATTTACATGAATAAATTTATTACTTGTAATAACATTTAAAAAATTCTATTGTATTAAATTACATTGAACTTTTCATTCAGAAGTATTTTAAAATCTAATTTTGATTTATAGTTGCTTTCTTTAGAAACATCTTTTAAATCACGTCTCCTCAAAAGAAAAAAAATTTAAATAAATTTGTCAAGCATATGTCAAGAGATTCTGTAGATGCTTTTTTTCTGAATGTATTTTATTCAGGTTTTCATTTTATCTTAAAAAAACATTGAGCGGATATTGTGTTGATAAATTAACAATATATTTTATTGATTTGCCTCACTAAGGATTATTTTTTTGTTTTACAATAAGATATACATGAGTGATTCCTCATGGATATTTAATTTTAAAATGCTTTTAAGAAAAAGAATGATTCTTTAATGAAAAATCATCCAACCGTCTTCTGATTACTAAACTTCCATTTATCTACTTTTTTTAATAGTTGATAAATTGTTATATGATATGCTTTTGTTAAATTGATCATGGAAAATTTACTGTGTTCATTTGCGGTAAAAATATGCTTCTATTAAAAATCCTCATATTTGAAGTGTTAAAAAGAAGCGTATGATTTTGTATTTATTACTTTTTGTTTGCTTTTCATAATGGTATATTTCCTTTTCTTTTGTATAAAGTTGTCTTTATGAAATCCATTTAACTGATGAATACTTGTCCATTTTACGAATCTTGCCTTCATATTTTCTAAATAATTATGTTGATCGAGTAAAATCATATTTTTTCTTTTCTGCAATGCTTTGCCTTAGTAGATTGTATTTACTATATTTTCAATTTTATTTAAGGATAATATTTCGGATTTAATTTCACTGAGATAAAGAGAAAAACACTCATTTTAAAGCATACATCATAATGAAAAAAAAGACATAAATTCGGTGTCAAATGTATTTGGAATTTGGTTTCATGATTTTTTTGTATTGTCTTCTATTTTTCTTTCACGAAGAATTTTCTGTTGATCTAATTCTTCAATTGAAAGGAACAGCATATGGAAGACTTCAGTTACTACTAAAATCTTTTTCATGATAAGTTTATAGCAAAACATAATAAAATTTGAATTCAAAATGCTTTTATAACTGTCGTCAACAGTATAATTATTTTCAAATCTCCTCAAATCCTGTGTCAAAATGGGAAGGGTAGCTGAAAGCGCGCAGCTCGCCAGGAGTTCTCTCCTGGCAGGGCCCCCCTTGACAGGAAGGCCAGTTCTATAGTGCCCAGCTAAAATCAGTAGGTGGTGGAGTGATTAGGAGCGAAGTTTGTCCTCTGCCTTTGGATAAACCGCGTCTCTTAGCGTTCAGAGGCTGTAACAGTCCCTTTTTCCATGAATTCTGATCATTTACTTTCCTGCTTAAACCTTGAAAAAAAGACTTGTTTCAAAGTCATCTTCTTGTGGTAGACTTTTTTTTTTATCAGCTCATTGCATGACCTAATGGCTAATTAGATAAAATTATGAATAGTAAATTTAATGTCAAGGAAATCATTTCAGCCATTGTATTTAAGGGGAATTTTAAAAAAAATATGACTTACATGCTCTAACATTTACCAATTTAATTTAAAGGCAATAATCAAAGTAACACAATGTAACCTTTCTAACAAAGGAAAACGTTTCTTAAAATTAATAGTGAAAAATCATGTTGAAAATTTGACACAAAAATGCAAATTTAATATAAAACATAATTAGAAATAAGAATAAATGATAAGCGTCTCTGTGCGTGAAAATATTGTATATTTTCACGCACAGAGACGCTTACCATTTATATTTAATGAGTCGTTTTAATGGTATTAAGGAAATAGTTGCTATATATTTCTCTTAAATATATTCCGTTGTCATTGTATTATTTCTATTACAACCAGCTTTTATTACATTATTTTATACAATACAAAAATCTTTTAATTTATATAATTATTTATAAAGTATTATCACACATACGATCAAATTGAAGAGTTCCTTCTAAAGTTGAAATGTTTTTATATGTGATTTAAAA
Organism: Latrodectus elegans; assembly: GCA_030067965.1. Lineage (NCBI taxonomy): Eukaryota > Metazoa > Arthropoda > Arachnida > Araneae > Theridiidae > Latrodectus > Latrodectus elegans. The sequence goes on along the minus strand of CM057814.1, from coordinate 79,016,236 downwards.
AGATTTTAAATGAATGTTAAAATGATACCTTTGCAAATGTGTGATCTTAATTAAAAGAAAGTTTTAAGAGAAAATACATTATCTTTTCATTGCAACTATAATTTACGTAAAACAAATTCCAGTGAAGTATCCTTTAACTTCGGATTCTCCTATAAAAAGCAAAATCATCCATTGTAGTAAAATATTATTTTTAGCTAAAATGATATAAAGCTTAAAATTAAAAAATATATTCATTTTATTATTAAATTTAATTAAATTATTTACACAATAAAAACGAAATTATCTTCACTATTTAAATATCACGTATTTTTTTTTCATAAATAAATATTTGATCTCCTTAATGCAGTTAACGGCAATATTTTATTTAAGTAAGAATAATTTATTATGACAAGGAAAATTTGAAATTTGTTTTATTTATAACGGCTTAAATTTTAATTTGTTTTTAATACTTAAATTAAATAAATATAAACTAAAAATTAAATATCTGAATCAATTATCTATAAAAATAATCGTCTGCAAAACACATAAAAATGGAGGAATCCTGTTATAAAGGTCAGAGAAAGGTCAGAGTTCTAATATAAGTCTACTGGACTAATCCCACTGTAGGAGTTAAGGGGCAGCTCTTATCCATATAAGAGACTTGCTCCCCTCCTAAGGGTTTTAAAGGGAAGGGAAAAGAAAGGTAGTTGTATACGTTGAGAGGAGTGAGGAAACAATAGATACATGTCACGTGATCCAGAATCTGAAACGTCGAAATTCCCTGAAATTCTCTTCTTTTATAGAATGTTACTTCTAGAATGGTGTATAGAGAGTTGGTTTTGAAAGCAGATTTAGCGATCAACGCACATAACGTTCAAAGAATATTTCAAAATTCACAGAAATATTCTTCGAGTGAAAAAATGCTTAGTATAAAATCAGTTTTTTATTTTCAAACTTATATCTTTTCTATTTAGTTTCTCAATTTTGCTTTCGAAGCTTAGTTTCCTTTCTGTTTATTCTAAATTTCTAATAGCATTTTTTTTCTTTATAGAATATAAAATAATATTCAATCAATTATTAGGAAAATTATTGAATTATGTTTCAATCATTCATTATGTGCATTGATCGTTTTAAAAAAATTTTTTTTTTCAAATAGTTATTCACGAAAACATTCTTGTTAAGTTTGGCGATTTTTTTAGAGTTATTTTTTATCCTTTTGCTTCTATAACATAAATAGTAAATTCTGTTCTCAAGCTTTTTCTAGTGAAATTTTGTTTACTTTGATGCTTCATTTATATACGTGCATTGGTATTTTATGACTGTATATGTTAAATTAACTTTCAACTTTATTTATTTGAATTAAAAACGTAGCTTCCTTTTAATTCCCGGCTACTAGAGTCAAAAACATTAAATTGTTTTTGATGCCCTGTAAAATTGTTCATTTTTGTGCAAATTTATAAGATTTATGCTGTTGCAAATGCGTTAATTAGCGCTCATATTTAAAAAAACGTGTGTGTGTGTGTGTGTGCATATTTACATGTGTATGATTCTTTGGAGTTCTAAGTTCTAAAGAGGAGAAGTTAAATTACAGTTCTGAATTTTATTTTGACAGACAGTGACACATTAAAAAATGTGACACCACTTAATGATTTGACATTTAAATATCCACCACAGTTCTCTCCTTTGAGAAATTTTTAAAGATAATGGACTGTATTTACATTTTCAAGGGAGGAAATTTCGAAAACTTCTAAGCACCCCCTCCCCGACAAATGTGCATGCAAGACACAGAAATGCAGCATCAATCTTCAGTAGCTCAACAGCGGGTGAAATCGAACCTAGAACATTAAGCTACGAAAAGCGCTGTCTTACCACTAGGTCATGATGCACCACTTTGAATTTTATTAGGATATCTATTTTATAATTAAATTACTAAATTTTTTTTTTTTTTTTTTTTTTTTTTTGAAAGTGCTTAAAACCACCCAGCCTTACACTCTAATGGGTGTAGATGAAGCCCACCGGAAATATTCCCTAAATTTTTTTGTTATTATTCCTTAGCCTGAAAATCCACTAATATTTTATTCATTAAACTCAGCTTATTAAGACTGGAGTGCCCCTCTAATGGTTGGCGAGAAGACATGCGTTGGCTGTTATAACGGCCTAAGTAATGGAACACAATTTATCAAAAAATAAATAGTCCATTTTGAAAAGGAATCTAAAGCCACATTGAATATGCATTCCCTTACAATTTTTTTTATTTCAGAGTCTAAGTATAGCTTCTATTTATATATATTTTTTTTAGATTTATTTGCATCCTTAAATATCGCATGATATAAATTTAAGAAGCTGTTTTTCCTAATCAGAAAAAATATTTAAAAAAAAATGCAGAATCTGTGCATAAAGATAATTAATGCGAAAGGAAAAAAAAAATGGAAAATTGTAAAAATAATTGATTGTTATTTATTTTTATAGCTTTTCATTTTTCTTTGAATTATTTAAAATTTGTTAGCATTTCTGTTTACTAAGCTCATCTGAATTAATTTCTCATGCAAGTAATTTTCATACAGAATAAAAAAAAAAACTAAAATATACCTTGGATTATTTTAATGTAAAAATTTATTATACTTCAAAAAAAACATATTTTATGCTCCATTTGACAATATGAATTCAGTAAATTTAAAAAAACATAAATATTGATTTTTAATGTGAAAAAAAATAAGCAGCAAAACAATAATAATAGCAAAATTTATAATATATATATATATATATATATATATATATATATATATATATATATATATATATATATATATATGTATTTCTCTCTCTCTCTCTCTCATAAATAAGAAAAATTCTCTTATTATTATTTCTTAAATATTTTTTCCAAAAATTAAGACAATTTTATTCATTATAGACGCTAGATAACAAATTTCCTATCAGAATTTGAGTATCTTTTAATCAAAATAAACTTTTTACAAAAATAGCATTCTGAAATAATTTTTTAATTAATAACCACTTTTTTAAATATTATAAATTTTAACTAAACATAAAAAATAGATTATATTAAATATTTTTTCAAAGAAACTGTTAATTTGTTGATTTGAAATAAATGTCAGTTGTATATTTATAAAAAAAAATATTTATCAAACATTATTAAATAAGTTTTACAGTAAAACTAAGAATTGACGCCGTTAACTGGAACTGATTTTTTTCATGAATAAAAAGAAATAAAAAAAATATACAATCAAGTCTGCACTTATGTAATAGAATTAAGAAAAATTACGCATTAAGAAGAATTTTTTTATTCACAAATAACTTTCTAATAACACGTTTCCATTTATGAAAAAGTCTTGTTTTATCTGAATAACCGAAATTTACTCTTTTCCGCTGCAGTCAAAAACGTCTCCTCCGTTAAGTTGAGGAAAATCTGGCAGGCACGCTTTGTCCTTCACAAGGTCATTGTCCTGCGCGGGTTCAATATAGCCATCTTTAGATTAAACTTAGCTGGTTGCGGAAAGCTTTTTAGACACAATATCGCAATTTCAAGCATCTTGGAAATTTTAACCATGGGATATATTGCTTATATTTGTGAAATGTAGTTGTATATTAATTATTTTTAGTTGTTAATATAAGAAATTAAATAAGAAACACTGAGAGCTTATAACATAAAAATTAAAATAAAAATAAAATTTTATATAAACTCATTTTAAAACTACAAGATTATTAAATAGCTAATATTTCTAAATATAAAGACTTAATTACTTATAAATAAAAGTTACTATCATATTATGAATTTAATTTTTAATTATATTAATTAAATAAAAATTCAAGAAAAATAAAAAAAAATTTAAAATTTTCTACATTTCTTAAATTATTTTTACAATCCCACCAGTCATTTTTTTCTTACAGAATGTATAGTCTGAACCCTATTTCAATGCATTCTTCTGAATAAAATTGTAACTTTTAAATTAAACTAAAAGAAATATAAATTGATCAACTTTATTTCACCTCTTCAAGTAGTTACAACATTTATTTTAATGAATAATATCTGGCTTAGGAAAGGTTAAATTGCATTTTATAAAAGATAAAATGTAAATAGTAGATATAAACGTGTGTTATAATTATACACGTATTTTTAAACGTGAGTTGTCATTTTCATTTAAAGCGTTTTGCTGGTAAATCAGAATTATCTATGAGAACAATCGTGGTCAGCAGTTATTAATGTAAATCAAGCTATTACTACTAAATTTAAATGAAGCATTATATATATATATATACATACATACATACATACATATATATATATATATATATATATATATATATATATATATATATATATATATATATATATATATATATATATATACTATTTATATGATTTAAGGAATATTGTACATGCTTAAACCTTATTTAAATAACTGTAAAACTTTAATTGTAATCCGGTTTTATTATATCCCTCTGTATAATATGTATATATAAATGAAGGGGTGTAAGAGTATACCAAAATCAGCAATTATATATAAATTTCTATATGCAATGTAATTATAAATTATATATATTAATTACATTTACTAAAATTGATGAAAAATTTATTTTATTTTCCATATTCCAAAATTATATCCTTTCCTAAATATTCTTCTTTTTTTTTTTAATTTACCGTGATTCATTTTTAAAAATTAATTTGAATGATTTCATTGTTAAATATAAGATGGGTCATTTCCAATATTATATAAAAAATAAAATATTAAAAGAAGATAAAAATAAAAACATTGTGAAAAAAGTAAAATCAAAACACTAATATAATAAAACATTTTACTAAAACATGTCATCACTTTAATTAAGTTCAATTAAAAAGTGTAAGTTTTTATTAAGTTTTATAGTTTCTTTTAAATTTAAATTCCTATTTTTGTTCAGAGAAAATTTTAAATTCCAAAATTTGCTTGTAAAAGATTTACGAAGTATAGTAACTTTTTAAACTTTATTTACTGCATTGCAATTAATAATGAACAGCATTAAGTTATTCTAATTAAATAATGTATAATCTAATTTAATGTATTAATCTTATTAAATTAACGTATTTATTAGTCTATTTTTTGTTGCGGTAAACAAAGTTATAATAATTTTGGGAAATTAACGATGAAGAATTTCTCAAAGTGCATTCTTGAGATTTAAAATGAATAAAAATTGTTCATTTGTGCAGAAATTATTCTACTGTTAAACTTTCTTTGTTGTTAATAATAGTATAACTTTTTATGGATAGTAAGCTATAAAAAATGATAAATTAAATTTTAACAAACAACATTTATTTTCCAATCTGCTTCATGGCATAATTTCTTATAAAACAATAAGAAAAATACATTTATGTGTACACACAGATGCACTGTATGGTAAGTGGTGCTATCTATTAAAACATGTGTAATTTTTCAAAAATTTAAAATGCTCAATTATTTTGAAAAGAAAAAAACTCGTGCTCCTCTTTAAAAGAAATGAATTCCCGTGACATTATTTGAAATAAAAAAAATTTCCCTATAAATTAATCAACTATTCAATTATTATAAAAAGACATACTTTTATTAAAAACAACATTAGACTAGAGCATAATAACCAGTGTCATTAAACTCAAATATGGAGTTTTTGTATCATGAGGATAATCTTAATTATCTATAAAATTATTAATTAGCTTTCGGGTGTTTTCTAAGTAGCACATGGAATTCCATGAAGTCATTAAATCTCTTAATGGAACAAAGGATTTTTGTCTTCGAAATAACGATTTCTAGTTTAGTTAATATAATAGCTAGGTGACAAATAACGATATAATACTTTTGAAAGATCAATTGAGGAAAATGTATGGCAAAAATATATATTTCTTGAAAGTTATTTAAATCGAATAAAGTCTATTTTATTAATCGAAATTTTCGTTTAGTGAGCTTTTACTTTATCAAACTGAAATATTTAAACTTCGATGACTTAAAACTGATACTTTACATTACTTATTGTTATTTTTTCGCGCTATAAATTCAAATATGAACTTTTTAATAATATCAAATTTTACACTGAAGGATATAATATGTGTTCCACGATACATGTTTTCTTTTTAAATAGATAATAACGAAAAAAAATCAAAATAATATATTTCCTTTATAGTATATCTCCTTTTATTCATTTTTTGAAATGTATATTGATATTTACTTCAAAGTATATAAGCGCAAGAAGTAATAATTAATATTAAAGTTTTTGTTTTAATGATTTAGCAAGTTTAGTCACTAACTGCTTGCAAATGATTCACAAATTTATAATTCTATTATCATAGAATTATTTCATAATTCCATATCAAATTCTTTAACTAACTGTGACACCACCCCATGCAACCTCCACTGGCCTTCTGTATAGCAGTTCGGGAGTTCAAGTCCCACCTTAGGCCTAGATGTGTGTAGTCGCTTAGAGTTGTTGTAGGTCCGAATCTAATAATCCCTAGTGGGCAAAAAATGACCACCCACAGTGCAACACAAACAAAATTCCATTAATTTTTGCTAAAGAAAATTGTTTATTTATTTTTTTCTTCCATAATTCATGATTTCAAGGCTTTTCGAATTCCATCCAAAGCAATCTATGATATCAAGGTTTTCATACAGAATATGGAGACTTAATACTCATATTAAACCCACTCATTTTATCAAAAAACTATTTGACAACATCAAAAGATATTACCCAGTATTTTTTTTAATTGTTACAAGTAAAACAATCACATACAATGTACTGTGTATAAATTCAAGAAAGTCTCTGTGAGAATATTCTCTCAATTATATCCTTGTTCCCACGTTGTCTTCAGCGAAAAATTCATTTCTGAATTTTCAAACCTGGATCATCAAATGCAATGTTTGTAATTTTAATTTTTTTAAAGAGCAGTTATAGAATTTTTACAACAAAATTATTATTTTATTTTTTTAAAAAATTTAAAGAAATTACTTTATATAACAGAATTCTGTGAGCAAGAAGAGAGATGTTTTCTAACACATTTAACAAGTTTAAAATATCTGAATAGCCATGTTTAAAGACAGACTATGAAGATGAAATTATCTATCCTATGCATCCCACCTATATTGTTGTCCTACTTGACAGATAATGACATCTATTGAAACCATGTTGCTAATCAAGAAAAAGGCATTGCCTATTTAGGTCAACCCTCAGGATCTAATTGTTATTGTCCTACCTCAAACTCTTTTCTACAAGATGAAATCAAATCCCAAAATCGCCATTGAGAATGATGACAAACTTTATGTTAAACTTGGAGTTGCCATGAGCTACTTCCAATATTTCCACTTTCTTTAGTATTTTAATTTTTAATCATTCTATTATATTTTCCATAGTTTTAAGATTACAAGAGAAACAAATCTTATTTTACTGGTCTAAAGGCAAAGTTAAAGGTAATTAAGAAAATAATGGATGAAAACGAACCGCAACTTTAAAACCAGCGTGCTGTAATTAAACTGAGCCCAAAAATTGATGAAATCCAAAAATATGCTGTTAGTTACTTCTTAATAGTTTTCACCAAATAAAAAAATTCATTTCAATTAATGAAACTCCTAATATAGAGCAGAAATTTCAAATCTAAAAGATACTAATCATAATATAAGTTTTAAATGAAGGAGCATTTTCAAATAACTAAAAACACATTTGAGAAAAAAATGATTTTAAATTTAATGTTTTTTTTTTTAAATATTTAACTTTTTAAAATTTTTAATACTTTTTAAGTTTTAATATTTTTTTTAAATAATACTGAGAGACAAATTTGTATGAGTGAAATTATCTATTATTTACAATCTTAAGATTTTTTCCTTTTTTTCCAATATAATAAAACAGATTTATTGGAAAAAATATATCTGTATTATATTATATCCAATATAATAATACAGATATATTTTTTCCAATACAGATAATGGAAATGTAAGAGAATAAATACACTCAATATATTTATAAGAATAACAAATAATGTTATTTCTTTTTTTACTTAATTCTTCAAATTATAAGCAAAAGTACTCTAAATATATTCCAAGTAAACTTTTACTTGCCTTTCGGTAACAAAATATAAGCTTAACCTCAGCATTTTAAACATAACATAGTCAAGGGAAAAAAAGAAGGGAAAGGAAAAAAAGAAAAGGCAAAATAGAAAAAAAGTTTTAAGTTTCACAAAAATCAACACAAATGATCAGATAAAAGGTATGAAAGTTTCATTATTACTGGAATGTTTTCAAAATTCACTCCATTTTGTATTGAGCATAAGAAGATAAGATTGAAATAATTTTATAATCTTTTCCATCACAGAAATTATTGTCAGTATATTAATTTTTTCCATCATAGTAATTATAGCTAATATAGCAATTATTGCTTGTATACTTTCCTAAATACGCTATTGAAAGAAAAAAAAATTGAAGAAAAACTTTGAGCACACTCGCTCAAAGTTTGAATTGAACTGAAATTATTCCGATGAATAGTATTGAATTTTCAGTTAAAAATCGAAAAAGAATGGGTCAATCTTCTTAAAAAGATTCTCCGTTGACACGCATCAATGCGATTTCGCATTTCTCGCCTGAAAGACCAAATGAGAGTTCGAACTCCACGTATTTACCTGCGGTTGGAAAAAACCTGTTTTGTACAGAGAGGCTTAACGTGTAAGTAGAAATCCTAAAGGTTTCCTAATTCGGAGAACGTCACCGTCGTTTTGGAATTTTTCCTTTCTTGTCGTTCTTTTAAGTAGAATTCGCGAAGGATTTCTTTTAAAATGGAATAATATCTCTTTCGCTTAAAAGTGGTTGATTTTATTCTTTCATTAAAGCTTATAATACATGCATAGATTTTTTTTTTAAAACTCTTTCAAATTTTTAAGATGATACATTTCAAACGAATAATAACCCAAATAAATTATTTTTTTATTAATTATTTAAAATTCAGTATTATATATTAATAAGATTTATTATTTTAAATGAAATGACAATTTCTGTCTATTTAATTTATTAAATATGACTTTTAAAAATAATTACAATACCTTTAAATTGATATAATATAAATTATATAATCAGATAGAAATTAGAATGAAAAATAACATGTATTTGTTGGGTTCGAGTTGGGAAGCGTGTTTTTGTATATGGCTTGGTAATTTAGAAATATGTAGCAAATAGGGAATTTAGAATTTTGCAATATGTCTTATTAAGCTAATATTGTAATATTTAAATTATTTTTTAATTAATACATTGAAATTTTTTCCGAATATATATTATTGTTCTCATAAAATATAAAATTTTTAATTTGTATTCAATGGATATTTGACTCGAGACTTTTTTTTATCAATAATCTTATAAACCTTAATTAAAAATTATTTGGAGTTCATTAGCATTTTTGTAGAATATTAGCTTTCTAATACCTTCAATAATTTGACCTTACCGAGTTTCATAAATAAAAAAATTAATTTTTTAAGAAAGAAATATAATATAAGTTTAATATTTTCCAATTTACAAATTTTAAAGTATTGATTTAGATATTAAAATATGCTCTTTCTCGGATGAAGATAAAACTTTTATGCTATTTTAATTATGTATGTGACTTTATATTATCAGAATAATTATAGATAACTTTATATTTAATTAATATTCTTATTATTCTATCAAATGCACCAGGAGCCAATTTCACTCCCGAGGAAGATTAACGAATATTACTTTGATTAACTATATCTGCAGTCGAGATAAATTTTTATTTCAATATTCTTCAAACAGTTACTCATTAAAAAATGCAATCAGTTATCATAACCAATTCAATGGATGTGTTAACCCCTAAATACTACAAATACACTAAAATAATTATATATCCATTAATAAACATTCTATATTATTGTATACAAAAGTATGAATTAAAATATCACGATTAGGATGAAGTATTTTCCGATTACTTCTGGAAACGATAACAAATATAATTACAAATTTTAACCATAGTCTATTCCAGGAGTAATTTTGAAGCAGTCTTTTTTTGACGGAAAGTATTAGAGTAGATCGCTAGTAGTCACAGGTGAAAACCATTTCAGAAAGCGAACAGTGGCACCCAATCGAGAAATTTAATGTTTGGAGTGGGTGTTGATGGAAGCGAAGGCAGATTGATGGAGATTTTATTACTTTTGTGTTGAATTAGAAGCACTAAAGTTTATTCCTTTACCAATGTTTATTTTCCCCCCATTCTGGAAATTCTGTTGTATTTCATTTGGCCGAGAGTTAAGCAGTAAAAAAAGAAGCAATGTCTTAGAAGACGAATGCGCAGTTCTACAGTTATTTAGAAGGCACTGTAAGATTACTTTAAATTCGGTAGATTAGACTTTGATAAAATCTTTTGCTGTAATATCGGAAAACATATAAAATTTGGAAATAGAAACAGGTGAAATTGAATATTGTTGGATAGATACAATTTTCGTAGATGAAATATCAATAAATGTGCAAGAAACGGAGAGTACCATCTGAGGCAAAGCGAGGAAAGAGAATGTTCAAAGTAAAAGGCTAGTCCTAAATCCTCTCTAACTCTATCCCATTTCGGCGCTCGTTGGCGAGATAACTCTCGCCATCTTTTCATATTTACAATGCTTCATTATATATATTTACTGATATAAAAAAAACACTCTTTTATTTAAATTATATAATTTTTCAAAATTTAATTCATTTAATTGTTTACACAAGAATAAGAAATAAGATGTTAAAATGACACTCAATGATTTAATATCTCTGCAACACGACCGGTAAGTGTAAGATAACAAATAGTGTCATGAGATATGAGATGACATCCTCTATACAGATTCAAATTTTCTTCATTCAGTGTTGGTTGTAATGATTGTAAGCATAACTTCTTGGATTTCTACATCAAAGATGATATATATTTCACGCAATCATAAAAGTGTGATACATTAGAAGAACTTAAACTCTTGAAATTGTATACGTAAAATTAAATAATTATGGGAGCAGAAAAGAAATACTTAGAAAGAATGTTTGAAAAAGATTGTCATAAACAATGACTCCATAATTTTCAACACACTAAGATATAAAATAGATTTTCTGGATCCTATATAAGTCTGAATACAATATCCAGTTACATTTCGGTGGAGAATAGTGTGAAATGAATAGTGTCAAATGGTTAGTTTCAAATAAATAATAAACATAGAATATAATGAATATCATTGAAAAATTCATTCATTCAAAGTAGTGAGAAAGAATATCAATAAGTGTCTCTAAAACAAAAACACAGTTTTCCTCAGTGAAAGGAGTTGATGAGAAATATAACAGCCAAAAATGATAACGTTAAAATCTTCCAATTCTGTGTTAATTTTGAGTTGCAATTAATCAATAAAAAATTTGCATTATAATTTATACAATATTAATTTATAAATAAAGTACTCAAATTTTAATAACTAAGCATACTTTGATTTTATATGTTTATATTTGTTTGATTTATTACAGCTGAAGTAAATAATTGAATACCAGGACAGCAACGCCTCTTAGTTCACATACACCAGATCAATACGAAACAATATTTCCTGGTTATATACTTTTTCAAAAACTTTCTCGATTCACACACACACACACACAATTCTAAAAATTATGATAATTTATGTTATGCATAGTTGATTTTTCTTTCGACCGATAAAACAAATTTGTGAGAAAAAAAATCATAAAAACATATCATCCTCAAAATTTTGAAATTTTATAATCAATTCAAAATAAAACAAGGTTTATATTAAGTGACGGTTGTAAATTGATTACAACAAACAAATTTATCCAGCCAATGTTTAGGAATCATAGTTTTTAATAAATTTAAGTCCAGTTTTATTCTATAGTAAATATATGCTTCATTATATTTATTATATGTAAAATAAATATAACTAATTTTGTTGATACATTTATTTCAGAGATTTGTGCTTGTGCTAAGCGACATTCTCGTGATTGAAAGGTTGTTGGTTTGAAACTTATTCAACCTGAAGGCTATTCTGTTGACTAGTAGTGGTTGGGTGAAACATCAGTATTTTAATGCTCCCTAAACCTCAAAGATAACAAGCAACGTCTTCTGTAATATCTTTGCTTCCAAATTACGAGTATCCACTTACTTTCGAGTTGATAATGTCACACACCCCCTACATGAGGAATTAATGTCATTTTCTACAGTTGTGTGGATCTCCATTGTATGAGGCATTACTTCTTCATGTAGAGCGGAAAGTATAGCAAAAATTCTAATGGCTGGAATGTGGTAAAAACATTTATTTTATATCAAAAAATATAATATTTTAGAAAATTCATGTAAAAAATATTATAAAATTTATTTAAACATTAACAGTTAGATTAACGAATTTGTTTTTACCAATTCACACTTAGGAGAAAAAAATTCTCATAGTAAAAGATCAAGTAAATATAACTTAGAAATAAAGGTGATCGAAATAAAATCCGCTTAAAATTATTTTTAATGAATTTCGTTCGTTTGTGACTGCGTGAATCTCATTAGAAATCTTGGCATAAATTAAAAGTTTGAACGAGGAAAGAACATTAAGTAGAAGCATCAAGATTTTCAAGCCAATATAATTTCATTTGCCTATATAGGTTCACCTCAGGAGCATATTGAAGCATCAGTTATATCCAAATGTTTCTTTCATATTGAAAGAGTTTTAGAAGCACACTTTAGAAGTACTATAATTCAATCAGAATTGTTAAACGTTATTTATCGTTTGGCGAATCAAACATGGCATTACACAAAGACAATATTGGACATTTTCAAAATGTCTCACTAGACAGTTTTTTCGTGGTCAGTAAAAGCAAGTACATTTACTGTCAGAATTAAAGATTTTCTTCTATCCAGAGTCCATTTCAACTTCAGTTTTATTACTCCGATCAACAAGAAGGATTTGATTCCGGCTCATCTTAGACAGTTGGCCTTAGAGATCATTAACAAGATCCCACACAATGCCATAAAAATGTATATGGATGGAAGTAAATTGGATTGGCATCTACATTGAGATGCTGGTATGCTGGTAGATTCCACCATTCTGGTAGAGTCACCTACTTTGAGAAACCGGAAGAAAAACTATCTATCAGCCTTCGTAACCCTGATTCATCCTCTGTCTTCAAAAGTGAATTAATTGCAATTAAACAAGGTCTTGGAACTATTCTTAATAAAGGTGATTTTGGGAACCTATGGATTCTTTCGAACAGTAGAATCTCTCATCAGCACCTGTACAACTGGATTGCAATTGGAGATCAAACTAGCAGTTCTATACTTCTCAAGTTTAAGTTCATTTCGGAGTCCCATGAAGTTTATTTTCAATGGATTCCTTCTCCTGCAGACATATACGGCAATGAGCGGGTGGATAAATTGGCCAAGGAGGGATGTTACCGTGGTAATCCTTCCTCTTCAACACTTACCTTTTTATAACATCAGTCCATTAGTAATTCTGAAATTTCGTAAGGGTAGAGTATTCTTACCTGCCATCACACTGGTACGTGGACAAAGAGTCTGGCTCTTCATTCGATCATTTGTGACAGAGCCTCTAGAGCCGCAATTTCCAGACTAGCAAGTGGCCACGCTAGAGGTATCACGTATTTCAAAGGCAGGAAATTCTTTGAGGTCTACTCTAAATGTAAAACTGAGCAGGCTTCTCCTGTCACATCCTGGATTGTTTAGGATTTTTCAGAGAGTAAATATACTCATCACCCCTTCTGGTCCTCGATTTTCTTAAAGTCAGTGGTCTGATTGACCTTCTCTGACTTCGTCAGACATTTAGAGGATAAGCCACAACAACAAGATTTTCTTATTCAGCATTTCTCTCTTTTTTGCTAATGAAATGTATGTTCATTTAGCTTTCAAGATTGTAATCAAAATACAGTTTAACCGCATTGTTTGCGTTTTGGAAGATTTTATTTTATAAAGTATTTATGTAAGTCGAAAAGTGTACAAGTGAATAAATACAACGTTTTAGTTTTTTTTATTTTGCACTTTATTAACATGAACTTCAATTTAACGCATTAATTTCTTTTTCACGCATCTCTATTTTCATTAAGATTTTAGAGAGTAGAAAATAACGTAAGTGAATTTGTCAAGGTAAACTTATGAATTCTCTTAGATGGTAACCATATGTTATTCAATTTAGTTATTAGTAATTACTACTAAGAACTTAGGTCTGAATATCAAGATTATTATTTTTTAACCAGAGCTTGTTATATTAAATATATTTGTATAATATGCACAAAGTGTTCATTTTTATCCTGACTGACATGCATTATAAATTCATTTACGGAAAAGCAATTGCTCTGTATGGAATGATAATGTTTTATTAAGAAATGAATCACATTAAAGTAATTCCTCACATTAAATATTTTAAAACATTAAAAGAATGCGTAATTCAATACTGTCTGAAGCTTAAAAGAATTGGTACGCCACAAGATAGAACATTTTTCCAGTTTATAATAAAATGTTTCACTGAAATAAATCACCAGTCAGTTTTAAACTAAACATATTAGGTATTTGGTCTCAGCCTAGTTCATTCTATACAGATTTTATTTTACTTTTAATTTGCATATAATGGGTGACATGGAATAACATTCTACAGTACCAAAAATTACTTTTTTTTAAAAAACCCCTGGCAAAGACTAAAAATAAATAAATAAACTAATCTGTCATGTAAAATATAAAACTGAATAATTTTCATTTTTTTAAAGTGACTTTTTTTTCCTTGCTTAATTAATGTTTTTATGTTATTATTTTTAAACTGATCACAGCAATTATTAAAATTAATAAAACGAAATAAATATTGCAAATTAATAATAAATACTAATTTGGAAAGGATAAAAATAGAAATTAATTGCTCATTACATTCAAAAATGAAATCAGTTTCGCATAAAATAAAAGCAATTTTCTAGTTTCTGCTGTTTGATATAATATTGAAAGTATCCAAAAAGTTCTCTGATGTGTTAATTTTCTCATCTAGAAATAATGTAGAACTTTTATTTTTCACAAAATATTTACTTCAAACGTAGGATTATTAGTAAATTGTGCAGTGTGATAATTTTGGTATTTTGGCATGCAAAATAACTTTCTAATATATCTCGTAATTTTCAAAATACACTTTGAAGCTTATGACATCCAAGCAATGAAAATTATTTTTCCTCTCTTTTTCAAAAATAAAAAGAAACAAGAAAAATTATATTACAACTATGAACATCACAATAAATAAAATCTCTCTTAAATTCTTATTCTTTGAATCTGTAGTTTAAATGACTGATCTTTTCACGATTAGAATGATGTTTTGCAACCAGCTCTTAATAAATTATCAAGTGAAGTATGTATTTAAGAGCACATAAGTTAACTCTCTTAGTAAAGTATGTAAGTTTTACATCCGTATTATTTATAGTTATACAATTCACCGATATTGGAAAATATTTTATTTTGGTTTGCAAAGCCCTTATGAAAACATAGAAGATTATACATAAACTAAAAAAGCAGAATTCGTTTATTAAACTTAAGAACATTCAATAAACCTAAACAGTAATTAACATTATTTTAAGAATAAATACTTAAAACTTGACTACTTAATTATAAAAAAGGAACTAAAACTTTAATTTGATGCAAATAGCAAATGTGTATAAATTAATGATATTGTAATTTAACAAAGCATCTCGCAAAGTTCTGTACAAATTCTTTTAAGGTATACTGCTTGAAATATTGAGCGATATTTCATCTTTCGATCACACGCCAAAATTCACACAATTTACAACCTTATCATAGTTATTGGCATAAGAGGGTCACTCTGAAATTGTTGAGATAAAACTAGGTTTTTAAAGTTATACTTAAAAATTTTAGGTTGTTTAAAGTAGTCTTCTACAGCATCAATGCACTTTTCTAGAAAAATTTTCCACAGATTAAAAGCCTCAAGCCATTCATTTGTTGGAATAGATAAAAAAAAAAAATTGCATTTATAGCCACATCAATCTCTTCTTCTGAATGAAAACGACGTCCACGTAAGTTCTTTTTTATATTAAAGAATAACCAAAAGTCACACATAGCTAAATCAGGTGAATACGGCGGATGTTTGATCACTTTAATTTGTTTTTGTTTAAGAAACTCAACTGTTAATCCGGCTGTATGTGAAGATGTATTGTCATTGTGAAACATTAGTCTCCTAACATTCAGTTCTTGTAGAATTTCTGGAAGACATTTAGTGGTATACCAGTTTGCTGTTACTGTCTTCTGTCCTTCCAACTGGATGGCTTTGATTAATCTCGTACTTCTGAAAAAAACAGTATACATCACTTTTTTAAATACGCATTGTTTTTTCACCATTGTCGGCGTGGGATCATCTTCAAAGGCTCATTCTTTGGTTTCTTGACGTGTTGGAACGTCAAAAAAGGTATGTACGTTTCATCACCTGTTACAATTTTAGAAATGATGCGATGACCACCACCATTTAGCAATTTTTGAGATTCTTTACTGATTTTGACACGCTTCTCTTTTTGGTGCCCAGTTAGGTTATGGGGAACATAACGGTAAACTATTTTTTTCATATGTAATTCTTCATGAATGATTATGTGTATGGCTGCGGATCCAATGTTAAGTTCCTTCTGCATCATTTGATAGGTACAGCGATTATCATCCGCTAATATTTTTCGTATGGGAGACACATTATCCGGGATTACTGCCGACGGCGGCTTTTCTGTGTGTTCTGCATCCTGAAGAAAATGGTGACTTCTTCTAAATTCTCTAAACCTTCTGAATACAGTAGCACGAGCTGGAGATTCATCCCCAAATGCTAATTGCAACCGTTGAACGCATTCTCCTTTATTTAATCCTGCTTTAAAATCGTAGAAAATCATAGCGCGTAAATGTTCTCGCGTCAACACCATTTTCTCTTCTGTTTAAAATTTATTATACGCTAAACAAGTTGAAGTAAGTCAGTAAAAAATCGTCTTTTGTGTTAAAATCTTTGTGTTTTAAAATTAAACCGTTATTTTTATTTTGTAAATTCTCGTCTTCGCGCATCTCAAAAAATTCAGAATAAACCTCGTATATTCATCTGTTTTCATCTTTTGTAATCTTTAAATTTGCTTATGAATAAAAGAAATGAATTTTTGTTAACACTGATCGATCTTACTTTTATTTTAATAAAACTTGGTAATAAATAGAAATAATAGAATTATTAGATAATAGAGATGAATTTAATTAATATGACAGATTAATAAAAAAATAACAGAATTAATTAGAAATAATAGTGTTAGCATGACGTTTACTAAGAAAGTGTTTTGCACATTTGCTATGATTTGTAATAATATCATTAATTGAACTTCAAAAATTAATCCATCTATTTTATAATACGTAGCGACATAAGTTAAAATTGATACAAATTTACCTTGTGGTCTTCAAACCAAATAATCGTGTCATAAAAATATTTTCTATTCTGGGAATCAAAATTTTTGAAACATTATCAACTTGTATAACTTATGTAGAGCAAACGATTGCATATCTGTAAATAATATTTTAGGATTTTAATTTTGTTATTAAGAATTAAAATCTAGAATTGTTCTATGCCCAGTATCGATTAAACATAAGTTTAAATTCCAATTTTATGCGTAATAAATAACACATATATTTAGTATTTAAATGCATTTTTCAATTTTAAAGTAATATTAAATATTTTTTTAATAAAATGAAATAAGTAAAGAGCTCTTGCTATTTATTTTAAATCCAGCGTATAATTTTAAGATTTCAGAATGATTTCTTTTAAATATAATACTGAAAAATTATATTGACTTTTTGAGGCATTAAGAAAAATCTTTCTTTAATGCTTAGTAATAAACAAGGTTATCATCTTGATAATACAAGATGTTTTGAAACACACACAGTGTCTCACAAAAGTGATGGTACACTTGTGCTTTACAAAAGGAAAAGTGCAATAAAATAAATTAAAAATACATGGACAAATTCTTTGGGTATGCGTTTCATAAAGTTAGTAAATATTATTGCATGACATACTTTCAGTCAAAATATTAAAATATTAATTAGCTAAAAATAAAATTGCATAGAACGGAGCAAAAAAAAGCTGACATAAGTGATGTGACACTTACTTTTCCATTAAATATTTGTCCGAAAATTTTACTTTTTAAAGGTTTTAATATTTTGTTGGATTTCCTTTTACTTTTAAAAAATTATTTAATCTTCTGTGATGGATTTGTTTTTATTTGCGATATCTTGAGTGATTTTACCCCATTCTTCTCAAAGCACAAAATTTAATTTTATTTTTTAAAGAAATGGTGTGTTTGAGAATTCTTGATTGCAATTTTTACCAAATATTCTCTATGGTATTTAGTCTGGAGATTGTGGCGGAGTTTTATTATTTCAGGAGAGTTATACAGCCGCCAGAGTCCAACGTTCAAAGCAGTGTGTTTGGGGCCATTGTCCTTGTAGAATATAAAATCGTTATGAAGGTTCCATTTTCATGCTGAAGATTTCAAATTTTTCTTTAGAATGTCAAAATGCTTGTACTGATCCATTTTACTGTCAATTAAAACAAAATTCCTAACTCCAGTGGACGATATACATCCCCGTACCATAGCTTCTCCTCCACTTTGTTTTACTGCTGTCACCAAATTCTGCTTACGAAATTCATTCCTCGGTTTTCTCCACACCAAGATTCTACCATCAGAACCAAATATATTAAATTTACTCTCATCAGAGCATATATAACTTTATACCAGTAATCAGAATTTTTATTTACAGTGTCTCACAAAAGTGATGGGACACTTGTGCTTGTAATAAAATTAATTAAAAATACACGTACAAAGTTTTCGTGGGTGTGTTTCATATTTAAAGTTAGTAACAATTATTACATAACATACATTTTATCAAAATATTAAAATATTGATTTAATAAAAATATAATTGCTTAGAACGGAGCAAAAAATAGCTCACATAAGTGATGGGACACCATTAGATACGCAATAAAAATGTCTGAAATAAGAAATAAAAATATTTTTTGCGTGTTTTAATTTTACTCAAAAGCAATCGGCAATAATATATAAAATCATCTGAAGTAATTCTCTTCAGAGTGTTTGGGAATTTTTGTGTTTTTTAGCTGTAATTTTTGTCTGATTTAAAATCTAAAAAGATGAGAGAATAATCGTTCACGTTATGTTTTGCAGTTTTTGTAATGTACGTTTGAAACATAATTTTTAATTTGCTATGCGTTTTCCAAATTTCATTTTATCTAATTTAAAATGTAATTTAAAGCATCATCCTCTTTTAGGGTTGCCGTGCAGGTAGCCGAATGGTTAGCGCTCTTGCCTTCGGTTCAACAGTTCGTGGGTTCGAATCCCACTTTGGGCATGGATGTTTGTAGTGGTTTGGAATCCACTTTAAGGCGCAGGTCCCGGTCTAATTAGCCCTCGTGTGCACAAATTGTCCGTTGAGCGACAAACAAACTCTCCTAGAGTATTCATTAAAAAAAAAAATTATGTACATATATATATATATATATATATATATATATATATATATATATATATATATATATATATATATATATAATAACACACAATAACAACAGATTACAAGCATCTAAAACAAAAATAAATAAATTTGAAGATACTATGAACCTTTTCTCTAATAGCATATTAACAAAATGATAATTTACAATTTCACAAATGCTCAATATCATTAATTTTTTCTTTTTTTTAAATGAAGCGTTTGGATATTATCACAATAATCATTTATAAAAATCAATAATGGATGATAGCGATAGTTAACTTTATATTTTTATTCGAAATATTATTACAGAAAGAAATTGCGAACTGAAATTTAATATTTTTAAATAAACATTTTTCTTGTAATTATATTGTAAAAATGGTGTTTTTTAAATGTATGTGAAAACAGCTAATGCAATCACATTCGATATATATCATCATATGAAGTCGATTACTTTTTCAAGGTAATTTAGTGTCGTATTATTAAAACCGATCTTTAAACTAAGATTTCTATTAAATTGGCTTTCAGAATGTCACATTTTACCATATTTTACTTATAAATTTCTAATCATTTTTCGAGGAAAGCGTTTTTGATGTTCCAAAACCGGTTATGCGCAAATAATATTGCAAAAAATTGAAATGAGATTATAAATTTATTGTTGCTTTTGCTGTATCGGTCACATATGTGAAGATAAGCGTTCCGATATATTTGAAATAACAATGCATTTTAAAATATATTAAATTAAAGGGTAAGAAAACATATAATCAAGGAGTAACGCAGACATAATTTGAAAAAAAAATTTGGCTAGCAAAACTATTAAAATATTACAAATTTCTTGTTTAGCATAATATTTCTATACTAACATTATTACTATTTCATAATATTTTTGCGTTGATTGAATATTTAATCCTTTATAAATTTAATTTTAAACAAGAAAAGCAAATGGTATTTTTCTAAATATGGTGTGAAATACATTAAAGGTTCCCCAAATTTAATATTTTGGGTTTGATTTTTGCGATTTATGAAATGGCTTCGAAAAGAATGAATCCAATGAACCAGAAAATAGCTCTTAATATCCAGTCTTATTCCTTATTTAAATATACATTAAAATAATACTAAATAAAATTAAAACGAGTTCTATCACATTTCATTTTATAGCAGCAAATTTAACAATTTACGAGATATCTGATCGTTTTCTTTCATTATGTGGTTTAAAATTTTTCAAACTTTAAACACAATAAACTAGTAGGGATACAATTACAACTGTGACATGGTATTTGATAAAATTACAATTTTTCACATAAAAATCAATTTATGTTGAATTATTTTCAAATAATTTATGGAATTATTTACCATATGTTTTTTTAAACGATATGTACTAATATATATTGTTGGGAAAATATTTATTAGAGATACAATGTCATGAATTTGAAAACTCTACATAAGAGTGATTAAACAGAAGATAAATATCAGAAAATGTGTTAGTCAAAATTTAATTAAAGTTATTTTGAATAATAATACCTTCATTATATATTACCGAAATTAAAAATACTGGAATTCTGAAATTTCAGTAACACACACAATCTTAATACATGTTTAAAAAGATGAACGCTTAAGTATGACTATTTGTATTTCTGATTTCAGTTTTAAAATGAGTGAAATTATATCAATGTCAACTGTTATAGAAAAACACAGCATTAAACTGTACAATTTTTCAAACGTAGAATAGCTCTTTCTTTGCAAAATAATTTTAAATTGAATATTCATTGTTCCAGAAGAATTCATGAAATTAATGTTACAAAAAATGTATGACACTCTTCAGAATGATGATATTTATCTTTTCTTTTGTCAATCATTAGAAAGACTGAAATTCAGTGTATACCTATATAGCAACAAAAGCAGTTAAAATGATTACTTTGGGAAAGAATAATTAAAGCGTAAAGAAATTTGTTTAAAATTAATTTTTAGTAATTTTTATGTTATTTACAGTCACATAACAAGTTATTTGTATATGTGTTAACAATAAAAAAATTTACTTCACTTGGAAAATTTTTTGTTCATTATTTATTATTTGTACACTTTATGCAAATGAAAGTGAAAATCTTTTTATGTGTACATTTTCCGTAAATATACTTTTGAAATTTTTCATATATATTATTTGTTTTGTTGTTGTGACAATGTCCTACTTGATAAATTTTCCATTTTTTAGAATGGCATGTATTTGATGATGTTGTAATTGATTGCAGGTCTTCCTGTTCTGATAAATTTTTTTGTCTTGCAACACTGTATTCGGTGGAAAGCTATTCTACTAACTGAAACAAGAACTCTTTTCGTTGTGTACCTGTCTTTTCTTTATAAAGGAGATCCCAGTATTTATTGCAGCCAAATCTAAAATACTGAAACATATTTGGAGGATCCTTTTACGAGAACTAGCTTTTACTGTGTATTTTCTGGTGATTTGATCCACCATATCAACTCCAAATTTTGTGCTGTTATAAAGTTGAATAGACTCCGGTGACATTTTTTTTTATTAATTTTATCAATTTTGATAAATTTATGCTAATAACTTAGAACAGCTATTCTTTTATTTGGTTTGCTTTTAAATATTGTAAGAATAGAGTTCTCTGATTTACGTACCAGAGATGAAAAACATTGCATTTTATCCTTCGTTTGCTTGGCTGCTTTGGGTAGTTCTCCTTTGTTTTCTCTTATAGTTCCAAATAAAGTTTTTTTTTTTTTGCTAGTAATTTTGTTGCGAGTGACTTGATTGTGAAAAATTATCGTCGTGTTATATATTTTGACAGTTTGTATATGACTCGACAAGTTTCAGAACAACGAATTTACTAAAAAGCATTGACGATGGTCGTTGTTCATCTTTCTCCAAATAAGGAAAACCATTCAAAACATAAACTGCTGGACAATTGCTAAGGACGGATAACACTATCATCCATAGCAACCATAAAATGAAAGGAAGCAAAATTAGAATAAGTGCGGGATATAGTAAGAAGAAGTATGCGTACGCAAATTCTTTTCCACCTCTGTTCATCGCGTGATAGCGTTCATAAGAGCTTTAAAGGCTTTGACGCGTATGGACACTTGTTGTTTCAAGTCAAAGTTTCACAGGAAAGATTTCATAGACGAACTTGAAATTTTTGGCATGTCTTCCCGACATCACTTGGGTGATTTTATGTGTGGCCGAGTTATTGGAAAGATCGAAGAAGGGCGAAAAATAACAGATGTTGCCAGGGAGTTCGATATCGCCCACTGCGTTGTTTCACGGCTGTGAAAGTCATTTAAAACTACTGGAATGTGTAGTAGGCGGTACGGGGAAGGTCGTGTTAGAAGTACGACGCCTACAGAAGACAGATATATCGTCCTATCCGCAAAAAGGAACAGGCGCACCACAGCTCAGCAAGTGGCAAATCAGTTTCTTGCTGCCTCAGGAAAGCAGATCTCCCGAAATACTGTTGCTAGACGTTTGAGGGGAGGAGGACTATACGCCCGCAGACCTGTTGTGTGTGTCCCATTGACCAGATAGCACCGTACTGCTCTTTGCAATGGTGTCGCGAGCATCGCAATTGGACTGAACAGGACTAGGCATGCGTATTATCCTCAGATGAGAGTAGGTTCACTCTGTCATCAGATAGTAGACGCCAACTAATCTAACGCGAGAGTGGTACTGCTTATCGTCCAGAAAATATCCAGGAAAGGGACCGATATCCGACATGCAGTGCCATGGTGTGGGCTGGCATCATGATCAATGGCCGCACGCCCCTACATGTGGTTGCGAATATGACTATGACGTGCCAACGATACATCAATGAAGTTCTACTTCCTCATGTTCGTCTATTCTGTGGTGCTGTCGGTGATAAACTTGTTTATATGGTCGACAACGCAACATGTCATCGAACACTCGCTGTTCAAGATTGTATAGACAGCGAGGGTATTCAACGCCTCGTATGGCCATCACGCTCTCCAGATCTAAGCCCCATTGAAAATGTGTGAGATGATTTCGGGAGGCAAGTTGCTAGTCGAAAATATCCTCCGACAAACAAGAACACCCTCATTCGTGCATTCACAGAGGAATAATGGGATAAATTGCCTCAACAGCTGCTGGATAATGTTGTGCAAAGTATGATACGACGTGTGGAATGTTGCATCACACTCCACGGTGGACATATCTTGTATTGATACCTTTCTTCAAGGTACCTGCTGACTTTTAGATGCATTGTTCCATTTTTCCGTATGCAGTATCAAATCAACATTTTTTCTTTCAGATGTTTCATGGCTTTTTTACTTTCCAGAACATTAAATATTCTTTATTCTAATGTCTGAACAGTGTGGCAACTATATTTTATCCTACTAGGCCTCATGTCTCGCTTAATGTTATGCTAAATTGCAATTTGTGATCCGTCCTTAGCCATTGTCCAGCAGTGTATTTGTTACTAACATCTGATACAAGTCAGAATTTGATGTCAAATTTGTTAGACTTATTAAGCACATAATGCATAAACCTACACCTGACTTTTGATTCTTTAGGAAATTTACTCATTTTGTAACTGACCAGTTTGGAAATAATTGCTCATCAACTTATTATTTTGTATATTTATATTTTGCCTTAATTAATAGCAAGCTTGACTATTTTCAATGAACTTGTCCCATACTTCTGAAACCAAGGCAAATTTGTTTATTTTTAAGCGTCAACTTCTTTCAGTTATTTTGACATAAGGAATAAATCATAGGATTTGCTTTAACTATTCTCTGGCCATAGTTTTTTTAAAAACTTCGAGACCCCATTTTGCTGACCCTAAATAACCCTTTTAAACTTTTTGCCTTGTAGGCTCGACGGGCATGTAAAATCTAAATAAATGCACGTATTTCCGGTAATGATGTTGTTCAAGAGTACCCCTAAATTCTGTAGCCTTTTTCTTCTGCACATTTTTATTTATTATCAATCAAAATGCATTGATAAGATTTTCTGCCATAATGTTCCTTTTGGCATAACTTGTTGGTCCTTTCACAGCCTTGAAAATACAAGTAGATGGTAACCTTCCAGGAACACCAACTTTGTCAAATTTTAACCACACAGAACCATCGGCAGCAGTTTCGGTCTCCTGAAAGATGTTTTCAATTTCTTCAAAGTCTGAACAACTTAGCGCTCAACACCTTTTCTCAAATATATTAATGACATTTTCCTCGCTGGTTATCGACTTTTCATCAGTATCTTCAGCGTTAGATGTTTCATTTGAACACAATCCGTTTCATCTTCAGCTTTATAGTTCAGAATATGTTGCATGTGATTCTGTTTCGAAGCACTCTTCAGTTATGTTTCCTAGCTTTTCCAATAATTCGCTTCTATTTGGCATTTTTTTTTCATGAATTCAGGGCGCAAAAAATAAAACAAATAACCTGTTATAACAAGTATGACTGAATAAAGATTCGAATAAGAAATATAACTTAAGTTATTGATCAACTGAACTTTTCAAATATACGCCCAAACAGACAATTTATCTAGCACTTGTATATTATCATATAACGGTAATAATATAAAGCTTTTATTTTGAATACAGAGGTGAATTGGTCATATAAGAAATTTACAATTTACTCAATTCAATAATAAAAGTCGTTTGATTATCTAAAATTTCATAAACAGTCAAATTGACTGCTTTTTTATGCATATGATGTATGTATGTATGTATATATATATATATATATATGTATATATATATATATATATATATATATATATATATATATATATATATATATGTATATATATATATATATAATGTTATCATTACGAAATCACAGATTATATATATATATAATCTGATTTCGTAATGATAACGTTCCATTTCGGCAAATGACATCAAAACTTTGTGCTTTAATGTTGTTGGAAAGAAGTATTGGTCCTAATGTGGCTAACTACCGGCAAATTGTGAATGTCGTCTGCCGATATAAGTCGGACACATACTTTCTGATTCTGGGCCAAATATCATATGCGATTATCGGTGTTATTGTAGAATTGTTAAAGTTAGTAGCAGAATCAAATTTTCTCTGAATTCAAAACCTCATTGCTACAAATGCAATAAATTAAAAAGAAATTAGAAATTAAAGTTATTAAAATTATTGAATATAGGAGAGGTCTTGTCTTAATGTTGCATTTAATATTCACACTGATGAAATACAAACACAATAATAAAATTGTCTTATTTATGCTATTGTGAAAGAGTTATTTAATGAAAAAATATTTAAATAATTTATATTAAATTTGTTTTTCAATAAGATAATATTTTGAATGATATGAACTTAGTTTAATATAAATAATAAATTTATGATCTTGAACAATACATTAAGGAAACTTATTTTTCAAATAATATAATATAAAATTATAATATCTTAAATATCTTAGAGGTAAAAAAAATATCGATAAAAGATATCTTAGAGGCCGTAGTAGCCTAGTAGTTAGGGCATCGGCCTTTTGTTCAGAATGAGGTGGTTCGATTCTTCATGCCGCCAAAGACCCACCGATATATGTTCAGTCATGCCGCCAAAGACCCTGTTCATGGAATATACGTCCTCGTTAAATCTGTGGAATTGAGAAAGTTCTATGATAGATCGTTACTGTGCGTAATGGTCTGGAGAAAATTTTCTCCCTATTCAGATCATTGTAAAAATGGAGGGAGTGGATCCTGTGGCGGTGCCGTCTATCTGAGGAGTTTAGAGGAAATCGTACAGTGCTTCGTGGTGCTCTGGTTAAACGAAAGATGCACCCTATTGACTTAAATTCGCTTAGCCAACTACATAGAAAGAAGCTTGGTTTGTTTAAGTGTCATAAATAACAAAAATATATTAAGTATGCACATTTTGGTTCTATTAAAAATAGTTTTTGATGTCGATTAAAATATCTAAATTTTACATTTTTCTCTCTAATGTATAAGCACTTCTTAAAATGTTATAATTTTGATTTCAGTTAAACAGGAATATAATCGAACGTATCTGAAATACTTATTTTATAAATATTACAACTAATATTTAAAAACCATTAACATTTTTCTGTTTGCAATTGTTAACAATATTAAGGCAGTGAGTGTAACTTCTTTTAGAGGATTTTTTCTGTAATGCATGAGATAACTATTTTAGACGATATCTTAAATGCAACATGAATAATAAACAGCGTAAATAGTATTGAAATTTCAACAAAAATTTTATCAAACAAATAGTACAAACAAAAAACAATTGTGAATTTATATATATATATATATATATATACCGGAAATGAAGGAAGAGAGTGATAACTACAATTATTAATAAACGCATTTATATATTGTACAAAAAGTGTGACAAAATTCTCAAACATTATGTTATTATATAATTGTTTTTACAATAGAAATTAAAAAGCAGTTAAACCGACTTTCTTGCGCAATCTAGTGTTAATAGCATAAAGTAAAATTTCTTTATTATTTCGGAAAAGAATTAAATGTAAATTAAAATTCAAAATTTAAAACTATCTAGTTGATGAATATGGAATCACTATACTATTAACAAATATATTATAAAAGATTTCATTTAAACTCAATATATGCGACATTATTTTAAACTATATGGAATAAAAATGTATTCAGTTACATTATAGGCAAATTTACTTGGCATAGGGAAAAATTAGGAATAAATATTACCTTAAACTTTGAAACAAACTTAAAAGATTTCACAGTTTTGATAAATGTAATTTATTTCTGTTTTTGTTGATACTACATGTATATTTTTATGGCTGAAATCTAAAAAATTAAAAAAAAAATTAAGAAGCGAATATACTAATAATTGTATTTAATATGATAAATTATGTGTGATTAAACTCTTAATAAACACTTAGCAAAATTCTTGATCACATTGAATGCAGATTGATATTTGAAAAGTCATTTATTTTTAAAATATACTGTTTTTCCCAAGAAACTAGACGTTATAATGAACTGCTTTTGATTGCAATAAGTTACTCTCAGTTTTTGCTCCATTCTCTTCTTTTTTCAAGATAATTGTGCTGCTTTTCCTATGATTCTTGGTGGACAGCAATATCTGGATCGAGATTATTTGAAATTTTGTATTTTCAAAGAATGAGTAACTACTTCAGGACAAGAGTTCAACTTGCATCAATCAATGTGTACTACGTTATGGGCAGAAATGGCTTGAGGCAAATAACACTTGGAGTTAAAGAGACAAGGACCTATATAACACAAAGCATTAAGGCGTTCTTTGAAGAACCTAGTAACAGTTGTTTATTCACACCTAGTATTTGCCCAAACCAAACCACCGTAAAGTCAATTGTAATCATACTACTCATTTAGAAGGAGATTTTCTTTTAAAAAAATGAGTTGATTTTTAACTTTACCCGACAAAGCAAAGCTCAAAGAATAAGAGTCATCAGAGCTCTGAAGATGACCCTTCCAGACCAATTTATCTGCAATCTTGTTACGATAAACACCCCCTCCACGCAATAGTATTTATTGAAAAAATTACTTACTGGTATTCAATCAACTTAGATGTTGAGCAATATTCACTATCGTTTCTCATTTCTAACTTTCAACTGAGTTTCAACTGTCATTCAGAATGCAATCATTAATTAGTACAAATATCTAGTGTAGTAGATATTGAGGACGATATTTACTATCCTTCAGTCATCACGTTTCCACCATTTAACTAAGCGCTCTACTGAGCTTCAGCTGTCCCTCAGAATCCAGAGATATTAATTAGTACTAACACCCTCATTGATATATTCCTCTACACTTCCTCAATAGCAATCAATTCAGCAGCAATCATGGCATTTTTTATGAATCTTACAAAAGCTAAAACTTACCATAAAAAATTGTCATTAAAATATGACCTGGTTTGGAATAAAATACTATTTTCAATATAAGTTTTAATTGACTCTAAATAATACTTCTTACTTACCTAGTGTCAACTTTAAAATGTTAAATTATTCATTTATAATACCAAAAATTTTGCATGGGTGGAAAAATTTATATTATATAATTATTTTAGATTCTTATATTAAATGAAGTTAAGTTTCAATACTGAACACGTTTCAGAATATTATAAAAATTATTCATTTACACTAACTGAATTTTATGCAGGGGATTATTTTTCTTAGAATTTTGACACTTACATTAATAAAATTTAAAAAAAATTTAATTCTGCTATGATTTTTTAAAAATATTATAAATATTCTAATAGTTTATAACAGCATATTTATAAATTTTCTTAGAGTATACAAAAAGGCAGTGTAAAGAAAAGATTTCGATTAGTGTGGTAATTTAATATATCCTTTTTTCTTTAAAAGAAATATTTAACTCTTGTAAAAATGCTTAGTAATATAAATGTTGCTGAAATTTTAGGTACATTGAAGAAGATATTTTTATTACAATATTAAAAAAATTTAATAATACATTCATACATTTTTATTTTCATCTGGCTTTTATAAAATTTAAATTATTTAATTATAATAAAATTAAATTAGAAAAATAATAGAATATGTTTTCCAGAAAATAGGCAACAACATATTTTTTAAAGTAAGAAAAAGTTCTATCTAAAAACTAAATCAAACAAAATAATTTTTCAATTACTACGACATTTTTAATTTACACTGTGGTAGTTAACATTTTTAGTTGAACATAATATTTAGAACTATTTGATAGGAAAACAGTATATTTTTAGAGAAATATCCAAGTACTTGTATATTAAAAAGAATTGCTAATACATCGCACCATTTTAATATGCTTTTTTAATTTAAGACAGCCTTGTAATTTTATGTGCATGTATTATAAATTTTCCATGGAATTTATGAAATAACATTTTTGAAAACTTATCTCTGAAAAGAAGGCTTTGACAGAAATATTCTGATCGATCGATTATTTCTGATCGATTCTTTCTACATCTAATCGATTATTTCTGATATTAAAAGATATTCTACAACAGAAAGTTTATTATTTTAATTTTTTTTAGAAAATGTTCTATTGTAAAAGCATAAGCCTTGACGCTCATTGTATCATAATTAAAAGAAAAAAAAACTTAACTTAAATAAATCATTACATAATATAAAGGTATGTAAATTAGATCATGATTTCTCACTTTTTTATGAAAAGGTAGCTATTTTTAAAACTATTCTCATGAAAAAAGAATAATTTGATATATTTGTGTGTGACTTCACTATTATTTATCAACATATAATAAAAATTAAAAAAAAAAAAAAAAAAAAAAAAACTCTAAGAAATGAAGTAAGAATCAAAATAAAATTACAAAAATGAAAGAGAAAAATTCTTTTTCAGAGAACTTAAGATCACGCGAATTAAGATTAATTTAAATCATATTTTAGTGAGTTATATTATATATAAATACAATGTCTTTATAAAAAGTAGAGTAAAATATCAAAAGATAGCACTGATTCAAAATAAATCGAAGTATATTTAAAAAAAAATAACAATTCAAAAGACTAGATTTTATTCTTGTTTTACAAAATGTAGATATTAATATTTTAAGATATCAATTTAATAATCAAAGGAAACAAAAATGATGTAAGATAATTCATTCTGTTCATTCTGATAAAACGTAAGAAACAGAAAAAAAAAGAAGCCATAAAAATATCACATATGAAAATTAGAACGTAACATATTTTTAAATCCGTAACTAAAACTGTTATAGTAAATAAATAGAATGAAGAAGTTGCCAAACCCAAAATTATAATTAATAGAAATACGAGCATATAAAACACTAACAGGAAGTTGACAATGTAATGACAATGGCAACATTCTCCCACCTTTTGTATTGCGTATAAACATTCATATTGCAATACAAAACATCACGTACAAAAATAATAATAATAACGAAAAGAAAATGTTATTCTTAACACACAGAAAATTAGTCATTAGAATAGTTCACAAGCCCAATCGTTTCACAGGAACAACTCTTCGACCAAAGCGGGTTTTCTTAAAAGCCTGTGATTGTCCTTCCCGATGCTCATCAGCTTGTGAAGACGTCTTATTCGAATTAGTGGACACGCGGTTGTTATTAGCAGTAATATAAGCGTCATTTTCTATATTTTCAGGTAGGATTTCTGATATTTCAGTCGGACTCATTTCTAAGAAATAGATTCTTTGTATCGGTCGAATGATTCCTCCATTGGCTATACGTAATTTAGCGACTCGCTCGATGTTATCTTTGCCTTTGAACAGCTCAATAACACTTCCTGAAGGCCAGTTTAAACGTTTCACATTATCTGAACCAATGAGAACCACATCTCCAGAGGACAGGATATGTCTTTTCGATGGTAACCTTTTATTTCTTATAAGTTCTGCCAAATATTCCTTTTGGAACCGTGGGCGTAATTGACTGCGTAAGATTTGTAAGTAAAGAACGCGTTTACGCAGATGTTTTGCGTCTCCAATGTCCAAGTCGACACTTTCATTTCCCTTTATATCTTGTATGAAGCCTGAAGGTTCGATAGCGTTCAACTCATTTGGATCATCATAAAGGTATGTAAGTGGACATCCATAGACTATACTTTCACATTCGCAAAGCAAAGTAACCATTACTTCGTACGTTACACAAGCCCTACCTAATACTTTCCTCAAAAGCTGTTTAACGATGCCTATCATTCTTTCCAACCAACCTTCATACCATGGCGCAGCTGGTGGATTAAAATGATATTTAATCTTTTGAATAACACATTCAGCAATAATTTCTTCCCATTTTAGGGTGCTGAGAGCTCTGGACATTCCCAAACATATAGTTCCGTTATCTGAGTACATAACAGAACTACGTCCTCTTTTAGCAAACAATCGCCGCATAGCTTGCATAAATGCTTCGGTGGATAAAAAGGTCACTAATTCTAAGTGTATAGCACAGTATACTGCACATGTGAAAATCACGATCCACGCTTTCTCACCTCTTTTCAAGAAAATAGGACCCGCTAGATCAGCTCCGGTCACTTCAAACGCAGAAACGCGATTGACTTTATCAACAGGAAGTGGAGCATCAACAATTGGCACTATAGGCTTTGATGTATGATTCTTACATATTACACACCTTTGCAATACTTCTTTAACAATCCTCCGGCACCGAGGAATCCAAAATCGTTCACGTAGATGAGACTAGGTAATTTATACTCCAGCATGGTGAAGTTCTTTATGTGTATAATCAATGAGTCTCCTCACAATTGGATGACCTGGTAGAACAATGGGTCTAACAAAGTCCTCTGGATCTTGTCCAAAAATTAGTCTTGATCGAACCTTCAATACGTTATTTTCTTCATAAAACTAATAAACTTCATAAAACTGAATTGTTTTGGTATTCTTCTCCCGTTTATCTGATGGCCATTCTGATTGGATTATTCGTATCAGAACTTCTTCGGCTCTTTCAATTTCTTCGTACGAGAGTTCCTTTGTCAACTTGTAAAAATTTATTCTGATATTCTAGCAAAATCTTAATATCCAAGCAATCATGCGAATGATCTTGGGATGACTGGAAAAGTATAAAAATCTTTCTCCAAAATTTTCTTTGGGTTCATGTGACAACAGTCTTTCGACGTTCCACCATTGCCTCTTGATGTAAGATTATCTCTTTGTATGGCCAAGCATCTGAGCCTTCATAGAGCCATTTTGGACCCTCCCACCATTGACTCTGTAAAAGTTCAGACCAATTACACGAGTGTGAAGGTAAATCTGCTGGATTTATATCTCCAGGGACAAATCGTCAATATTCTACATTTGTCAGTTTTCGTATTTCTTTAATCCTGTTACCCACAAATGTATTCCAGGGTTCTGAGTTATTAATCCATGCTAAGACTATCATTGAATCGGTCCAAAAATATGTCTTCAAAGGCAAATTCAAAGCTTTTAATATTGTCGATGCAATTCTAGCTTCAATGGCAGCTCCTAAAAGCTCCAGATGTGGAATTGTATGCCTTTTAATAGGAGCTACTCTAACTTTTGCTAAAACCAACGGGACTCTTACTTCCAGGTCCAATTCGCATCGAAGGAAAGCACAGCAAGCATACCCATATGCCGAAGAATCTGTAAATATGTCATGGTAGCATTTTCTACACTTCCACTCAGTATTCTACGAGGAATTCTACATTTATTAATGAGATCTAAATGTCTAGCCCAACGCCGATAGCTTAATAGCATATCTGATGGTAATTCATCGTCCCAATCTAATTTATTGCACCAGGCTTTTTGGAGTAGAAGTTTTGGTAAGAGTGTCGCAGGTGAAGTGAAACCAATAGGATCATAAATACTATTAACTATAGAAAGTAGTTTTCTCTTTGAAACAATTTCATTGCATCCATTGTCAATTTGAAGATTAACGCAATATAGCTCATCAGTTTCTGTATCCCACTTAATGCCAAGAACGCTTTGACTTTCCTGATCTTCAATTCCAGTGTGAGCCCAACATCTTAATTCAAAAGATGCTGCATTCATCAATTCCATATCTTGTTTCTCGAATTGTTCTAATTCTTCTTGCTTTTAACACTGATTGTTAAATTATCAACATAGAAACCTTGATTAAGTTTCTCCACAGTCGTCTGAAGAGATTAAAGTTGGTACACAGGTGAACTAAGATGGTGACGAATGCTGGCATTCAAGAGAAATGGACTCGAAGTTACTCCGAAGACAACTCGACAATATCTGACGAACTCTAATTTTGATCTATCCTCAATATTCCACCACAAGAATCTCAAATAGTCACGATCCTCAGGTCGGACACTCAACTGTAAGAAAGCTTGTTTTATATCAGCTATAACTCCTATTGCTCCAGTACGAAACATTAAACATTAAAAAGAGGGGGAAAATCTGCTCTGAAAGACTTTGTCCTACACTTAAACATTCATTTAAAGATGCGTAACCTGATCGTTTGAAGGAAGCATCGAATACTTAGGTATTTCAAAATTTTGTAAGGAAAAGGTTACCATGTTTACTGTAGTTGTCTTCTTCTCACTTCCCAGAATACTCCATCTAAGGCTAGTTTCAATAGTAGATATGCCTGATTTTAGCACTTCGATTCTTAGGGTTAGTATTCTTCCAAGTAAATCAGCCCCAAGCAGCAATCTTATAGGAGGATCTTCTTCTCCAATTTAAGACAATTTCTCCAAGTTAAGACTATGAAAAGGATTTTCAAGTTCAGCTAGCAAATGCTTATCACGTACTCTTGGCAGCATTGTGCAAATTTCTGGCTGATCAAGTACTGACACTTGGGAAGAAAACTCTTTATCGATTCTTCCAAGGTTGATTATATAGCGATAATGATCAGCTTCAGGAGTTCATCCTCCTCCAAATAAACCTTGGGATAAAACTTCCTTCCCTGTAGGTGAAAGTCTAAGTTCTCTTGCTAAGTCCTTTTCTATGTAAGAAAGATGAGAACCGTCGACCAATAAAGCTCGTACATACTAACTTCTTGTTTTCCATTTTTCAATCGTAAAACAAGAGTTTTCAAATAGATCGGTTTTGTAGAGGAAGGAATCGTAAAGAGTGTGGTTATAGTTTCTTCCCTCTTATCCTTTTTAGGAGGAACATTACTTCTAGAGTTAGGCAAATCAGGACATAAGATTACATAGTGTCTCTTTGAACAAATGACACACCGTACATTACTATGACATTTTTTAGCCATGTGCCACTGTTTTAGGCAAACTAAACAAAGTCCCTTCCGTAAGACACTTGACTTCTTTTCTTCTATAGTCATCGTACCAGCTTTACCACAATCTTGACTTAAGTGAAAAATTTTGCAAAAAACGCATTGAATTGTTTCTTGTGTAGCAGATATAAAAGCAGAAGGAATTTCAGGTTTTTGTGAATTAATTACTTCTTTTTTAACCTTACTTTGGCACCCAAATCCAGATCTCGCCAAATTAATCATTTCTTCACCACTAACTTCCTGCCTTAAGAAAGCCATAAGATTTTCCAAAAAGATCTTTGACTGTTTTCTGGAAACCCTGCCTCTTTATTCAAAATGCTGGATGTTCTATGCCTCTCCAAAGCTCTCAACACATCCTCAGGAAAGCAAGATTCCACTAGAGGCGATAAAAAATCTGCAAACTTATCTTTACATCTACCCAACGTGTCTAACGCTCGTAGATGCGACTCTAGTTTATCATATAAAGTTGTTAAATCAACACACTTCCATCCACTAATGGCATTTTTCATTACCATTAGTGGATGGAAGTGTGTTGATTTAAAGATATAATTCTCTTACGTAAACTTCAACTAGTAGACATTTTCTGCTGAATCCGTTCCTTGAGTAACTCAGTCGCTTTAGGATAATTTTCAGTCGTAGGTGGGAAACTCCCTATTAAACAGGCATCTCTAGTTCCAGGAACAATCGCCGAGATCAAATATTGGAATTTGTCTTCAGGTGGCATGTCTTCATCTTCGTGTATTATAGAAAACTGACTCCAGAATCCCAAGAACGACTTTATATCGCCATCAAATTTCTTTAATTCTAACTAATGCAAGCGATATTTTCGATCACAAGATGATTCAACCGATGTGAATCAGTATCCTTTTCGAAGTTTTCAATCTTCAATCTCAAAGATAAATACTGATCCTTATAAATTTCTGCCTCACTAAAATCTTTAGAAGATATATCTTCTTTGTTTACATTAAGCAACTGCTCAGAAATAGATTCCTGTGTCGTATCTAAGCGTTGAAATTTATCAGTCAGTTGCGTACTTAATTCACGAAGTTTAATATCATCTACTTTCGATTTCGCAATTTCCTTATCAATGGTCTTTGCAGTGATCGTAAATATTGCGCGTAAAGCTTTTCGTTTCCATTTCAATGCTTCCATAATTAAAATACTTAAAGAAAGCAATCAAATCTATAAAATAATTTCACGTGCGTACTTTGTTTATAGATTTCCGTTTAAATCTTTAGAAGCAGACCTGTCCACGGACGCCAGATGTCACAAATCGTAATACTTTTTTAAAGTTTTAATCCCTTATTTGAAGAACAACATTGAATTTCACTGCTCAAGCACAAATAACTATTTACAAGAAATATTTAAAACGGCAGACATAACCAGAAAACGTAACATATTTTTAAATCCGTAACTGAAATTGATATAGTAAATAGAATGAAGAAGTTTCCAAACTCAAAATTATATATAATTAATAGAAATACGAGCATATAAAACACTAACAGGAAGTGTTGATAATACAATGACAGTGGCAACGATGCTGGTAATTTTAAAAACATAATAGGAAGTTTTAATCACATGATTTCATTTTGAATGGAAGTTTATATTATTCCTGAATTTTACTGTAATAAAATTAACTTATCTTTTTGAAATTGCAAAATATAATTCATATCTTAAATTAAATGAATAATATATTTTTATTTTTCTTAAAATTTTACATTGACATATTTTTTGTAGTCTTAGGAAAAGGCGCATAAAATCGAATGAAATTATTTTGGAGAATGTAAGATATCTCTGGCTCTCTTTTTAACTCCTTGTAGTTATGTGGGTTAAAATTATTCCAGTTCTAGAGTCTCTCTTTTCAGACATAAGGTCTTTTTATAAATCACCTCATATATTTGAAAGCATTTAAAAAGAAACGATAAATTTTTTTTTAATCAACATTGAATTAACTTGCAATTACTTACATTTTCATACTGCACAACTTTTAGATTTCTCATTTAGGAACAGCATTCTCAGAAAGCTGGTTAGAGTTTTTTATTTTCATTTAATTAAAAATAAGCATTTCAATTTCTATGAGAGTAAATTTATTTACGAACCAAACAAAATATTCGTAGAGATTAATTTAATACCAGCAGTTGAAGTGAAACTGATTTACAAAGTATATACATAAATTTAAAAATTATTATTTTTATGTTAGTTAAAATAAAATCTTGAATAATTTTAATATTATCATACGATTTAAATATTAGTATTAATGTGTTTCTAAGGAACCTATATATATATATATATATATATATATATATATATATATATATATATATATATATATATATATTTGTAAATATAACAATTGTCCTAGTATTGGCAAACAAGGACTAGTTGTTTGCCAATACTAGGACAATTTCGATAATTTAAGAATTATTCTTTCTCAAAATAAACTAATTTTTCTATTTAGTTAATTAGCTTGATGCTACATTAGCATATAAATCTATATTTCTTTTACATTTTTCTGATAAATTCATACAGTGCTTTTAAATTAAAAATAAGAAGAGATTTTTAAATTATAATGTCATAGGGAATGTTATTATTATGCTGTCTTTCTATTTGAGTTAGGGAATATCATAAATTCACCAAATTAGTATACATTAATTAACACAATTTGAATTATTAAATTAATTAAAATGATTCAAAAGCTAAAATCCCAGTGCACCTCTTAGTTGAAATATTTCATGAGTGTTTGTTATTTAAAAAATATGTTTTAGAATTTACTAACTTATAAAAATTTAGACTAAAATAATTTTAAAGTCATTTTCCCCAATGATTTATTAAGAATATGATTAAATGTTTTTAATTATATTACCGCTTAAAATGTTAAATCATAGCAGCAGACTACCATCCCACCTAGGTTCGAATCCCGCACAAGTGCTGTGGAAATCTTGGAATTTAATTTAAATACGTATGCTTTTCTGTTGTGCTAGAAAATTCTTTAATTTACTGAAACTTTGTTCCAGAATTTTTTATATTTGTATAAAAGAGCAAATGACTGAGTAAGCGTGTTAGTTCTCTGCTTTGTCAACAATTACGGAGTGATCAATAAAAAGTTCTGCATAATGTATATACTGTTATTCGAGTTCCCCATTATTATACCTGACAGTATAAAAAATGTATTTTAAAATAAACATTTCATTTTAAGTAAAAATTTTAATTTGAATGTGCAATTAATTCTTTAGTTGCTCTTGTTGTTTAAATTTATCACTGAAGTGAAACGCATCTACAAACGTTGTAAATAAGGTATTCCATTATCCACTCCAAAGCATAATGATGCACATATTTTCAAATGTGCTTTATTTAAATTCAAAATTAAAAACAAGAAAGATATATTTTAATTATCTAATACTAAACATATATTCATATGCTGGTGTTATTTAGTTCCGTTATTTAGATTTCTTGATATAATTTCCTCCCAAACTTTTCTGGAAGATTAGATTAAAATTTCAGTTAAAATTTATTAATCTTTTTTTCTTTCTGTGTTAATAAAGTACTAAAAAAAAAACACACACATTTTTTATAATTTTCTTTCAATTTCATAAGCGAATCCGTTTAATTTTACTTTGAATTTGAAAAATGAAGAAAATTTTATTATTAATCTTAAAAACTACATTAAAAAATTCCCGAAAGAATTAAAATTATTGGAAGACCCAATTTCATCTTAATTAAGAGATAGTTGGGAATATTCGTGAATAGAAAAATTACTGATGCTTGCAATCCTCTACTTAAATGGAATATATAAATTAAATAAACATACAGAGCTGCTTGAACACACCCGACTGATTTTGAAAGAAAATAAAACGAGCTTAACTTATTCGAAACGTAAAAGTCTTAATAAATAAAAATATTTCTAAGTAAATAATCAGGAATGTTATTCTGTATGATAGATTATAGTTACGGATTTGAAGAAAATACTATGTTTCAAAAATAAATTTGATGAAAAGAAAAAAAAGTTCGCAAAAATTCCTAAAAGCCTTTGTGGTAAGCTACTTTTACAGACAGAAGCAAATAACAAAATTGTGATTGGCAAAAATTAAAAACGTAGGATATGATAATTTTACCATATCCTACACTTTTATTATGATTTTTATGCAAAATGCCTTGGTTTTGTCGTTACGATATTCAAGCAAAATACAGGATGACAACAATCTTTTTTTCTATTACTAAGTACAAATAATGCTCAGTGGTTATTAGAACCTCATGGTATATTTTGTGATAAGAACAAAAATAGTTAAACAAAGAAATGTGTGCAAATATTTTAAGAACAAACTCTTAGTTTTTACTACATTAATCATTTACACAATGACGCTCTATGAGGGTTTTATACACTGCAAGATTAGCCAAAGATGGTTCTAGCCCACATAATTTTTAGCTAGTAGTTGCTCCTAGTAAAAAACGCACATCTTGGTTTCAAAAAATAAACTGGCAATTTCAAAATATAGTAATATTCGATATTTTTAAGAATACGGAATACTTGGAAGGTGGGAGATCTAATTTTAAGGTGGAAAATTAACTTTGTTCGAAACGTTTGCTTTCCACATTAAAATTATATCCTTCATGTTGATCAGCAAAGATTTAAATGATGAGGTACCAAATGCTTGTATGAAAAATGATTCCAACGATGAATTTATTAGATCTTGAAGTCAAAACTTTGAGATCGTTTTTGTTTTTCTACGCGTTCCAAAGCAGCGTTTCGGGAAAAGCAAAATGATGATCACTGAAGATGGCAAAGAAGTTTACTGTTTTCAAAAATAGACATTAAATAAGGAATATCGTAATATTTTTCTTTAATTACATGGTGGCAATGCAGAAAGAAAAGGAAATCCGGTGTCCTACACACTTTTTTCTAGTTTCAGTGAGATTATTCCTTGAGGACAGTTTTAAAAGGTATAAAGGAATAAGAACCACTAATCTTATGTGTGATGTGTATTATTATGATACATAATTCATTCCTTCCGTGCAGCCGTTCTTACTTCATTCCTAGACAAAAATTCGACACACGAACAGAATAGAAAATTTTATTTACAACATAGATAATGGCACATTCTGTCATATCTTTTTAACACAAAGATAAACATGACCTATCTTTTTAACACAAGGATAAATAGGACGCATCTTTTTAACACAAAACAAACATGATGCATCTTTTTAACACAAAGATAAACATGATACATCTTTTTAACACTAAGACAAACATGATGCATCTTTTTAACACTAAGATAAACATGAGGCATCTTTTATGCACAAATAAAAGTTACAATATTTCCCACTAGAATCTTTATGCTGGAAACAAATTCTCTAAATCTCTATATATTAATCCTATGTGCCTGATATATCGGATAGAGAAGTTTAGAGAATATCACATATTAAAAATCAATATAAAT
The DNA here is from genome assembly GCA_030067965.1 of Latrodectus elegans. NCBI lineage: Eukaryota > Metazoa > Arthropoda > Arachnida > Araneae > Theridiidae > Latrodectus > Latrodectus elegans. The sequence goes on along the minus strand of CM057814.1, from coordinate 78,976,620 downwards.
ATTACTCACTATAGGAAACGTGGAAAATTAACAACTTAAACTGCAATAAGAAAGTTAGGGGCCTCAATTAAATTATTGTTAAATTCCTAATAAAATTATATACATTTTCAACTAAATAATGGATTACGTTATCTAATTTATTTTTAATATTTTCTTAACAAGCTGAAAATATTTACTAGTATTCATATATAGAAAAAATTGAATTTAATTCTGTAATTGAACGCTTCTAAAGAAATTCTCACATTTTATTTAATGAAATATTAATGGTTGTGTAAAATTATCTTTAGATACTTATATTATTAGATTAGTACGACCAACAAGTTTTTTCATTTGCTGCCTGAGCGCTAAAAAACATCTTTTTGAAAGGTTTCATCTAAATTTTATTCAGTAAACTATTTTTGAAAATGAATTTGAAGAACATGATATGTGCTACCATGCGGCGTCTTAATTGTTACCACATTTAATTTACCTAAGCATTTAACTACTGATGAGTGACATCACATTACCATAGTAATCAATCAATCAATCAATTGTTGAAGAAACCAATCATACTTCTATAAAAAGCAAAAAGTCATTAAAGACTGGCAATTAACCAATAAATCATGCATATAGTTGCTAAAGACAAAATTTGATATCGCGAAGAGGATAGTCTAAAACAGCTGAAGATTTATAGGACTATATTGAGAATTCACTCAAAAGGAAATTAAACTGCTGAGAAAACAAAACAGAGTTTTAAAACGACCATAGATAATTCTGAATAATAAAACTGTCAAAAATTGAGACTAATGCTCTTCTAAAACAGTGTATTTCATAAGAATAAAATTTTATTCTTCTGATTTAACAACAGTTATATGAAATAATACTTAAAAGAGCTTAAAAACATTTCAGTTATATTGTGTGAAAAGTAATTACGCCTATACAAATATAGCACAATTGTTGATTATTCGGCTAATCAGTTTACCATTAATTTTACAGCATTTGCAAAACAGCACTGCGTTCTGGAAGTATGTTTATATGTCAGAAATAACTTCTCGGAAAATAAATAAACATAAGAAAATAAAAGATACATTTATATGCAATATAGAGAAAGTAATATAGATTTCTGTACTGCGAACATGATATACAATAACAGACAATGATACTACATCTAATATTTGTTCGAAACAATGAGTAACAATCTAATATTTGTTCGAAACAATGAGTAACAATCTAATATTTGTTCGAAACAATGAGTAACAATCTAATATTTGTTCGAAACAATGAGTAACAATCTAATATTTGTTCGAAACAATGAGTAACAATCTAATATTTGTTCGAAACAATGATAGAAACAAACGTAAATCATTATCGCGTACAGTTTGCAAAGGTTATTCACTTAATCTCATTTAACAAAAATGAAATTATTTCGATCTAGTTGATGCAACCGTGTTGGAAATACATCAGAAAAAATAAATCGTGATTCGAAAGGGAATGCGAAGTATGTTGAATTCTGCACCTTCACTGAGAGAGTTTTCAAAATATTTTCAACCAGGATTTTCTATGAGATTTTGATTCTCGTCTGCACACATTACCAACATTCTAGATGTTCTGAATTTGGATATGAAACTCTATAATTCACGCTCTGTATATAGAGTTCCAGTGGCTCAGTAGCTTCGCGCCACTTCCCGTTAAAACCAGCAAACTGAAGCATATTTGATGCTGGCACCGATTGAGATGGTGACAACATCTCCTTCACAGGGTTGTTGGAGCTCCGTGAGTAGGCGAACGTGTCCACTTTAATCTGTAGCGTCCTAAGTCCTTATTGTGGCAAAATATTTTTTTATCCACGCTCACACTTTTAATATTTTTTATATCATTTAACGTATAAAAAGCAACATTTTACTATTTGTATTTTTCAATCGCCGATTTTTCAATATATTTTCAAATGTATTGATTGCAGGAAAATAACTCTTTTCCAATTCACAGATTCCTGTTTTACAGCCATTTTTATTTTGTTTATTTTATGTAATTTTTTTTTAAATCTTTATATTTTGGATTAATTATATATAAACCTTTTGAATTTCTAAATTTAAATTGTTAAATTTTAATCTTGAGAATTAAATTTTGATATTTAAATGTATCCAGAATGTACTTAAATTACACACATTGAAATTTGCGTAGTTACAATATCCTCTTAACCGGCTATCCCGAATTAACTCGGGCAAAAAATTCTGTTCGTTTTCCGGCTATCCCTAGCCACTTCGTAGGGGCATCTGGTTTCACTGCAATTCTTCAAATTCAACCCCCAAAATTGACGGATTACCGTGAAATCGTAGTTGGGGAACTTATTTATTGAATGGTTACGGTTGATTTAACTAATGCGAGCGAAAAATCGAAAGTGTTTCAAGGAAGTAAGGGCTTTCTAATTACGTTTTACGTTTCTATATTTATTCGTATTTAGATTTTCATAATTTCTTATTTTCACTTTTTTATATCAAGTTCTTAAATTAACATTTTTTAGTTCCTTTGTATAACACACAAACACATATATGTATATACGCAAAACCAGAATGACGAATCGACAATATGGCACTTCAATAATTTGTTCTGGCCAGCTGAAAGCGATTTATTGACACGCTCACCAGGAGTATATCACTAGACAGATGTTTCCAATATAACTTGATTGCAAATGTGCATCCACTATATCATTTCTACATTTGATTCCAATTTACTTAGGAATTTGTCAATACTGTCATCCTGATGTCAAATTAATATAATCAGAAGCACCAATCGATCATTCTGCTATCTAATTATTATTCAAATTGTTAATAATTTAAAATTAACTCCGTGTGCATTAATTTCCTGTTTACTCGAGAATTTTACTAAATATGTTTTGAAATTTTTTATATTTTTGGTAGCTTCACACTACTTAAAATTTCAGTACACATATTTCAACCATTGTATAATATACCAAGATCAAAGTATTCACAAAAAAATGGGGGGGGGGAATCCTATTACATAAGTATTTTCGAATTTTAGAATGGGAATTGTGTTACTTATTGTCCACATAAAAATATATTATTTTGTTACGATTGAGGTCTATAGCTTCACAATAAAGCTATTATTTTTGGCAAGAAGACTAATTTTAATTCAAACTTTCACCTAATTTACATTTTGGTATAGGACTGGCGAATGACATTAAAATACCTCAAAAATTGCTAATTTTTTTTCAAAATTACGGATATTATAAGCCAATATTTTGTAAATATAATTTAAAATCATGGAATAAAAGTTAAAGTTTCTAGCAAATAACAGAAAATATGAAATTTCCTTTGTCATGTAAAAGAAATATTTTCATTTACTAATTTAATGATTACCTTTTAAGTGTTAAGCTTTTTTTTTTCTCATATACATCAATATCTAACAGCATTGAACTAAAGATTATACTTTTACCTTCTTGAAACAGAATATTTCAAATAAGCACTATGTTAAAACTTTTTTGTTCCTTTCGAGTGCTTTTGAAAACAAAGTTTAATGACCTAATCCTAATATTAAACAAAATAATTTGACCTTCAATAAGATGTTTCTAACATAATAAATAAAATTTATCTTTATGGTAAGATAATAAATTATGATATGTGTTTTTAATTGATTAAATTTATTACAAAATTAATACTGTCGAACTAGACACAGTATTCATTTCTGGTTAGTGAATTTATCCTTACAAAAATGAATCTTGTGAATATTTACTTCTTTAATCAAAACTATTTAAAAATATTTGATTAATCAAATTAAAAGTACCTAAATATTTTTATTTTATAACCATTAAAAAAAGAAAGAAGTTAAATCATTACTGTACTATAGTACTTATTTAAAAAAAATCTTTAAATTTACTGATTTTAATGATTTGCATGTCAAAGCAGTCATAATTCTGTGAAGGGTAAAATATTTAATGTAGGCTAATTTGAATATGTGAAAAAAAAATGTGATATTGGCCAGTTCTATATTAAATATTCAGTTATTAGAATACTATTGTAAACAATAGCGTGTTAAGAATTCCCTGTTTTTATATTTTTGCCATCATTTTTCTTTTGAATGAAAATTTTCATACGAGAGACGCATTAATTTTAATAATGCAAAACACTTTAATACTAAAAGATATATAATAACAATACGGGTTCTGGAGTGATAATTTTACATAATTAGAAACAGCAACCTTTCAGTAAGAGGAATTTAATATGAAAAATTTGCATTCAAAATTTTTCACCAAAATTTCATTTGCTATCAGTAATTTACTACATTCTCAATACTTGCTATATGAAGTTAGGCAATTAAGTTAGCTTTCAATTTTTTTAAATTAAAAATATACGATATTTAAATTCTTCAATTTGTATGTATTAAAGCAACAGAACAGTTTCTTTTTATGATTTGTAAAATTATTTGATGATTTTAAAAATATAGTATTGATTTTGAAAAGTATCTGCAATGATTACCAATCAACAATTAAACAGCTAATTAACTCATTATTACAGCCATTTGAAATTCTGACATTTTTAACTATATGGGAAATTAAAAAAAATTTCTGATTTTTAATAAAAAGAAATGATTGAAACAATTATATATGTATAGCTAAATGATATTTTAAAAATTATAATAATATGATATTCACTGTAATAGCTATCTTATATATATTTTTATTTATTTAAGATTTTAAATACAAAAACTGCTTGGAAATAAATTAAATTTCCTGATAATTTACAAAATAATTAAATAAAATCCATATTTAGTGTAATAAAAAATTATAATGAGAGCTAGAAGAAATTTTCGAGAAAAACACTCACAAAACAAACTGCGAACACATATTGGTTTCTTTAGCTGACAGGGATTGATGGGCTTCCCCGTTGTAAGCCATTATAATGCTATTATTGTAAGGTGGTCCAGGAAATACGTCTCATCAAGAATTAGAAGCTTTTATATTCTTGAGAAGTGTTAAAGGGGGAAAAATTGCATTATAGTGAAAGCCAAAATATGCTGCCATCGCAAAGCAAAAATGAATCACTTTCTTCACAGAACCCCAGATGGTTTAGGAGATATAATTCAAACAATTAAAGCTATATACCATAATACAATCAAGCTTTAATTATTTATTTTTTTATCTGAAAATTTTTACTTACAATTGAGAACAAAATTTCAGGAATATTGGTTTTCTTAAATGAAAAAAAGTAATAGATTTTAAAATTTAAATATTAATCAAGTTTTCCTTAAAAATAAATTTTTTTATTGTCATTAATTTTTAATTACATTAAAAATAAATTTCTTGCATTGAAAACAATTCTAAAAAAAATGAAATACTAGTTTTCGACTCTTTTTAAGAGAATTTCCATCAGACCATAAAATAATCTCAATATAGTATATGAATGTAACTTTGCATGTCTTGATTTTGGGTGAGACAAACAAGGCATTAGTAATGTAGAAATGGATCGTACATAGTTTTGGAAACGTGCATTATAAAGACAGCATTCAGTTATAAAATTATTTAAAGTAAAAGCAGGTAAGCAACATAAAGAATTTAAGACATATAGAATTTTTTTTATATAATTAAGATATTTTCTCTAGTAATTAATTCTTTACATACCTGTAATACCAAGATTATTTTTCTCTGAAATATTTAAATGATAGCAACTCAATTTATGGTAAAAAATTCAAGTTTGTATACAATATCTGTTTTTTGCGTTATTATCAAATTGAACATTTGTCATTGCACCAAACAAATATTAACAGCTTTTTCGTTTGGACTATATTCATTTGAACATTTCTTTAACAAATACAGATGATTTTTTTTATCAAAAATTAAATGGAAGTAAAATGGGGAAATTTGTATATTTTTTATAATATTTATTAATTAAGATACTGAAATATAAGATTTCAACACAAGAGACAAAATTACAATATTTTATCAAATGCGGGGAACTAACTTGGAATGCCTGTTCTATTTCAGAACTTTTAAAAACTGATGTTATGCATAAATTTCCCTTCAAAATAATAGACTATATTAGTGTCTGTCATGACTGTTTTCAGTAATAAATTTGTTTAATGGTAAAATCTTTAATTTCCGTAACATACTTCTTACGCCCTTCAATGACTTTATGAGTCGCCTGAGAGAGTTAGGAATATTATAAGCAGCCGTGAAACAGAGAGACTGAAAGATGGTCCTTGAATCAATATGTTCCTTCTTCATTGGCCCGCCAGCCTAGGATGGGACAAGATCTTCAATTGAATCAAATTCCAGGTTGTCCTCTTCATGGATATTCTTCCAGTTTTTAATTTTAAGAATTTTAAAATCTGTTACAAGGTTGCCGATCCACCGAATCATTGATTTTCACCTTTTCCCGGTTGACTTCGAAGATACTTTTTGTGGCTCGATCTTCATTTTAATCACATATCCTCAATATGTTTTTAATACCATTTTAGCTAAAATTATTTAAGACAAGCGAATCCATGGACGCGTTTATTAAAAGCGTGACCTACATTCATGACTATTTTGAAAAAAAAAGTTAAAGGATCACATTTAGGAAAGTGACTGAATGCGCGCTTGATATATAATCACCATCATAAGAAGTGCTATAGCTCAAGATGGGGTAAAGTTTTCCGAATGAGATATTTATAGAGACAACTTTACTAGCTGCGAAATTTCTTCATTTTTTTAATTTTGATTACTAAACAATCTTTTTTACGACATCTATTCACAGAAGTTTCTCTTCGCGTTACTTATTCAATTGAAATATTTCTTTTAATATGTAATAGATTTTCTTATTCTTAACTGAAGATGACGCCCACTTAAGTAAGCAACCCCCAACTTGATTAAGGATAGTTTGGGCGGTTTTTTTCTTTATGATTATACTTAACAAGCCTAACTTAACTAAGGTAACATATTTTAGTGTAGTGAATATCTTTCACATTAAAAATTTACTATAATTCAGACAAAGCATATAAACAAATTTTTCGCCAGATATCACTTTTTTGAATTCCGCATAAAATATAACTCAAGAGCTTATGCTCAAACCACCCAAAATAGCAGCCAAAAGTAAATGGACCTTGTAGAGTGATAGTTTGTTTTTCTAAATTGAAATGTAGATTTTAATAAACTTTAATCCAACAAAAAATGCTTAACCTCAGCTATAAATCTCTTTATTTCTGCTTGTGATATGAAGACATTTATTTCTTGCCTTGGTAAGCACAGAGTAATGAAATCTCAATGGCTATTTTAATCAAATTTCTCGCAGAATAAACTATGCATCTCTAAATTCAATGTCAACAATCATAAATAAAAATGTTTACTAAAACACTTAAATCATCCCCTCATGAATCCCATCCGAAATTTTTTGTTTATATTGGAATCAAAACTGAAAAAAAAGATACTTTGTCACGCTTGTTGTAATCATAGCTTCTATATTATATTAAAGAAGTTGAAGAAAAATGATGAATGACGAAGTTAGTAAACTTTATGAATTGGTTATCAATAAATGATGAAATGTTAATTCTTGCAGTTAGATAAATATTTTGGAAAAAAAAACTGTTATGTAATTCTAAATCCACTTTTGATAAACTTGAGAGTCTTCGATGAACATACAAATACTCAGATATGCATCTCCAGAATCGAAACCGAAACCCCTTATTCGAGACGGTTCAGAGTTAGAACAATACAACTCGAAAGATTCACTACCATTTTGACGTACTCTACCCTTCTCTCTCACATACATAGAAAAAAAAATTTAATAGAGTTTTAAAAATACTTTCAAACGCGATAGTAAAACACTTTGTTTTTGTAAAGAATTGGATATGAGCTTATTCTTTTCAATCAACAAAACGTCTTATATAAATAATAACTTTATTTACTTTTTAAACTTTTCATAATAAGAATTTATTTTTGAATACTTCATTGGTAATAATATTTTAATTGCTGCAGAAAAGGAAGTTATTCTTTATAGTCTACAAAAATTTCCATCATTAGTTTCCTTTTAGTAGACACTATTAAAAATTTTCATCGTTTTAAATAGAACAAATTTTTAGGCAATTTTTTTTTCTAATATAACTTTTTTAACAAAGAAATGACACCGAGTAATACATAGAAGTTGATATCAACAAAGAAAAAAATTTTTTTATAGATTTTGCGTTGCTTAATTCAAGTGTATTATTTATTTCATGAGATTTTTTTTCCACGGATCATCAATTATTCAACAAAATCATTCAAGCTGCAGTTTAACAGGGGAAACGCAGATTAATTCCTAAAACGCAATAGCGCAAACGAAATCTTTCACCTGCAGATCTTAAGATCTTTAAACATTATGCGTTGGAAAAATTTATTTTTTCTCGTTTATTGATTCTGTTTCTCAATTTTAATTATCTATCTGTTTTATGGGAATGAAATGTAAATCTATAGTAGGGATATTTAATTAATATTTTTCCCTAATTTTATTAAACTTCATGTTGCTTTCGTCAAGGACATGTTTCCCTTCAAAACAAACGGTGTTTTCATGTTCAAATGAACAAGTGTTCGAGTTTTCATGCTCAAATCAAACGTTTTAATATCATAGTCCAACGGAATAATCATTTTAGTGAAGCATTTTTACTCCGAGTGATCGTAACAGATTTCATTACTCCTTAGTTACTTTCAAATGAAAATTAATGTTCTCAAAATCCTACTAAACAAGGATAAAGATTCTCTTACAGAATATCAGCTACTGAAAAAAGAAAAGAATATTACCAATGACAGTGACTAGAAGTTTTTGAGACCGCTTTGTAAGATGCTATTACACCAATACTGTTATCAATCTAGCTATAATAGATAATGCCAGTATCTGTGATTCACCATGCAGCCTTGAATGAAAAGTAAATGTACAGACTAATCAAAAAGGATTATTATTAAAATACAGAAGAATCCATTATCTCTAAGGAAATTTTTAAAAAATGCATCTAAATTAAAGTGATTCAAAATCCTGAAAAAATGTATAGTAAAAAATACAAAATGTTTAAAATTCACAATTGTAGATCAAAAATATATTGAAATAAAATATATTTCGAGATAAAATGGCGACTTATTAACAAACCAAAAATGAAGTTGAAGTTCGAGTGTTTATGCTAAAATTTATTTGAACGATAATATCTGCTCTGTATATAGCTCTACATGATTGTCACTTATATATTTAGGCAATGGAAAATTAAGAGATTAAAATTAAAAATTTTAGCTGCATCGCTAAGATATACAATGAATCTGAAAAAAAAATACTGAGCGACTAGAAGAAGAATAAGATATATTACCATAAGGTGCCCAGTACCGTAAGAAGAAGAAGAAGAAATAAGATATATTACTATAGAAAATGTTTTTCAAAAAAGATCATTTTAAGAATGATACCATTAAATTTCGACTTCATGTTAATGTTTTATTTGAAAATATTAAACTGAAAATTTTTCAAGAAAAGAGCTATCCAGAATTAAGATTATGTACAAAAGAATAATTATAAAAATGATATGTGAAAAACTTGGAAGATGTTTAAGGAAAACATGAAGGATGTCAAGCTTTCTTATACCTTGCATATCTTTTAATAGAGTTAGCTAGATGGTAAAAATATGGTGATAGAACAAAAAAGCAATGAAAAAATTGATTAAATTTTAATCAAGAATGAAAACAAGTTTTTAATGGGGAGTCGTATGTAAAAAATCCAGAAAGCTTATAAAAGTAACCATCAATTAATGGATAAAAAAACAATTTTTCATACGGATTGTAAATCCATAATATTGATGTAATCTATTTCAAAGATACTAGAATGAATATGTCAGAGTTTTCTGTAGCAAAGAATTCTTCACGTTTAGAAATGAAATATTCCAGAAAAGTGCACAAGAAAAGTACAACTTTTAGATTGAAGTCCTTCTTAGAAATGAATTGAATACCATATATAATATGTGAAAAATTAAAAAATATGTCATTTAAGATCACTCTACAGAAAAATAATAATGATTGTGAAAGTTATTTTATTCGTATTAGACTAGTTTTCAACATTTTGCTTACAAATATCGTCAAATGTGCTATCTTAAAACTGCGTTTTTGTTAGAATTTAATAGATAATTTTCAAAATGATTAAAATTTAGTTCCATTTTCATAAGCATTTATATTTATTCGCTTATGCTTATGATTCATTTGCTTATGAAATAAACATTTATTTCATAAGCATTTTAGGATTTTTTTCAATACGTTTTCTCAATTCTAAGTGTTACTTTTACGAGCCATACAATCGAAAACTTTTATTTTTATTCATAAAACTGCAACACTTTAAATAATAAAAAATAAAAATAGAATTTGAATTTGGAAAAAATAAGCAAAACATAAAAGAATACAAAAAAATAAAATAAAAAAATCAAGCCCGAAACTTGTTCAGTGCGGAACTTGAAATCATTAATTATCCTTGATTTTAAAGCAATTTTTTTTTTTAATACGCAACTGACACTTCGCGCGGATACGTTTACTGTATTTTCCCCCACTGCAATATGCACCTTTTTTTTTTATTAAATTTTTGGGAGCATATGAAATATACCTTGTGTCCATTGAGGTGATTTCACATCATATATTTATAAAATTTATAAGCTATGTATGCAAAAATGTGTATTTAGTAATATATGTATATCAACTCGGAACCCAAAATGAATTTAAAATCATCTTTTTATTTAATACTCAAGCCCATTTCCGGAGACCCCTGCAGAGCGATCGGGAAAGACATTCTTCGCATTATCAGAACGTCACGGGTTCTATACAGGTCGTGATCGAAATATCCTTCAAGTGAGGAGATACTTCTGGAGGTGGTCTTTGCGCATCCAAATTATTCTGACCTATTCAAAGAAAATGCAGTCTTTTCCTTTAGATTGCTCTACAATATTGATAAAGAGAAGTTCCACCACACATTCCTTTGGATATGGAGAAAGATCTAATAAAATTAATATAGCTCATTGACCAATCAATTAGAATAATTTACAACATCATGCATATTTTTTTATAAAAATCAAAACGTATATAAATTACCAGTTGGTTTTAATAACTGTTATGCAAATATTTAATAGTGGGATAATTTGGAATACACATAAAGTACATTTAATATTAGTTTATACCTATTAAGCAATTAAAACTAATTTTAAAGTGTGGCGTATCTATATATATATAATATTACTGAAATATTCTTCGATACATGTATCTAAATATAAATGGTTCCTTCATACTCAAATCAAAAGTACCGAGTTTGGCCATCGTCATTTTTAAGTTTAGTAATATAGGCTTTAATTTCTTAATCAATTGAGTCTTATTTCTTTTAACCAAAGAACACTTCCAAATCATGTTAAACGATAATTATCAAATCTTATTTAACTTATAATTGGTCTTGAAGCCACCAAAAATTACATATATTTTTTTAAGTAAATAAAAATAATTATGTACCTTATTAAATACGCAAATAGTTAGTTGAGACTTGGGCATCTTCATTTTGAAAATTAGTCGTTATAGATACTTGATTTTTCTTGTTTCTACAATATTGTTTCTTCCTCATAAAATTCGCAAAATTTTCGAGAAATCTTAAAATTTCCTAATGTTATAAAGCTTCATTTTGTGAATCTGCCTTCATTCTGAATAAAATAGAAATTTTAAATCTATCTAGTTTACGCAAATATATTGCTAAAAACAAAGAATATTTTCCAATCAATTTCCGAATTACAAAACAGGACCAATTCACTCATAACCACATGACAATTTCTCGTCGAATATTTTAATACACAGTCGACAATTATTAATAGATATTCATGACTGAACAAGGAATTGCATAATTCTAAACTTCATATTTCCTTAATAGATTACACATAAAAAACACATTAATGTTATTTCTGTTTCCTAATTAAGTATTATTTTTATTTCGCCATCCACATTTAATGATTTTCTCATTCAAATCAATGTAATATTTTTATTGTGTACATTAATGTGTGATTTTATGCTTTCTAATACCATACATAACTAATCAGAACAATAATAAACCAAACATTAATCAATATATGGAAGAGCAAACAACCGTCATTAATTGATTGAAGTAGATTGATAACGCAAGTCACGCAACTCCAGCAAATTCATGCCTGCCATTTTCCATACATACATATATATATATATATATATATATATATATATATATATATATATATATATATATATATATATATTTATATATATATATATATAACTATATATATATATATATATATAAATATATATATATATATATATATATATATATATATACAGTGTCTCATAAAAGTGATGGGACACTTGTGCTTTACAAAAGGAAACTGTATTAAAATAAATTAAAAATATATGTACACATTTTTTGTGGGTGTGTTTCTTACTTAAATTTAGTAACAGTTATTAAATAACATATATTTCGTCAAAATATTAAAATATTAATTAAATAAAAATACAATTGTTTAGAACGGAGCAAAAAATAGCTCACATAAGTAATAGGACACCATTACATATGCAGCAAAAATATAGTCTAAAATAAGCAATAAAAATATTTTTGGGTATTTTATTTTTACTCAAAAGCAATTGGCAATAATTTATAAAGTCGTCTGCAGTATTTCTCTCCAGATTGTTTGGAAATTTTTGTGATTTTTAGCTAAGTCCAGACAGGAATGCTAAACGGAAAAAAACTTTCCCTGAAATTTGAAAATTAGTTATTCATTTGCATATTGAAAGTGGAAAATCTATTAGAGAAACTGCTGAAACAGTAAACTTGAGTCATTCAACAGTTATCAATATCATAAAATGACATAAAAAGAATCATATGATTCAGAATAAAAGAAGACATGGCCAGCCTTCAATAATATCCAATGGAATACAGCGAATTGTCGTTAAAATTATTAAAAAAAATCCAAGTATGAGTGCTCCAAAAGTTGCTGCTAATTTACAAGCATTATATAGTCAAATTGTTAATCCTGAGACTAATAGAAGAGTAATTCGATCTGCTGGATTTCACGGTAGAGTTGCTAGGAAAAAATTCTTCATTAGTGAAAAGAATAGAAAAGTCAGATTGGCTTTCGCAAAATCCAACATAAATAAAAATTCTGATTACTGGAATAAAGTTATATTTGCTGATGAGAGTAAATTTAATATATTTTGTCCTTGTGTTGTAGAATCTTGGTGTGGAGAAAACCGAGTGAATTTCTTAAACAATTCTTGGTACCAAAAGTAAAACATTATGGAAGAGAAATTATGGTATGCGGGTGTATGTCATCCGCTGGAGTTGATAATCTTGTTTTTATTGACAGTAAATTGGATCAGTACAAGTATATTGACATTCTAAAATTCTAAAGCAAAATTTGAAATCTTCAGTAATAAAATTGAACCTTAATAATGATTTTAAATTTTACCAGGTCAATGACCCCAAGCACACTGCTTTGAACGTTAGACTCTGTCTGCTGTATAACTATCCTGAAATAATAAAAACACCACCACAATCTCCAGATTTAAATCCCATAGAGAATATTTGGCAAAAATTGGATTCAAGAATTCGCAAATACACCATTTCTTCAAAACAACAATAAAAATCGGTGCATGAAGAAGAATGGGGTGAAATCATTCCAGAAATCAGAAAAAAATTAGTCAAATCCATCCCAAGAAATTGAAATCATGTTTTAAAAGTAAAAGAAAATCCAACAAAATATTAAAACATTTTAAAACCTAAAATTTTTGGATAAATATTTGATGGAAAAGTAAATGTCCCATCACTTATATGAACTTTTTTTTTTTTTTTTTTTTTTTTTTTTTTTTTTTTACGCTCCGGTCTAAGCAATTGCATTTTTATTTAATTAATATTTTGACAAAATGTATGTTATGTAATAATTGTTGCTAAATCTAAATATGAAACACACGCCAGAAAAAATTTTTACATTTATTTTTAATTTATTTTATTATAGTTTCCTTTTGTAAAGCACAAGTGTCCCATCACTTTTTTGAGACACTGTATATATATATATATATATATATATATATATATATATATATATATATATATATATATATATATATATATATATATATATATATATATATATATATATATATATATATATATATATATAATTTATTTATATGTAGTGCAAAATAAAATAAAAAATTTGCTTTAAAGAAATTTAAATTATAAATTTTCCAATAATTAAAGTAACATAAAAATTATATTTTTTAGTTTTATGTGTTTTTAGGAAGTCACATTTTTGTAAATGAAGATGTATTTTATAAACAAAAGTTCGATATATATTGAAGTTTCAAGTCACCTGATTTACATACCATTTTTTCATTTAATACAAAAGAAAAACAAACCTTATTTATTGAAAATTTATTAACAAAATATCCAAAAGTAAAACTAGCAAACACTCAATTAAAATTAAATTTAATGAATTTATTACATTTTTACTGCAGAAGTTATCGCAAAAATTTGTTTTTCTGAATATCATTTTTCATTTCTTTTGTAACAACAACATAACTTTAAAATGTCAAATATAACTTTGAAATGTATATTTTTGCTGAAAAAACATTCTGAACAGATTAATTATTTTAACAAGTACTGATTAAAAACGTAAGACACCAGCATCACGCAAATATTTACATTATTTTAATATTTAATCAGAGTATAAAAGTACAAAAAATGAGAATTTTATTTACATATTAAAGCTTACATTCTGTTATATTTTTGTTAAAAATTCTCTATAGTAATAAAAATCTATAGCCGAACTTTCCAAATTTTATAAATATTTTCCAATCTAAAATATTTTGCAAATGCTTCTTATTTGCTCAACAAAAATTATGAATGTTTTTGTTTTGTATCATATATTTGTTTTCCAGCTTTTGACAAAGATTTTTCTCCGATTGCTAATTGTAGCCTATAGTCATCCAATTCTATAACACACTCAATTTTCAATTAATTAAATACATAATGTTTAATCAAATATGAATTTTGCCTTAGAATTGTAATTTAGAAATATAGGTTATAACTGCATACTAAAACAGCATCATTCCTGTAACTATAAATTAAATCACATTATATTTGTTACCATAGAAATGGCGTTAATAAGAGAACTATCTAAGGGAGAGTAAAGAATGACAATTTGCAAAAATGATTTCAACTGATTGATTTAATATTATCCAGCATTACTTTCTTTTATCAATAATAGATTACTTCGTTTATGGTAAAGAGAATTATAGAAAAACTTCAATAATACAAATTAAAATAGTGTCAATTACATACCAGCTACATAAAATACCAGTTATATTGTTTATTAGCTACATAAAATATCAATTACATTGTTTGGTCATCAAACTTCCAGCCTTTGATATTTTCTCAATTCAGCAAGAGCATTGGATGGTGATAAATACTCGTCCACGTGGCCTGTTGTAATTGCTCAAGTACCGTCGTTGGAAAAACACAATGTAAATGTGTGATCACCAATGAATTGTGAATGACCAAAAATTCAAAAATCACCAATCAATTGTGAATGACCTGCAGACAATCGGATCACGTCAAGATCCTGAAAGAAGTAATCGCAACACGGAATGTGCATTATTCAGTGAGAACTCTCCAGTAAGAGAAACATTGAATGAGTACCACAGAAGCAATACTCTAGGACAAGTGTTTTGACAATAGATTTTGACTCTAGACAAACTCTTTAGTAGTTGTACAAGAGACACAAATAGGAAAATCTATAGCAATCAAAGAGCAACACGATGAAAATAATAATTTAAAGTGTAATTAAATCTAATCCATCGATTTATTTTAAAAGATGCGGATATAATTTCAAATATATTCACATACTTGTTAAAAAAGAAAAATAATTAATCTTCAAGTACTTATTATCTACCATTGTTTATTAAAATTCATTTATATATTTTTTGAGACTTATAATGATTAGTAAATGTTAAAGCATGCCTAATTTTTTATATAAATAAAATTAATTGAATTAGAAAATTAATTAATCTAATATAAAATATAAAAATGCAATCACTTCTGAAAATATAATAAGATGAAACAGAAATATGCACAATCATTTCAAAAAATATTTTATGCAGTTTTGCATCCGCCGTGATTTATTGTAGTTTCTTTCAACTTTCAAAGTGGTTTGAATCTTTTTTCTTACTGCAGAGTAAATGTATGTGAAAACAGCGATATCAGAGCTGTTACATATTTTCTTGTTGACTCTTGATTAGCTGTAATCGTTTAGTTCCCTGTCGCTCAAAAATTCAAACGATTCGGGAATATCTAAGTCTTCCAAATGATTTAATAAAGTAGATAATATATATATATATATATATATATATATATATATATATATATATATATATATATATATATATATATATATATATATATATATATATATATATATATATATATATAGATATAGATAGATAGATGACTTTTGACTTATAATTAGGAAAAAAGCCACAAAAAAGTGGTAGTTTTCTGTTCCTTTATTTTTCGTTTGAATGTATATACACCTGCCAGAAAAAGTCTACTTACAAACACACAGTAAACGCATTCTACAGAGAATAAAGCACATTATAATGTCAACATTAATTCAATTTTTATTATGTTTTTCTTTAACAATTCCTTAAATATCAGTAACATTTTTAGAAAGATAACACACATTGTTTCCAAATAATAATAATTAAAAATTAATAAAAAGCATTCAGAAAAAGTTTGTGTAAAGATAAAAATCTGTAAGAAATAGCTTCCATGGACTGGCAATTAAATTTTAATGTCTTGTTGGAAAACATTTACGTCTAAGAGCCTCTTCCAATCGCTTAAGTATAGAGTGAATTAGCTTGGCGGTTTTTGCAAATGTGAAATATTATTCCATTCCATAATAAATATATATATAAATATATATATTTATATATATATTATATATATATATATAAATATATATATTTATATATATATTATATATATATATATATATATAATTACTATTGACACTACAACGTACATTTATTCTCTAATGTTTACTGTGAGTTTGTACGCAGACTTCTTCTGGCAAGTGTACATTTGAAAATGCAATATATAAAATTTTATTTTTATATAGGGCTGAAAAATAAAAAGACCTTGATTAGAAAGGAACAATTTATTAAAAAAAATGTAATACGAAATATACCCTTTGTTATATTACATGCATGCAGTTTATAATTGTAAAACAATCACTTTGATTTTCTATTGTGAAAAGTTAACACGAAACTATTTTAATAATTATTATTATGTGGATTATTACTTTCCTGGAAGACTTTTCATAGATAGCTACCACGTGTTGTTGGGTAGAAAAATTTTAAAAAATTCTAATCGTTCATGCTAGGCTCCCTGTGGCCTAATGGTAGGGCAGCGCTATTCAGATCAATCACTATTGAACAACAGGAGATGGAAGTTTTGCTTTTGCTTTCCATGTGCTTCCGTGTGGGTGCTAGAGAGTATTCCAATTTCTTCGCCTGCCTTTAATGAGGCCCACTGTCTTTGAAAAATCCTCTTGGAAGGCAGAGGCTAATGAAATGTGTTACAAATCAGCCCTCAGCCATGAGGGTATCCACTCTATGCGGTATCCAAATCATTAACTATTAAAGATGCAGGAAATAAAACTTTGGCATCCATTTATCATAGTGAGGATTGAACCCAGAACGACAATATTTAGTGATTCAGAAGTATAAAATCTATCACTAAGTGAAACCTCAAATTCATCATTCATAAGAAAACACTATGTTTTTTTTTTTTTTTTTTTTTTTTTATCTCAGGAAATATAATTTGCAACAGATTTTTATATCGAAGATAGTAATACACCAGATTTTTTTACCCTAAAATAGCTTGCCAAGACATTAGACTCATAATCTGCTATCTTGCTTTTTATGTTTGATTATAATTTAATAGAAATTTCGCTGGTAACTGATTATGTTTAGAAATAAATTAAAAACTATTTATTTAAATCATTGGTAGATGAGAAGAAGAAAGAGAACATATTGATAAAATTACTGCTCTCATTCAGGTGTATTTTGATAAAAAAAATTAATTACATTAGAAAGTATATTTAATTTTTGGAATAAGTATGTGATAATTGAGAATATTGATACATAAATAAGACTAGATGTAGTCAGCAAAACAATTTTAAAATGAATTATATTACATTTTTTGATATTAAATAAGTTATTAGTTCCATATATATATTTTTATTACTTTTTGTGTCAGCTGATGTTGTGCTTAAGCTTCCGTTTTTATACATTTCAAGAATTGTTGCACACAAAATTAATTTTTAGTCATTAATTTTTCTTTTCTAATTTTATTTTAAATTCCTGTTTTCAATGCTCATAAAAAATTAGGCGAATTAATCTCTCTCTAAGTTAAAATGAAAACTATTTAAATTATATCAAAATTTATTTTTAAAAGATGCTGCTTAAAATGATTTATATAATTAAAAGTTGTGACATCTTCAATGATACTTACGAAACAATCACTATCTAAATTTTATGGTAAATTACCATAGATTTTATGTTATAATTCCTCTATAAAAAAGAACTTTTATATTTTGATATTTATTTTTGTGACGTAACAATTTCTTAATTTCTCCAAGAGATCTGTTTAGTTTAAAGTGATGTAAACATATACAAAAATTATTTATAATTTGTGTTATTCACTAAAGAATTACATTGCTTTTTTTATCGCATTCTGTATATTTTTACGCAGTATCTTAAATTAATTTTTGTAAACAATACACTTTTTTTTACTTTATTTTGTTCATGTCATGCACTGCTTAAAATATAGAAGCACGTGTTTTGCACAAGGTTACAATAAAACTTACACCAATAGCTAGAATTAAATAAAAAAAAATCATAATTTGAAAAGTGTCAGACACAAAAGAAGAAAACTGCCTTTAAATGTGACGTTATTCATGACGTCAAAAACCAAAAATGAAACATAAGTGAGAAAATCGTGATTTTGTGTATCATTTTTTTTATTATTTTTTTCTATCTTATTTTGACTCTACATAGTGTGCAGCAGAACAGCGCAAGACTTGTAAGTCATTTTATTATCTACTGTGTGAATTGTTTACCCTTTCCACAAATATTTAGTCCTAATCTAAAAAAAGAAATTCTTTACACTTATCCATTATAATGTATGTATAGAAAGCAGGAATTCAATAGCTATCCTCCACTGCTCTACAATGGCTAAGGTGGAACTTGTAACCTTTCTTTTTGAAGAGAGATGTCTTACCACTAAAATAAAATAACGATGGCTCACCCGACAGTGTCAGCCATCGACATCACATAGCGGACAACCTAACGACCGAATGTCGTTGTAAGGTCTAATTAGAATCTTTTCAATAATCTTAATTAATAATCGATAATCTTAATCTGCATCATAATCTTAATTAGCGTCTTTTTAGACAGTTAATCTTTGAAAAATCGGCTCAACTATGAGAATTTCAAAAATAATTTATAATATCAATAAATAAGGTTTTGAACAAAAATCAATATTTCGTAAATCAGACTTTGAGAAAGACATCAAAATTTGTTTCATTACAAAGAAAAGAGACACAAATGATAAAAATTCCACATGAAGTTCGATGGTTTGAGCTAAAATACCAGAAAGGAATCTATGGAACTGTTCCAGAAAGGAATCTATGGAATATTCGAAATGGCAGTTTAATGCAACAAAGTTGTGCCTACAAGTTATTGAAAATGACATGTCAAGATGAGACATCACGCGGCAAACATTGACAAAACCTATTTTTTTCTATCAGGCTTCATACAATTTGTCTGATTAGGAACATATTGAAGAGTATGAAGTGGACAGTATACTTTTTTTTGACTGCGATCAATTTCATTTGAGACATCCTCATGCCTTGAATTATTGCGAAATGATTTCTTTTTATTATTTAAAACTTGGAGATTGTACTTTTTCAAAATTACCCACAATTTTTCAAGTATTTTTCGCAATTTTCAAGTGTTTCCTAGAAGACGACTTGTAAAAGGTATTCATCAACAATCTTAGCTTATTCATGCAAACCTAATGCGCAGCAATTTAACAGATTGAAGGGACCACATACTATATTAAATATCGTGCGTAATTTCCAAATAAATAATTAGTCCCTTTATGAAGCCAAATTCTACATTGAAACATATTTTTAGCACCTCAAAAAGAATTTTATAAAACTTCCATAAAATTCTTTTTCAGCTTTTTTTTCTATATTTTACCATACGCGTTTTCCTTTTATACAAAAAAAAAGGATTGTTTTACGTAACTTTTTGTAAAATTTTGCTCACTCTCCAAATTAATTTGAGCAGTGTAACTGAAATTTAAAATACTAAAGCTCGTAATTTAACAAGGTTAATTTTCTTGAAAATGCTTCGAAATTCTCTATATTACTTTTGATGAAAATTTTTAGTTCTTTTAAATATAAACGCTCATTTAATTGTTTGAAACAAATTATATTGCTTTCAAATAAATTCCACTAAAGAAATGTATAATATTTTCATTATCTATTTCTCGGAAATTTTTATTGAATTTCTTTTCGCGCCATTTATATTGTTATTAAAAGGCTCAACATTTCACACATAACATTTTTAGTACACTTACGAAAATTAAGCATTTTTGTATGTGTAAAAAATTATAATTCTAAAATATGAATGAAAAAATTGTAGTTATTTTACAAATAATATTACTTACAACATTGAATTTATATCAAATTTTAAATTCTGTATAAAGTCATAAAGTTGTTGTAAAGATAGGCAATTATTTTCCATTATAGTAAAAGAGGAATAAAAATGGTTAAAAGTTAGTCAAAAAAGATGAGATAAAATGGTAATTTTTATATTTGAAGATATGAAATCACCTAAGAATAATATTTATGGTAATCTCGAATGGATTACTTATAGAATATAGATGCCAGTTTCCACTTTAATGGTTTTACGTCATCTGTACTCGTATTTGAAGTTCTGCATAAACTGAAGTCAGGCTTTGTTTCACGTTACATTTTTTATATAAATACTTATTTGTGCATTTCTCCCGGTATAAGGAATATGTAAATATATATATATATTAATGTAAGATATCAAATCTTTTATTCATATAAATTCTTCGTTCATTCATGCTTCATGAATCATTATTCCTTCATGCAAATTCTATTGGTCATTAATTAACCTCTTATTATTTCCGCAGTCAAAAAATAATAGAAAATAAATAATAGTAAACAGAATATTTTTCCCAAGAAAGCTTTAATAGAAAGTTTACGGTGTTATAGAAGAAGAAAATTCCTTTCATTTTGAATAAAAGTCCTCTGAAAATGCTCAACTCTTATGACAGCTCATTCAACGACCTGAAAAAAAAAAGTGCTGGAAAACTATTTCAAAAGAAAAAGAAACGTTTTATCTTGCATTTTTTTTTAGATTACATTCATTTGCGTTAATAGAGGATAAAGCTGATTTGATAATTTTAGAAAATAAACGGAAAATCTTCAAACTGTAGAAAAAAGTTTTGCGTTCTATGAAGCATTTTGTTTATATTATTAATAATAGAATATTAATATTAGAATATTTGTATTCATCCTGATTGCGATCTGGAGCTACACTGAAAATTGAGCAGTTCGTAATCTTAGTTCATATAATGTGTTTAAAAAAATCTTCTGAATAGCATATTTTGTTATATTTCGAACCTTAATTAAACAAAATTAGAAATACCTTTTTCTAAGATAATTAAATATATTTGAACTCTCTTAACTAATGCACAATATATTTTATACAATAAAAATTAGTCAACAAATAACTCGTTTATATATATAAATGTACTATTAAAACATGAAATATGAGAATTGCTCATACACATTTAATTCTCCCCTTACAGTATAAATGATGATGCACTACACTAAAATTATCCTAGTATTATTCAGAGAAATAGAAAAATAATTATCAGAAAATTAAAAATTGAATGTAAGCAGAATAACACAATTTACATTATTTTCTAACTATTATTGAAATAATCCATTATAATTTTAAAATTTTTACCATGTTAAAAATAATTTGCATACTCCAATTGATTTTCCATCCAAAACATCACATTCAGTTCAAAAAGACAAAGTACAAATTAAATGTTATAAAATATCTGTATAACTATTTATATAAAAGTATTACAAAAATTATATTTAAATTAAAAAATAAAATTTTAAAATTATTTATTAATTGAAATATTCCATTGTTTAACATGAAATAAAATGCTTTTTTGATGTTTTTTTTTAATCTAGAAAATTGTTAAAACTAAGATTATCAATTTAGAAAAAAAAATTATTAAACTTCAGTTAATTGTTATTAATTTACACAGTTTACATGATTGAATTATATGCAATCATTTCATTCATTAAATATAATTTTATTTTGGTTGTATTCAACACCGAAATAATATTTATATTTATTTCTTTTATAGAATTTAATGAATATTAAATTATATATTTCTTATATATATATATATATAATATATATATATATATATATTCAACATGCCTACTTAAGCCAATTAACTTATTTGTTTTTGCCTTATAATATATCTCTCTCAACTAGCATTTATTAACTTAATTCTGTTTTAGTATATGGAGATAACAATTTCAAAATTTATAAGAAATATTCAGACTTGAAACGTGGCTTTATAAGTGATGCTAAATGCCAAGAATGTTAAGCAAAATTTCCATTCAGTTTATATTTAAGTTGCTTTATATGTATTAGATGCTTATTTTTGCGATTTTACGAACTTATAGCTGGTTCCCAACATGCTCCTATGGGACTTAACGAGAATTTTAATTCCCATTTACGAATATAAATTTTGAAAAATCTTTTTTTGCGAAATTCTTTTTACGAATCTTTTGTTTGATTACTTTTCACGCAATTTTTTTTTCCTTATTTTACGGTTGAAAATCTTGAATCGATATTTTTATTAAGGAATCGTAAATTTTTCGAGTTGTGAAACTTTACTATTGATTTTGAACAATATCGAATTTGTCTAAGCAATTCGAGTAGAATTTCTTATATCGAATCTATATATATATATATATATATATAACTTCCACCTTACAAGGTCCGCTTAAGATTTATGTATATCACAAATTAGTTTAACTGATGAAAGTTAGTCATTTTATTCAATTGTTTTTCTGAGTTTTTTCAACATTTGAATGGTTTGTAGCAGTGTAAGTAGTATAGCAAGTTTATGCATTGATTTTTTTTTTTTCACCAGATTTCGTAAAATGGTCCAACGCACTGATATTTATCCAAGATTATTAGGATTAAATTGCTCTTTAATATAACATAAAAAATAAAATTTATCTCACATAACGATTGATATTTCATCGATTGTCATGATTCGAAACTTCGTAACTATCATCGTTAAAACATTGAATTGCCATTAAATGATTAGATTTGCAAATTGGGAGACTTGTTTTACAAAATCAGAGATTATAAGTATTCGATATTTAAATAGACTGTTATAAATCTAAATTAAATTAAGACTACGCTATCAAGAACTAGCATATAAAATAGTTTTGGAATAATGAAATTTCATTGAATTATAGTAATTAAAAATACGTTAAATGCGTTCATGCCAAAAAGAAAAAAATTATGCATAATGTTTTAAATTTTTTGTTTTTATTTATTCTATTTCTTTTTTTCATCTTCAAATTGAATGCTTGAATAAGCATTTTGTTTAATGTTTATTGTATTATAACCTTTTCCGAGCTCTTATTACATAGAAAAATTTATTGAAAAACGTGTATTCATAATATTATCAAATTTTATTGATTTTTAAAATATTTAAACATTAAGGAACTGAAACATTCACAACAGACATTATCACATAAATGAATTCATTTTCATAGATGATTTTTCTTTACTCATAATGGGTAAAATGTTTAGAAATTAATAAAATTTATTACGCACATTTATTATTACAAATCGTCTGTTTAAAATAAACATATTATAATTACTTTAAAAATAGTATTTTTATAGTAATTAGGCATTTTATCTAATATATCGCTTAAAAAATTTACTTTCGAAAAAAAAAATTAGAAACCTTTTTTATATTAATATTAAAGTTATACTATATCAACTATACGCATATTGCATTTTGATGAGTTACTTTTTTTTTCGAGGGAAGATACACCTCAGTGAAAATATGAAAACTAACTACACTTTACACAATTTAAATACATATTTCTTTAATACTGACAATATAAAAATTTAATCGAAAAAAAATGTGTTATCAGTGAATGACAAATTTAAAACTAGGGAAATTTAATTTGCGTATTAAAGAACACAAAATATTTTAAAATGACTTACTTTAAAAATTCTTCTGTTATAATATTTTTGTAATTCTGAAATCTTTGCAATATTGATTTGCAGATATAAGTGAGTTAATTTTAAGATAAAATACAAAATTTCTATAATACTTAAAATTTATTTAAAATTACAGTAGTCGTTTTTTTTTTATGAATTTGGGGACCAATAAAATAGTTCTTATAATTGGAAGTTCGGAAAATAGAATAACAAATATAGCATTTCTTTTTTCTTTCATCAAACTACTGTCTTTTGCTACAAATTACATTTTTTCAATATAGAAAATTATTTTATGTAGAGAATGTGAATCTTATTAGCTATTTATTGTTTTGAAGAGAGCCAGTATTGTCATTTTTTTGTCCAATATCAAAAATTCTTTTTTACTCTTAACATCGTTTAAGCATCCAATACTTTATACAAATTACATCCAAGTACATTTTGAAAAGTAATGGAATTGCACTGGATTTCTTTGTCGAAGTTAACTTCACTGAAATATTCAGGTAAAAACGTCCATGACTTTTTTTACTAAAATATGCATGCCAAAATGATATATTTTTCTGCAACCTCATTCGAAGTATAGATTGACAAATGCATTACTAATAGAATATTAATTTCAAGAGGAAACTTTCAAGCTATTTATCCCTTTTTGCAAAAGCGCCTCAACTATTTCCACTTAATCGAAAGTATTGATTATACTCTCTTGTATGGGCTGACAGATGTCAGAAATTTCACTCGAATATTATTATTCCTTAGAAATAACATTTCAATATTAGCAGTACAGTTAGTTACCAACAATCCAAAAGATTTATGATTCAGCAATAAAAGCATCGACTCAAGTCTCTCACGTATAAATATAAAAAGTTTACTAAAAAATATAAGCAAACAGAGCATGAAAATAAATTGGCAGATATTTCTTAAAATTTTACTTCATAAATGCGAATTAAAATCATCGGACCAGCCAATTCTACGAACACCAGAGTCTACTGTTGTACTATTTTAAATAATATAAATACAATATTACTTCGGATTTAAGGCGTGTGTATTATTATAGTGCCGATATGAGGTAATTATAGAAGCTTTTAAATAATAAAATTAATGTTTGCTGAATTTTCTTCTATGGATTAAATTTTTTAATTACAGTGACATTTTCTAGAATACAGCTAGTTAATAAAAATATTAATAATTTTAACACATAAAATTCTTATAACTTATACATAAAATATAAGAGCACATTTCAAAATAAAGTCAGATACTTGATATTAATATTCAACAAAAATATTTTTTTATAAATTTGTGCTTTTTATCTTTGTATTCAAGAATTGAGCTCATTTAGACATGGACTTGAATGTAAATAATCAAACAGTCACACAGTGAATTTTGTTTGTTCATCCTTAAAATATTTTATATTACTGAAAAAATGTGTGATATCTTAAATTTTAAGCCAAAAACACTTATTAAAAATTAATCCTACATTTAAAACGTTTTTATTTGAAAAATTTACAGATTGTTCTTTGTTGAAAAATTTACAGATTATACCAGTAAAAGCAAAATTAAAAAAAAATATTTCAATTTAATTTTGCTTTTACTGGTATAATCAACTGTTTTTTTCATAGTAATTTGCGCAATACTTTTGTTAGGAGATATAAAATTTTTATATACATTATAATCAAATATATATTTTTGATCAAAGTAGTAAATATTAATATTTTTTCATCGTATATATTTTATTGAAAATAATGCTCTAACGGGCTCAATTAATTTTGTACACTTCCACATTTTAAATTCATAGATTTATTTAAATGTTCAGTTTTCTTATTAATCGAGTGTTATTCCTCGGGCATGAATATATTCAAGAATTTGAGAATCAAACTTAAAACGTAAGTCTACATAAATTAATAGAAAACATTTTTCAAGGTGCATCATTTTTAAGATAGAAACTATGCACCCATCGTAAAGCATTTTAGTTTCTGATGCAAGAACATTAAATAAAAGTCTAATAGTTTCAAATTATGCAAAATAAACTATCTAAGATTTCAAAATTCTTTAAAATGAAAGCTTTAACCAATCAAGTAAAATTTGATATAAATATTTAGTATGAAAATATGAAGAGTTTTCGTATGTTCAAAAAATAATTCAGACTGAGTACTGGAATTTTAACTTGATCAATCTCAATTAGGAAATTGTTTTCTTATTTACCATTTTGTTCAACTGAATAACTACATTGAAAAAGTATTTTATTATAATCATCGATTATTTCCCTAAAAATATTAAAAAAAAAAGAATGATTACAGTGAATAAAAAATATTCATAACAAATAAGTTACAAAAATTTATTTTTATTCTATTTACAGGCATATATTACATAAAAAAAGGAATAGTTTAACAAATTCATCTTGTATTTGAATTTGATAACATGCAAGAATACAAAACAAGACATTTTACACACAAAATATAAATTAACAATAAGATACTATTGAATATTTCCGATTACATCAATAATTAATAGAATGGAAATAAAATAGAGACAATCTATTGTTCATTCAAACAAGGTGTGTGTAAATTAGGATACACAGTAAGTCTATTTTAACAAATTAAAGAATGTTATTTGCAGCATTTATTTAAAACGAGAAAAAATTTTTGGTACAAAATTAAGTATTCTCATATAGGAAATATTAAATGGATTCTTTAACAAGAGGAGTTTGGAAATGATAACAGGTCATTTTAAATACTTAATCTCCAGAGGCAGTTCTAAAGTACCTTACATTCCAGTTGGTACTACTCTAAGAGCTTCCTTCTTTAGAAACACAAGAAAGCTTGCCTTCAGGAGTTTACCTCATTAAAGCGATCAATATGACACTATTACTTATGCAATATTGAAAACTTTTTTTGGAGAGAAGCAAATAAGTAACTTATTAACAGGTACAGATTGCGACTATTTTATTTTCTTAAAAAAAACTTTTTAGTCTATTTACAAACAGAAATCGCATTTGCACTGAAAAACAAGCATGGACAAATAAAAGTTTCTTTAACAACAAAGCATAGTTATAGAAAATCAAATTCAAATGGCATACTTCCTAGAATTACATAGCCTTCAATTGTTTTTAATATAATCCATTTCAATTACAATGGAATAGACTAAAATTCTCTGTGAACATTTGTGATAAAATTATTATTCAAAACATTTTAAACGTCATAAAAAACTATGAATTAGGATAAAATTCTTTTCACAACATATTTGTGACGCAAGAATATTCTAACAAGCGTTAAACTATTATTTCAGTTTTTTCGAAATTTTGTTCAATTTATTAATAATTATTTTCAATAATCTCACAGAAAATGGAAGACCTGAAATTGCATATAAAATTCATAAGGCACTCTAAAATGCTATTAGACAAGTTAAAATTACTACATAATGTTAGTTCTAAGTTGTGGCATAAAAATACATACTAGAAGTCAATTGGCTACACGTTTCCTTATTTTAAAAACCTTCATTCAACTATTATCACTTCTGACTCATCTTTAAGATCTATTCATTTTATATTTATTTTGTTTAATACATAATTTTCATTCTAAGATAAATAAAGGCATATCAATAGATGATAACCAATATTGGAATATTCCACTTATACATTTTACAATCACATACTTTAAAAAAGTTAAATAAATTAATTTCTTGTACTTAATTAGCAAATATTTTTAAAAAATCTTCAACAATCCATGAAAGAAAAGTTCTAAAATTACTTTCGTAAAAAATAATTCAATCGCATGGTAGAAAATATTTTTTATTACAAAGTGAAAATTTCATGTTCCAAAAACACATGAATTTCATTGATCTCAAGTTTCTACAAACTTTTTTGTATTGTTGAAGTTATGGCTTATTTTTATACTAGTAAAAATATTTTAATTCAAGTGTTTAAGAAAATTATATATATTTATAATATCCATGGTAAAAATTTGAATATATTTATAATTATTAAATTCTAAAACTAATTAAATGGCATAATTTAATAATTTTTTATCCAGAGGAAATTTCAAGAAAATTGCAAAAAATTGGTTAAAATTACAGAAAGCCATTTTAACCAAATAAAAATATTTTAATTCAATAAATTAAATGTATTATTACAGCAATGATTTTGATTAAAGACATTTTAAAATAGTTAATGGAAAACAAATAGTCTACATTTTTAGTGTTTAGAAAAATATTCAATATCTAACACATAATGAATTGTATAAATGATATAAATGAAATGTCTCTCTTGTATATATTTTCTCTATTTTTTTAATATTACATTTATACAAAGATATATATATATATATATATATATATATATATATATATATATATATATATATATATATGAAAAAAATTAAGAGAAATTTAAGAAATATTTCTTTTTTTGGTAATGATTATTGACACAGATTTTTTAAAAATAACAATATACATTTTCAGTAATTAATTTCCTCATATGAGATTAGACAACATTTTGAGAAATAGTAATATGTTCATTAAGGAAAAAAAAAGTTTTATTTTAAATTCCAGCTAATTTCTTAAGTGTTGCAGGTTAAAAAATAGCCATATTTTAAAAGAAATTAAACAAAATCAATTTTCTTTAACAGGAACAGCTTTTACAAAACATTTTTTAAGCGAGATTCAGAAAACAAAAATTTACTTCAATACAATTAATATCAACCATTATATTCATCACCTTGAAAAAAAAATATGTGAATTGATTACATTTTTATACTAGAAAGATGATCCAACTGATTTGCAAATCTCAACACACACAGTTGAGAAGTAAGAAATATGAACTGCACTACTATCACAGAAATGGCAATACATATTATTTTATGAAACATAATTCCTTTTTGCAATAAATATATTTGTACAAATCATGCACAAATGCAGCAATGAAAAAATTTTATGATTAGAAAAATAAAATGCTTTGAAATTCTTTCTATACTATATGAGCTTACATAATCAGAAAATGTTTTATCTACAAAACACTATCTCATCATTTTATGCAAGTTTTAGGTCTTTGGCACATTATTTAATAAAATATATTTTCATCACAATAATATATATTTGTGATAAGAACACAATGAAAAACAAATGAAAGACTTCAGATGAATGTATATATACCTATAACATACAGTCAATTATTGAAAATGTTTTTTTGTCGATAGAAATATTTTTCTTGCCAATGAAAATAAAAGTATTTCATTCATAAGATCAAATTAAGACTAAGTACATATATTTACATATTCAGAATATTTTGTCAAAAAAATTAGGTTTGAAGTACATATGAAACAGAAATATATGTAGAGAGGAGAATAATGCTCCAACTGAAAATAAAAATTACAATATTTTTTAACATATCTAAAAATTAGCCTAGTAAATGTATTCTAAATTATTTTTATATAGAGATATCTTGCAATTTAGTTTCTATGATAAAAAAAGTGACTGCTATTCTTGTTACAATGCTATGAAACATTCACTTCATCACAATGTTTTATCACATTTCATTGAGTTATGTCATTAATATTTCAGGAGAAGTTCTTAATACTGTGAGCACTTGAATTTGAACCACAAATAACAAGGAAAGTAAGTTAAAAAGCTTTTTTCTTACTTTCAGGCACAAATGGTTAACTTCATAGAAACAGCATTTAAGGCAACACACAAATATTAATTCCCACTACGTTTTTCAAAACTATCGAGTTTTTCTGAATTTTAAAGTTTTATCCAGTTGTTTTTTATATTTTCTTTTCAACGGTGGCAATGGCTTCGCACACTGTCGTTGAAAAGAAGAACGATCTCTAATAGTTTCCATATCTTTCTTTGGGCTCTTATCATTACCAGGCTCTAGTTCAGGTTTATCATCTTCATTTAAAATGTTCTTCCTCTTATGCACTAATTGTAAATGTCTATTCCTTTCTAAACTAGTAGGGAATTTTTTCTTACAAATGAGGCAAACATTTTTTGAAGCTATTTTCCTCTTTCTTTTCTTTTTTACGAAGTCTTTTTCTGGAGATGACACAAAATCATCACTATCTGAATGATTATAAACAATAGATGATCGTCGGACAATCTGAGACATACTAGCTTCATTATCACAGTGACTTGATCTTTTAGATTTCCTTGGCTGCCTCATTTGACTATAGGCAGAATCTGAAGTTGAAGGTAGACTAGAGTTGGTATTGTCAACTGCAGGAATTATTTTTGCAGTCCTTGACTGAATTTTAGGTCCTCTACGACCTTTCATTTTAGTGTTATCTAAAGAACATTTGGTTTCATTTTTTTCTGCCAATGATATAACACTTGTAGAGTCACTTTCAATAAAAGGAGAATCTATTAAAAGCTTTGATTTTCTTGGAGATGTTGCAGTAGATTTTTTGAATTGTGATACAGATGTTTTACATTCAATTCCTTTTGAAGAAAGAGATGATTTTTCACTTATAACCTCCTTTGTCTTTTTATTAGGAATGTTGGAGTGATCATTTAAACTAACTATATCTAAAGATTTTCGCTTCCTACCTCGTTTTGGAGGAGACAAGTTATGTGAAGGTATACCATTTTTTTCATCAATAAATCTTTGAATTGGAGTAGATTCACTACTTTTGGATAGGCATTCTTTGTTCACATTTTTTATCTCATTGATAGAAGATACAGAAATAGATGGTATTTTTTTATTTTCTTTACTCTCTAATTTTTCTACCTTTTCTTCAATTACTCCAGCATTACAAGATGACTGAAGACTGTTCTGCGTATTGATGCTTTTTGATGCTAGCAATTTCATTTTATTTGAAATTGAATCTTTTAGTTTGTTAACTATTGTTTTTGAATCAACATTCAAAGTATCATTATTACAAGAATCTGAAAATAATTTTGGACACTCTTTTCCAATAATTTGAGTATTATCAAAAGATATTTCTTTGGAAGTCTCAATAGCTGGTACATTTTTATTATTACTTTCTGTAACTGAGTCATTACTAATTTTAGTTTTTTTTCTTCCTCTACCTTGACCATAAGATGGCAGTTGACAAAAAGAAGTATCTAAAAATTCATTTTTCCTTTTTGAGACTATTTCTTTATTTCTAGAAGGATATGAATTTATACTTATTTCTGACATCTGAATATTTGACTTTAAATTTCCCTTGATTTTATATTGACCCTTAGATAAAGTTTCACTTTGATTTTTTGAAGATAACTTTTTTTTGTGGTTTTCAGACAGTCCTTTAATGTTGCCATGTAGAGTTGCTATCCCATCTGCTTCATATGTATTTTGTGTAAGTTTCTTTTTATTTTTGAAAAGCCCTTTCTTTTCCTCTACATTAGATAATGAGCCTTCCATATTCAATTCCTCTCTAGTTTTAATACTGCTTAATGCATCGTTTTCATTTAAGGAATTTACAGCAAATGATGAATTACAACTGCCATCAGTATTTGAATGCTTTTCTTCAGTAATGACACTAACAGATTTCTGTTCAGTGCATTTATTAAACTCAGAATTAGATGATAAATTTGAATTGTGAACACTATCATCTTGGACCAAATGAGTGTTTGTTTCTTCTATATTTCTTTGTTCAGGACAATTTTGAGTGTGCAAATAAACTGTAGATTCTTCATTTGATAGTAGATGAACATTAGTAAGGTGTTTCACTTGTTCAAACAGTTTCAGAAATATCTTATGACAAAATGGGCAAGTGTATGTTTGAAGTTTTTTGGGTTCATTTGATACATTATCTTTATTTGATTCTGTATCACTTTTCTCAACTTCTTGTTTCATTTGATTTTGTCTTATTTGATGCCGCAGAAGATTTAACATAGATTCAGCCACTTCCTCCTTTTTAGGCAAATGATGCAGTAAATGTGATGTAGATGATGATGGCTGTTCATTAGGCCTCAATTCAGAATTCCCTCTACACTGTTTCATGTGTCGACGAAAGTTTGTTAAATAAGCAAATTCCAATCTACAATAAGGGCATGCATGTTTCTTTGCACCCTCTGCTTCTTTTTTAATAACAACAGTTTCAAAAGACTGATTAGATGGAGTAATTTCTAGCTTGTGACTCACCATCTGTTCTTTATCAAGGGAATCATTGGAATTTGGTAGATGCAAATCTACTGTATCATTTCCAGAATCTTCAAAAGTACTTGTAATCAGAGATGACTTATCATTATCCTTCAGACAATCTACTTTTCTAACACCTTTGTCTTTTTCAGAATGATTCAAGGAGCTAATCTTTGACAATGGTGAGTTTGTTTCTGATTCATCAACTAACATTTCAGACTGACTTCTTCTATATGCTCTTAGGTGAGAAACAGCACTAGTGTTGTTTTCTGTTTGGTCTGATATGTCGGAAGATTTCTTACATCCAGAAAATCGTTTTTTTCCTTTTTTAACTGGAGATTTTGCTTTTTTATTGTCTAAAGACTTAATTTTTTCTTGATTTAACAAATGCTTGTTTTGAATACATTTTTTAATGGCTTTGTCTTTATCCTGAGGTACGTGATTGCTAGATTCATTTGCAATACTCTCAAGATGACAAAATTCACCTTCAGTACCTTCATTAATTTCTGATTTATCATTATAGACAAAAGATTCAGCTAACTGAAATGCAGATGGCTTGAACTTTTCATTATTGAATTCATTAGATGCATTACAATCCAGGGTTTCTGGATTTATTTTGTCAGTATTTTCCTGTTTATCTGCCAAAATAGAATTCTCAGCAGCTAAGTTAATATTAGCCTCTTTATTTTTTACTTCAGGATATAGCTCATTTTTGTCAGAAATTGGTGGTAAAGGTATATTTTGACTTTCATTACATTTTTCTGATGCAGGAAGAGTAGGAGGCAAATTAATGTTTGCAGTAAAATCTTGTACTTTGTCACAAGAGGAATTTGCAAATTGAGATATAAACTGATTCTTGCACATATCCATATGAGAATCTGACTTATTTTTTATTTCAGTTATTTTAGCAGTAACGTCTTCAACAGTATCATTTGAGTGAGCCTGAGAAGCAGAAAGAAAACTTTTATCTAACTTCAAAAAATCAGAAGGCACAGGAAAATCACGTGAAAAGTTTTTCTTAATACTTAGCAAAGAACACTGACCAGGTTGATTCAGTTTTTCACTTTCAGGAATTATTATATTAAAATTCAGACTACTACACAAAGAGCCTTGCTTCTCTTTAACATTATTTTGATTTGAATCAGGAATAGGAAATTTATCATCATCTAAGCAAGAATGTTGATCAAATTCTTCTAAATTTTGTGTAACTGAGCTCACCAGAACTTCAAGCGTTGGACTGTCTCGATCTTGAGAACTTGCTAATTCAGAATTTTGACTTTCATTTGAAAGAAAGAAAACAGGAGCCTGTAAAGCTGGGAGTGATTCGGATAAACTTTCGACAATCTTAATAGGTAAAACTGAATTTCTAGACTGATCCTCAGATATCTTTGAATTATCAGCTAATGTTTTTAGACTATTAGTTTGAACTTGTACATGAGAAGTTGGTGTTTCATCATTATTAATTCTATTTGTCAAATCGCTGACAAGTTTTGTTGCTTTTTCAGTAACATTGCCATTTGGCGTAATAGGATTTTCTATAATTGTTTGCAGTTTATTCTTCGAAAATTCACAGGTGTCAGTTCCAATAAAAATGTTATCATTAGTCTCAATCTTAGAGATATTCAGCTGTTTGGTGGAATTTTGAGAAATATCCTTCATTTTACTATTTATAACATCTTTAAGATTAAGATTATCAATTTTTTGAGCATTTATTTTATCTTCTACTGTGTTTAAAATAATTTTCGAAGGTGTCTGCTTTTTTCGACTTCTTTTTGAAACAGAAGGTGCAGTATCTTCTAAATCTTGTCCCTCTAATTTAGAAAATGTTGAATTATGCTCTTCAACACACTTCAAATTTGTTGATTGAAAAGTTTCTTTGGATGTATCAGCAAAACTTTTACTCTTCCCTTCTTTTAACAGTAAATTAGTTTGTACTTGATCACATTTATTAAGGAAAATACTTGTATTGCTTTTTTGAACAAGACATGCATTTTCTGAATAAATCCTAAGTTTCTTTGCATCATTTGAATTAGTTTCCAAATTATAATTTTGTGATTCATCATTTTCCCTATTTTTAATTAATTTTTCAATATCACCTATCTGAGAATTGCTTTTAGTTATTTTTTTTAATGCCTCATCCAATGATTTTTTGCTCTTTTTCAGTTGAGAATTATTGTTATTGGAAACATGTGCTTTTGAATTGCTAATTGTTTTGTCCATTAAGGTTTTTTCTGGTTGCATAATCTCTGGTAGCAACATGGCTGCCTGTTCATTGAACTCTAATGATTTTACTCTTTCTTTTTCAATTTCTGAACCAGTTATCCTAGCAACAGTTTCTTTCAGAGCATCAATATATGATCTTGTATTTTTTACACATATACTCATATCAGTTTGAATATTACTGGACTTTGACCACAATTCTTTATCATAGTTTTTAACTGACAAATCAATTGCAGCATTGCAACTGTATGCATTGTTTTCAGAAGTATCAGAATTATCAACTTTTGGTGAATTATCAGAATTTTTCTTTACTGATGATTCAATTTCTGTACTATTTAATGAATTATTAATTATAGCATCAAAACTAGTTGATGTTTGGAGAGCAGTTACTTTAGGCTTACGTCCTCTTTTACCCTTCATAGGAGTACATAGGTGATTTTTTAATAGCGCCTGTGATAAAAATGTCTTCTTACAAGTTGAACATGGAGGTGTGCTTTCTTTCAAAGAAAAATGCTTAGTTGTTTGATTGTTTTTCACATTGAAATACTCTTTCCCAGGCTTATTTTTATAAGTCCTACCTTTTTTAAAAGTTTTATTAATTTCATATTCTCCAGTAGGCTTTTGCTTGATGCTTAAGTCTATGCGATGCTTCATAGTTCTTTTAATTCTTTTCTGCAATATACGTTTCCTAGTTTGTCTGTGGTTACTGATCATTTTATTTCCCCCACATTGAAGTATGTGATCATGCAAATATTCTTTATAGACTTTAATTTGACATTTGGTGCATTTTGAAAAATTAGAAGACTCCATTTCCACTGTAAGTAGTTGAGTTCCTTCCGATAAAACACCAAGTAAATTTATGTGTCCACTTTGTGAAAAATACTCAGGAATAACAGGAGGCTTATTTTCATCTCCTTCAATTTCTAAAAGAATATTTTCTACATCAATAAATGGATGATTGTTAGAACAATGATCATCAAAATCAATTTCAGAATTAAATTGTTTGTTACAAACAGAGCATAAATATTTAATGATTTTTTTGGTTCCAATAATTTTTTTTCTCTCTTGTAAGCATTTTGGCTGAGATTTTTCAGTTGATGCTTTACATACACAACAAGAGCAAGTTATATTCGATTGATTGAAATAATTTTTGTTTAAGCCTGTGGCAGCAAAAATATCAGGTGATTCTTCTAATTCTGATCCATGTAAAAGACTAGATTTTCCAGGTAAACCAGATCCTTTAAATTGGTCACTGAAATTAAGTTTGGATAACTCATTCTCTGAAATCACAGTTGGTTGAATCTGACTCTGAGCACTTAGCGAAAGTTGATTTTCTGTACCATCAATGTAATTAAGAAGATTATCTGCAATATTGTTTGCAATATTCTGATAAAATAATGCAATTCCTTCTTCTTTTTCTTTCTTTGTTGGTTTCTTGCGAAAGGTTTTCATTTTAATAGTTTTTTTCACTTTTCGCTTGTAAGTTGTACGTTTTTTGTGAGCAATATTTTTGTGCCTTAACATAGCTCTAACATCAGGAAAGATCTTATGACATAAATTACACACCGATGAAG
Organism: Latrodectus elegans; assembly: GCA_030067965.1. Classification (NCBI taxonomy): domain Eukaryota; kingdom Metazoa; phylum Arthropoda; class Arachnida; order Araneae; family Theridiidae; genus Latrodectus; species Latrodectus elegans. The sequence goes on along the minus strand of CM057814.1, from coordinate 78,940,355 downwards.
TTGAGTGTGGAATACTAGAAACAATTAGTTCTATATCACTAGAATGAGAAGTGGTATTAACATCTGGTTTTTTATTGAGGACAAGTTTTGAGGGATTATTCATTTTGGAACAAGTATTTTTTATTAAAGTTTCAGTTTTAACTCCATGCTTCTCTTTCATATGTATCAACAATATATTTTCATTAGCATACATTTTGGCAATACCTTGTTTTGGACACAAATCACAAGTGAAATACAAATCCATATGAACTTTACGTGTATGGTTATTTAACTCCTTTTTACCTTGGAAGCTAGAATCGCAATGCTTACATTTAAAGAAGGGATTACCTTCATGTAAATTTTCGTGGCGTTTCCTATTAGCTGCATTCGAAAATTCTTTAAAGCAATACTTACACACTTTTCCATTTCCATGGCAGGCAAGATGAGCTTTATATTCGGAATGTGATTCAAATACAGCATTACACTTTTTGCAATAGTTTGATTTATTAACAGAATTACAGTGGTTCTTTAAGTGATCATTTAATTTTCGTTTTGTTTCAAAAGCTTCATCACAATTTTTACAGGTCATTTCTTCATTTTTAGAATGAAAAACTGTAACATAATGGTTTCTTAATTCAGAATCCAAATCATACTTAACATTATGAGAGAAACATTGGAAAAGACCAGGCATATAACGATCATCATTATCAGTTAACTTTAGTGGCTCTTCAGAGACATTAATTTTTTTATTACTAGGAATCTTACAATTAGCCTTATCAGGTTCAGTAATATATTCTCTATTCACATGAATTCGGTAACCATGCCTTTTTAGGCTAAAAGCATGCAAGTAAACTTTTCCACAAATGTGGCACTTATAATGCTTTTTTCTATCTTCTTTAATCAATAGATGTGTTGGAAATTCATAATAATACTTTATAATTTTTGCTTCTCTCTCTACAAGTATTTTCTTGCCATTACATTTTGCAGATTTCCCATTGCTTAGCTTATAGCTATTAGAAATTTTAGGACGTGATGCCCTAGGATAAGTAGCTTTAGAAGTAGAACCAGAAAGAACAGATTTCATTGTTTTTTGATAAGTTTTGTTTTGTGAGGAAACATAACTAAATTTCTTTTTCACAAAAACTTCTGGTTTGGTAGACACACTTTTATCCTTAGGAATTTTCATATCATTTACCTTAGGAAATCCATCTAATTCAATGCTTTTTTTGTTCACTAAATTATGAGACAGTTTCTCATTATAGAGGTTAGTTACTACAGCAACCATATGCTTGTTGAGACTATTCTCTTTCTGAATCAAAGGATTAAAAGAAGTTTTCAATTGCCCTGCAATAGAATTCTTTTCCGGAGAATCCATATCTCAGCTCTGAAAAAAAAATTTAAATCAGTTATATATGATACATGAGAGCAAAATTAAGTATCAAATTACATAATGATTATACATTCAAAAATGGTATCAATAAACATAAATTTTGAAATCTATAAAAAGAACAGATTTTTAGACAAAAATCATTACAAATTCACATTTTTTTTTTTTTTGATTTAAAATTAAGATATTAGAAGAGAAAAATTTCTTAAACCAATTGAAATTTAAAATGTAATTGCAAGAAGAAATGATGATCCTACATCAAATTAGTCAGTAAAATATTATATTTTGAGAAATTAGCGATATGATGATCTAACTAAATTTCTCAAAATATAGAAGAGAGTAAAAATTTCAAGAAATTCTAGTTAATAAATATCTTGCTCAGTTTTCTAGTCCACAAAAATGTATTTTAAAAAATAGACTGAAGGGCAATAGAAATTATTTCCCTGATTATTAACGGACAGATTAATTTTTCAAAATCTAATGGAATATTTTTAATTGTTTAAAGAAATAAAGTAATGATACATAAAATGTGGTGTTTAGCATCGAAATACAAATTAAGTTTAATAAATTGAAGTATTATAAAAATCTATAATATCAATCAATGAATAACAAAAATAAAAGAGACTTGGAACACAACTAAAACTTTTCTCAAATAGCAATCCTAAACTGTTCATAAATTTTATAAAAAAAAAAAAAAAAAAAAAAAAAAAGTTTATCACATGAAGATGAATTGAAATTTGCAGTTAATTAAAATAACACCGAATGAAGTTAAGAAAGCAATATTGTACTTGATAAATAAACAAAATTTTTCAGGTATAAAAAGATAATTTAAAATTACCATTAAGTATATTGAGATGTCAAATTACTTTTGCAAATCTTTGCTTTGAAATATATATATATTTGATTAGTATATAAAGTAGGATAAGAAGGGAAAAAATTGGAATATCTTTAGCGAAAAGTTTCAATATAGAATTATATCAATTATTTTGAAAAATAAACTAAGAGATTTGGTATTTTCTTCATATATAGAACTTGGTATATTCATATACTTTATAAACCCACTAATTAATTTACAATATATATATATATATATATATATATATATATGGTATTTTTTCCCCTAAAAATCAAGTTTTTATTTTATTTCATTATATTTAAGATTGAGCTCTCAGTTATTTTCTACAATTCATCCATCAAGATCAATTCTTATATACAAAAAAAGCGTTATAAACAAACATTAATCAAAAACTCACAACTTTATCAAACTTAAAATAGTTTTTAAAATGAGAAAAATGCCAGACTATATATTCCCCTTCTATACTTTTTAAATAATATAAAATCATCTGTACATTACAACTAACACATTAGCTGCAGTAGTAAGGATAATAAAAAGTGGAGAGCATTTTCCTTATATATATATATACATATATATACATATAGACACATATATATATATATATATATATATATATATACATACATATATATATATATATATATATACACATACATATATATATATATATATATATACACATACATATATATATATATATATATATATACACATATATATATATATATATATATATATATATATATATATAGAGATATATATATATATATATATATATATACATATATATATATATATATAAAGTTATTATTGTGTGTGATTTAAACTTTTATGTTAATGAAATAGCAGTCTCTAAATAAGGTATAAGCAAATAAATTCAGAAATAGATCAATTTAGGGCTTGTAAGATAAAAGGGAAACCATTTTAAATAATTATCAAGATAATCAGAGTAAACACTATGTAAAATTAAAACTATATTATTGTTTTTACTTGGTTATACACAACCACAAATATCTGAGAGATATTTGGATATGAATTGGACTTGATTTGGATATCTATCACATCTACAATACATCCATGAGATAACAAAATTCAAATGTTCATGGATATCCTAAACTTGGATGTCTGTTAGACATTGTAAAATAACATCATTTAGACATTAACATTTGGATATTGAGGAGATATCTCATGGATATCTAAAATTCTTGCAAACAAAATGTCCAAATTTCATAATGGCTAGATATCTCACAGTCATCAGAAATCTGGATATCTACACTTTGGATATTTGTCAAGCAGTCGATGTCAACTGTACATTCAGAGAAAGTTGTACTTTCATAAACTACGTTAATGAATTCTGAAACTCCAGTATTAATACAAATTATATAATTCTTTTAAATTAAAATAAAATGGCAACAATCATTTTAGTTGATCAATCTCTATTTGGATGTTTATAATGACATATTACAAATAAGGTAAGAGGATTTAAGAACTTGTTTGTAAATAACTGCTGAGTTTTCCAGTATTTTAATACTTTAAACTATTTTAATGTTATTATTATTTATTAAATAGATTATTTTCTTTCTCTTCAATATGATTTGTATTAAGTACAAAATATTAATTGAAAAACATCGTAAAATATAAGCTATAAGATCGGTATTGTTCCTTAAAAATTTTCTCCAATATTAAAACTAAAATAAGTACTTTGTAAATTTTAAATTAGGTTTTTAATAAGGAAAATTTATTTTCTCGAATTCTTCACAGAAACTATCTAATTGTTTCAAAGAAAAGTATCAGTTTTTATCGTTTGTTTTAATAGAAACAATTATTTACTATTACAAACTAGTGTTTACTTTTTTAACTGTGTTTTTTATTTAGTCATTGTTTATTAGGCATGAATAAAAATGTGCGAAAAGTTTTTAAGGCACTCATAAGTTTACATTACTAATTCTGTATACTAGTAATTGTAGAGAGATATTCTTAAACTTTTCTTGGATATTTAATTTTTTCATAAATTAAAATGTACACACACATTCAAAAATTTATCATTATACTTGCTTTAGCAAACAAATTTTATCATTCTAAATAATAAAACCAATTTTTAATTAATTATTACCAAGTTTTAAAATCAATATCTAAAATCAGAAGAATCTTTTGAAGTTTTATTTACCTATAATTCTATACATTCATTACCTTACTTTTTTGTTACATTATTAATTATATTTAAGTATACTTTTGAGGGAAAATATAATATATTACCAAATAATACATATTAATCTGCCTGCATATATATATTCTGAGCCACTATAAAACTTTAAAACAGCCAAGACTGAGATGGGATTCAAGCCATTGGTGAACTGATGACAGGAGCACTAACCATTTAGCTGGGAGCTATGCCAAAGTTCTTCAGTGAGAATAGTAATGGCAACATCAATGTCAATTTATGAAAGTAATCATATATACCACAAATAATAAGAATATTTCTTGGATCGAGTAACTAATAGCAATAATGGATTAGTTAATCACTGAGATTCACATTTGACATTCCATTCTATTCTATTCATTTTTAGTAAAAATGATGGAAAAGGTTTGACAAGCTGTTGTAACTAAAATTGACAGAAAATTAATAAATATTTATAAAACAATGAAACTAACATTCAATTTTCCCAAAATATAAAAATAATGGAGTCAATAACAAAGAAAATGAATACAAATAAGAAGATAAGACAGCGATGGACATATGAATACATGTCATATTAAAAATTTACAGCATGTCCATGCATTCTATGAAGTGATCAACTTTGGAAAAATTCAATAACAACTTTTCTATCTATTTTTTAAATTTATTAATCTGGACATCAAAACATTAATATTGCCAAAAGGTATCTGAAAGTTTTTCAATAATTAGATTGTGAGAATCGGTGACCAGTCCATATTCTTAATTCAGCCCTGTTAGATATTCAAAGAAATGAACATAATTATAGTATTTAAAGAAATTGTCACAATTCTTTCACTTTTTGTCTACTAGAGCTAAAAGCTAAGTCACATCCAAATTTGGGAGTTTTTGAACTGAAAGTCAGAGTGTTTTGACACAGCATTGTAGACAATCTAAAAGCAGAAAGTTGTTGTAAGGCATTTTAATATCCACAGAGTAAATTACCTTCTGAGAAGATTTTATAAAGAGTAAGCCTTATTTGTTACAAAAGATAAAACATGTAAAACTCTCAAACACCAATCCCGATAGATGTGCTTATAGAAGTGAAATATCTATCTTTCTTCATCCAACAGTGGCAAGGCAGTGTGGTGAGAGCAGTTGTCATTCATCTTCCTGTTCCTTTAGAAGACATTATCTTCATAAAACTAAAACTGAATCTTAATAGTTTCAGTTTTCTTTATAGTATCATACAGCTAAATCTGCACTAATTGAATATATGTATACTAAATGCAGTAACTTCAAAAAAAGGCTGAGCAGATCATGACGATTTGAATTCAAAATGTATAATGTTTTGAGGCAAAAAAAATAATAAAAAAAAAATAACTGTTTGTTATGATTTTTATTTGCTTATCATCAGGTTGCAGGGTAAATCTCTAGTTATTTATGATAAAAAATTTTTTTCCCTAATTAGAAACATTTTAACTGGCATAATGGCAACACTTATTTTGAATGTTCTGACTAAATTAGAAGAGAAATTTGTTAATGGTATTATAGTTTATTACTATGTAGTTTTCTGTACAGCTGTGGTAAATATCTTACTGAAGTCTGTAGAAACCATGTTATTCTGTAATCTTTAAAATAATAATTTAATGATTCTTTAGGCCATAACTTATTAAAAACATTAGATATTTAAATTTTTTTTCTCTCTAAGAAATTTTTATACGATATTTAATGCATTAAATTTATTTTTAAAAATCAAAGAAGCATAATTAAATAGCTGATTACATTGGAAATTAATACACAATTAAGACAATGAGATAAATTTATGAAATTCCATCTTTATTTGAAGTTTTTGGTAATTCTATGGAAAATAATATATTAATCTTACAAATAATCTATAAATAATGAAAATTTTCAATTTTACCTCTTATCATAATACAGAGAGTACTTCTGTAGTGAAACATTTCATAGAGTAAAACATTTTAAATAATATGAAATTTTTTAAGGAAGGGATATCTTTATTCTACAATAAAATCTATGACTAATAACATTTTAAAATATGTTGATATGTTCTAATTACGTCAATGTACACTATACAGCAATAACTCAATTTAAAAAAAAAAAATTGAAAATCAACAATTATAACTAAATTATATAGAAGTGTAAAAGTAGGAAAAATTAGAAAATGAATATAAAATTTAAACATATTACGAATATAATTTATAAATATTAAATTAGCATAGATAAAATTATTGAAATAAGAATAAATTTTTTAAATATAGATTAGAATAAGAAATGATAAGATTAGATATAGCAAATTAATAAACTAGAGAATGTGATACTACTTGAGTTTAGAGAATTCTGATCAAGTAACTGGGGAAAAAAATATTGCAGTATTAACCTGAGAGAAAAGAATGATTAAAATGACTTCAGCTAATTTAAGTGTTTTAGTTCAAAGAGAAAAACAAAATGTACTTTTATTGTTTGACACAACTACACCACTTCACATAAGTAGAAACGTTAGTTCAATAAATAGGGAAATCTATTTTATTTAATCTTGCACTGATTTCACACCACTGGGTTTAGATGATCTATCTAGTAAAATATTTAAAAAGGTCTAATACTCAATTCGCTGGTATAATTAAGAAATAAAAGGGTGGAAGTTCTGTAATCATTCTTCTTATTTCCCTATATTTCAAAAGTACAATTACATAATGAAAGGATCAAGTTTGTTAAAGAACTGATACAATGAGACTCTTATACATCATTATCTATATGTTAGTTTTTGAACATATCAAGACACAAAACAATCAATAGTTTTCATATTGAACAAGCAGTTACCATTTACCATGAAAGCTTAAATTACCAATATTTTAAGTATCACTATTTTATAATTCAAGAATATTTTTCATGAAACAAATTGACAAGTATATTTTTTTTTGTTTTTATACAAATTATAGTGAATAACTAAGTAGAAATTAATGAAGATGTTATATTCTGTACAGAACTAATGTTCATTATGCTGTTTTGAACAATTTAACTACACATTTTTCTGATCTGAAAACTATAAATGAATATATGTATGTATGAAATGAAATAAAATTATATATACATTTCATTTTATTTATAAAATAAGTCATTGTTAACCATCAACATCAAAAGTCAAGATTTGAGATTAAACTTTTATATTCCAGGAAACTACATTCTTTTATTGTGCAACATGTAATAGTCAAAGTGAAATCAATTGACTTCAATATTGATACACACACACACAATGCACATTAACTGTAGGCAATTTGATGACAACACGATAAGTCTAATCAGCATAATAAGTTATAGAAAGAAATTTCTCAGTTGAAACTTATTTAAACAGAAGAAAGCAGTTAGAGTATAACTTAAATTCCTAATGCAGGAATAATATAAATGATAGTATTGAGAATTAATTCAAATATGTTCAATTTCTATACTTTATATGCTGTATAAATAAATTTTGAAATAAATAGGTATTTCAATATAGCATCATTAAAATGACAAATCTTTATTTTGAAATTGAAAACTTTTAAAATTAACCCTCTTAATCTATAAAATAATATTTTATTTAAACATTTACGATATTAACTTTTAAATAGTGAAAATCCAATCATGTTAATTTAAATGGCATAAATGTGTGTGTTGAGCTTGTAAAACATTAAGTTCTATATCACTAAACACGACTTAATTGATAAAAAGTTCTCATTTATATAGTAGGCATGTCTTAAAATGTTTTTTCTTTGTAAATAAACGAAAAGTACTAGTTGTCATACTATTATACAAATACCAATTAAAAACACTGCCAAAAGAAAATTTCCACTCACAAAAACTTGTTAATATTAATATCATTTAATAATAAATATTTTAAAAGCAAAAAATATTAAAATTTGTGACAAAAAAAATATTGGTGCATACCATCATATACAAGCTTTATTTGTTAATATTTTAAACCTATAAATTAAAGATACATAAAATTAATAAAAATTTAATTATAATAATTTTCAGCTTATGTTATAGAACACATAAGAAAAATATACAAGTTTAAAAGATAGTTAAATATTAGAGATATTTGAATTAAATTAAAATATAATATACTTCTAGAGTTAAGATAATTCCATGAAATGGTTAATAATTATCAAGTTTTTAGTGATGTAATTAAACATGAATCATGCATTTTTAGTAATATAATGAAATAATCAAGTAAAATTATTAAAAATTGGAATAAAATTGAGCGGTGTATTGATGTTTTTAAGCAAATTGAAATGCATAATAAACTACATGGGAGAGAAGAATCTATTAAACTATTTCCTGATGGAAAAAAAAAATAAATAAATAAATAAAACATCATAAAAGTCGTGTAAAATTATGACAAATATATGCTGGGACAAAATCACAAATCTTAATATTTCAATTCAGGAATAAATAGCGGGCCGATCCTTTTAAAAAGACGAAATTGTGACATGTAAGCCAAGATGGGGACAGAGCCTTCGAGCATGGCAAACAGTCAACTTAATAAACCAACCCACGTGCACTTCGCTTTGCATACAGTACAAAACCGATTTTGAATGGGAAGCGTTTACGAATCGACGAAACTTAAGAATAAAAATTACTTTTTTTCATAGGAATAAACATGCACCAAATGTAAAATTAAAGTACAGATTTCGTAAGATAAGTAAAGAAATCTAAAGAAAGTTTTAAATAACATGAAATTAAAAATATGAAGTTATGATAAGATTGTAATTAGGCATACATTAATCCTACAGATAAGTATTATTATAACTATTGGTATGTCAAATTGTGTAAATTTATTTTGTAATCTCAATATTTTATCTTAAAAGATAAAACCACGTAATTTTAATTTTAAAGTTAAATTTATTCCAATTTAAATTCATATTTAATTTTGGTTTCAAATTAAGTAACTAGGCGATTTCTAAATATTCAGTTAAGAAAAATGTGTTAACGAAATTATTTATGGCGAACAATTTTTTTATACAAAAAAATTCAGAATTACTAACTAAATTTTAAAAAAATTATAAAAATATTATAAATACTTCTAAAAATTAACATATTCCTTTATTAAAGAATTATTAGATTTGGTCATTATCTAATATTACTAAATAAAAGCTCATTTCAATTAAGACTACATTATTATTGAAAGCATAGTTTCAAAATAGTTCGTAAAGATTCAAAGATTTTCTCAATTCATAAACAGACATATTAACAAAGAATAATTTATAAAATCATTTAGTTAAAAAAGTAACAGAAAATGAAATAGTATTGACGATAAAACCTGAGTGTATTTGTGAATTAAATACATAAGGTGTGTGTGTATATATATATGTATATATAATATATATATATATATATATGTATATATAATATATATATATATATATATATGTATATATAATATATATATAATACCGAATAAAGATAATATTTCTGCTACATCATCTTATTAATGACAAAATTAGAATATTTTAAAGAATAAATTTCTAAGCATAGTTTAAACACATTTAAAAAGATATCTTACAAGAAACTAAACTACTCTTAAATTAAGATAACATACTTTTAGACATCTTTTCAAATGAAAAAAGCAGAATTTCAACTAAAAAATAATAATCTATTAGTACTATCCAATATAAGTTTACTGTTTCCCCATTAGTAAAACAAATTCAAAATCGGCATGTTTTCACGTAAAATAATTTCATTAATACAACCTTCCCAACTATACATAATAGAAATCAGTAAGATACATTTAATTTGAACTCAGCAAAAGTAAAGAGGAAAATTTCATTCGATACGCGACTAACCGGATGAGATAAAAACGAACGAAACGCTCTTTAAGTCAGGGACTGGCATGATCTCCAGAATCTCCGATTGTTCCAACAAGCCGTGCAACCACCACCAGAGAGGGAAGTAGAAAACCAGTTTTGTGCTCACAATCAAAGGAAGACATTTGTGTTTACTGCGGGAGTCTCCCTCTGGTGACGTCATGGCAACGCCACTCCTCGCTTTATCCTTATCTCCGTACCAAAAGATGCAGCAGTTGAGTCGAATGTAACTTCTTTTTCGGAAAACGACTTCAATGATTACAAAAATCAATGTTTATTAGCTTTTGCTATATTCATTATTTATGCCGTGAATGAAATTGCCAAGTTTTCATAAATTTCGTCACATGCATTAAAAAAGTAATATTAATGTGTGAAGCTTATGTTTAACAGAAAATAATAGAATAAAAGACATTAAATAGTATGAATTTTAAAGATAGGAATTTTTTTTTATTTTTCCATGAAGATAATTATTTTAAGCACATGATTATGTAATAAAAGGACAATTCATTGTGATCCTCATAAAATCCATTACAAACTTTAATGAACCTTATTTCAGTCAATAATAAATCACTTACATATTAGAATATGCTTAGCTTATAATTTTATATAGTTACATTATCATTAAAAGCCGAGCTGGCAGCAGAATGGTTAGCGCTCTTGCCTTCGGTTCAACAGTTCGTGGGTTCGAATCCCACCTCGGGCATGGATGTATGTAGTGGTTCGGAATCCACTTTAAGCCGTAGGTCCCGGTCTAATTAGCCCTCGTGTGCAAAAAATGACCGTTGAGCGACAAGCAAACCAAACCATTATCATTAAATTGCTCGCGCACGCGTGAGGAATATTTAAATACATTAGGGAAAAGTAAATAGTATTTTTTAGGTGACTCAGATGATTTATGGAAGAATTTGCGGATACCATAATTTTATTCCTCATATTTTAATATGAGAATGACAAAAGAATATAAGATAAATCAACATAGACTCTGTCAAATAAGTACTATTCACCTAATTAATCAAATTTGTAGTGTCGTAACAATATATCGGTGCTTCTATGATAATCTAAGAACTTTTTGCGAGGTACTAACGACGAACAGAAATGAATTAATAAACTCGGCTTTTAAGAAAAATGACATTTCTGCTGGATTAGATGTCAAGCAAGATTAAAATATTAAAGATAATTATAATAATCGGGAGTTTATATACAGATAAAACAATAACCTTCATCCACTATTCTTGGTTATTCTCCAATAATAGTAACAATGAAAGTAGCCTTTTTCTATCATAAATTCGAAATTTATATTTAAATCACAGATTTAACAAAATACATTTTGTTTTACCAATATTAAATATCTAATTTCAAGTTCATCCCCCCCCGCCCCTCTTAAGAAACTCTCGCATGCCTAAAGCGAACATTTTTCAAATTCTTTCACACCATTAACATGGTTTAAAAATTCTTTGAATTAGTTGGTCCTTATGGTGATAATACAATGAAGCAATAGAATATGTTACATGTAAGTTAAAAATAATCTTCAGTCTGGGTAAGGTCAACTCAGCCTTTCAGTAGATCCGGAATATAACCCCAAGGCTCTTAGTCATGAAAACAGCACTGTAAGTGATATGGACAACATTAGTCCCCATAATATGGTCTGCCGTACCAAAAAATCCTTCACAGCAGCATACAATTCATCCAGCTTAAGACTACTTTTAGCTTAAGAATCTTCCCTCTTTTTTATTTTCTAGGACATTTCCAGATTTTTAATAAGTCTGTACCATTGCTTCTTCAAGATAAAATTACTATATACTACACCACTACAGAACAAGTATAAAAGAAACTCGATTAGTGAGCAGCGAGGCTGACAGAATCGGGGAAGTTACTATCCCCTTCGTAAATAGTAATAATAGAAGTGGATCTTGCTATCGCTAGTACCAAGCGAGGTCGTTCGAAGGTCAAATTTCGTCTCACATAATTGAAGTTTTCATCACTACCCCACATGAGTTTTGTTGCAACTCCTTTAAAACCAGCTTTTCTGCGATCATTACCACCATGCGGGGAGATTGCACCTACATAAATGCCACAATGAACTTTCGTTTTCTTGTTCTAGGTACATAATAATTATTTTAATAATGAATTCTGACTTCCTATACATTAAATTTGTATTGAATCATTTTAGTAAAATACACTTTTCATCCAGTGTACCCTGTCCGCTTAAAGGTGTGGTAGGCAAGACTTGCAGGGCGTCGTCTACTTTTAATTTTGTAAGCTACAACACTCCAACCTATAGTGAAAAATGTTAGTTTAAATAAAACCAATTTTTCTGTACAATTGAATATAAAATGTGCAAACTAGACTTAGTCATTTCTATCTAAGCATTATGCTCTTTAGAAATCACGTAAATCAAAATGAAAGATTCTTAAGTAAAACTGAATAATTATAAAAAAGATTAAATTATTCATTTCTTTTAGACATTTTAACAGCAAGATAAAACTTTTTAATAAAAACATTTTTTGTACTTATATGAACTAGCTATGGCCACGTACTATCCACTGATACTAATTATACTCAAATATTGAGCTGAAAGCTTACACTGGATTACAATCGACTGTAAAACAATAATAGGCTGTCAATATTATGCACAATATTCATTAATTTATACAACATTTATCGTTGGAAAAACATGTACAGAGATAGGCAGAACCACATAACTGTATTAAATGGCCTGCAACTATTCTTAATTACGACACTTTACTTCATTCACAGATTCAAAAAGTAAAACGTAAGATTTGAAATAATGTATTTAAAAAAGATACTGCACCATCTTGCGAACAACCTGCCACAATGTATCTATCACTCGTGTTACCGATTTTAAAGACCACTGGCCCACAAACGTTTCTCTGGGGGAGGGGGGGGGAGATTTGCACAAGCTATTATATAACCATTTTTTTTAAACCATGAGATGGTTTCCTAAGAAATATGTTGGAGGTCCACCAGTCTATCTGGTCCTCTAAATGGTTACCTGTTTTAAAAGATCATTAAAAAAAGCAGAATCCATAATTTCAAATTTTTTTTTTTCTCTTTTTAATTCGATTTGTCGCTGTATTCGAATTCGCTATTTGCACACGTGGGACCATGATCAACCAAAGTTGAACCAATATCAATGTTCAAACTGGAAATCAATTCTGAGACCTAGACTGGTTAAGATTTTTCACTAGGATGATCTTTTAATGAGGGGTGATTTAACAGACACCTATAGAACTTAAAGTGAACTACAAATATTCCACCGTAAGTGGGAATCGAATACACGGAATAGATTAATAAAAAACGAAGAGCGATAATCCTTCATCTGGTAAATCAACCAATCCAGAACACGATCTCTCTCTCTCTCTCTCTCTCTCTCTCTCTCTCTCTCACACACACACACACACACACACACACACACACACACACACACACACACACACACACACACACACACACACACACACACACACACACACACACACACACACACACACACACACACACACACACACACACACACACACACACACACACAGAGTCTTAACCATTTATCAACAGCTCTCTGTAATCTTGCATTTTTAAAAGTGTAATTCATTATTTTAGAGAAAAAATTATTTCCTACGGCTAAAATGAAAGTAATCAAAATAGTGAAATAAAAACAATCCAATGAATTATTTTGTAGTAAAAACAAGTTTCTCAAAAATAAAGCAATGTTTTAATAAATAAAAACAAAGATCACATAATAAAATATAATTAGACTACGATATACTGAATCTGAAAATAAATTACAATTTATAGTAGAAATATTTTTCCTTAAAATAAGACATTTTGTCTTCCCGCGTTAAAACTAAAGTTTAAGGTGAGAATATTTTTGTCTTTGCTAGATAAATTTCAACCAAGAAAATAAATCTCTCTCCTTGGTTTGAAAATACTATGCTGAATTTACTCAATGCGTCCCACTGGTACAGTGAGTAACTACTCAATGTGTACATAATACACATACAATCAAGTCAGAGTAAAAACATGCAGTTACTATAACTATTTAATATGCACTGTTTTCCAGGATATACACAGAACGTGTTTCTTCCGAATACTGAATATTTAAATTGATTATCTTAACACAGATTCAGTCATTCTAAATAAAGTCTCTCCGAATTTCTTACCCAAGAAACTGCTTTTCATACATTGTTCTAAAATAATTTTATAATAGAAAATTTGAAATTGCACACTTTAATGAAGAATAGCTGTTGTTTTAACAATGCTATTGATCAAAAACAAACCTACATTATGATTAGATCAGAAAAATGTATCATTTCAACAACTATATATCACAGCGAGGTTTATGGGTCGCTTTATGGATGGTTTTGGCACATGCAGCTAATTCGATTGACGCCTTAAGTTTAAATAAGCTTTCGAATCACTAAAAAGGAACACGCCTGAAGAGGAAAGCGAACCCACGAATCATTAAGCTGAAGGCTAGAATGCTGATCATTCAGCTACCAATTCAGCTTTATGACAACGAAATAATCCGTATGGGAGAATCACAGAAAATGATGATTTACATTGCCCACAATAGAATATTTAAAAATATTGTTCATAATAAAATTTAACAGCTAAACAATAATAAATGAGTTTTCATTTTCTCAGCTAGGTGATCTACAGTCCAATTACAGAGGTCAAACGAAGCAATATTTGTGCTGTGTTCAAATGCTCATCCAAGCATATCACAAAGTGAAACCAGGGAATGAAACACCATTCCAGTTTTTCCTCAATAAAGTACTTCCTCTTATTAAAAGGGTGCTCGAATTTCTTATCTTAAAAATAAATTTTTAATTCTGCATATTCGAAGGTCACAAAAATATTCAAGTACTATATCGGATCTTAAACACATTATGAAGAAATTCATTTACTCTGAAAATAGTATAGCATGTTTACTTTGAAAGCTGAAGACCTGTTGCATTATACACCTCTTAAGTACATAATACTACAGATAATCCATTGAAAAAAAATTTTACGTATACATATATTAATATTAAAGCGAATATTAATATTTATTAAAGAGAAAGTACATTAAAATTCAAAGAACTTCTCAGTTAAAAATAATTGATATTTTAAAATTTTAGCAAGTTCATTGTTATAAAAATCCAATAGAAACTTATTAAATACAAAAAATTAAATGTAATTTTAACAACATACATTTTTCTAGTATACTTACAGTAAACATCAGAAACGCTTAGAAATCTTATATAAAACTATTTTTGTATATAATTCAGATAACAGTTATAAGTCATCAATCTCGAAATTTTTATTTCGTAAATTCTTTGAAATTTTATCTTAAAATGACCCGAAATTGTTTTGGAAGAAAACTATTTGGAAATAAAAATAAAGTACGTTTGAAATTCTCGGAGACTTATGATTTGTTTTAACGTTTTATTCATACCTAAAACTATATCTTTATCATTACATATAAACAAATATTAAAGGTAAAGTATTAAAAATTTTATGAAATATGAAAAGCCGTCCAGTAATATTTTTCTAAGAGAAACTAAAAAGTCAAATACTGTTTCACCGATGAAAATAGATGAGGATGAAAACTAATAAGCACACATTCCAATTATTTCATTTAATTTAATTTGTCACTTAGTAATAATTTGTGACAAAGAAATTGTTATTCCCACAGTTTATTTAAATAATTAATTTATAAAATGCAAAGTTTAAAATATATCAATATTAGTAAAATATATTTTTCTGTCTGTTACATATCATCAGTTATTTAAAAAAAAAGAAAAAAAAATTTTTTTTTCATAACTTTATTTTAAATTTTCAGCTTCTCGAGACAAAATTTCATTACATTACATTTGTTTCCTATAGGGCAAAATTAGGGGATCAAAAACAAATTTCAAAATGTCCAATAACTTATCACATAAGGTTGTCATTCTAAATTCCATATCTGTTGATTTTAAGCCTACAAATATTTACACTTGAGATAATTATCGAACTTAAAAACTGTCGAAAGCCAGAACGTATATTTAGTTCATCAGACTCGACGGCTTAAATTAAGTAAAATGCAAATTATGCAATTTTTGATAAAAAAAATTTACAGTGTAAAACCGTTATGGAATAATACTGTCAAATATAGGTAAACCTCATAGAGAAATGCTCAAAGATGATAACCATTCCAATTTTTTTTCAAATTTAATAGATAGCCGATAGAATTTGAAACCGATAGGACATTTTAACAATACTGATGCTATCAAAACAAGGCTCTCTAATATAACCTCAAAAAACATTCCCTTCTTACAGGGTCCATTTTAAAAAGTTGGGAAAAATTAATATAAGATTGTAAAGAATCAAAAGTTTCGTATCCTGCATATGTTACTTCTATTTTAATAGTATTGCTGACATAAAGATGGAATACAAATTTACCAATGTCTAAAATATACATCGACAAATTCACTTTGCTAAGAATATAAAATCGCAGACTGCCTGATAAAGCAAGCTCAATTGATGAATAAAATTTCATTTCATGGTTCCCAGGAACGTAAATTTCATTTCATGGTTCCCAGGAACGTAAATTTCATTTCATGGTTCCCAGGAACGTATTCAATATAAGCATAAAGCATGGTTTAAAACACCCACGAAAAGGACAATATGAGATAAAATCAGAAACACACATTTTAATGTAAAATTGATAAGAAAGTAACATTTAAAGGTGAATGTTTAAAAATGGAATTTTTTGAAAATCTCTCTCACACACTGTTTATAGTTATGTTATCACAAATTTTATTTTTCAGAAAACCGTATTATTTATCAGCAGAACGTTATACTTTTAAGATTCTACTGTTAGGGTGATATAGATTTAAAAACAGGGGATGTGTGTGTGCGGAAAAATATGAAATGTATTAAAACCTTATTTTGTAGAAAATAATAAATTTATAAAATTTAAAATTTGCGTTTCCAAATCAAACTTTTTCTAAAGAAAAAATTTTAATTGGAAAAAGAATAAACAAAATATTGATATAAAAGTGAAAATTTAGTGGTTTTTGATGGTCATTTATCTCTGAAACTTTACAAAAAAGAAAAATTAACATAGACCTCAATTATTAGTTCTAATAATTCAGAAATGTTTTAAACTTATTCTCTTAAGCTGGATATAGCTTCATTCATAACATCTAAATGATATCTGTTACATAATATGTCGAAAAGCGGAGGAAATTGCATTTCCAGTCGAAAAATAGAAAACCTGAAAAACGAAAAGGTTTCCTTTTTGTGATATGGATATAAATATATTACATGATACGCATTTCAAGTAAGTCAAAAATGGTTCATTTTGTGTGTTCAAATCAACATAAAATTTGTAGGTCAAATACCTAAAATTCCAGTTTTGATACTTAAAATAGGAATATTGTAATATATTTTTTTAATATAGATTACAAAAATGATTCTGAAAGATTTAATTAAATATAAATACAATCAAAACTAGCCAGAAAAGTGAAATTTTTTTTTACATAACTCAAACACAAAACCTTAAATCTTTCTGGAATTCATGTTTTTCTAATTTCAATTCGTAGATTAAAAACCAATTCTATTTTCGAGTCACAAAACGACTAAATTTATTCTACTAAAAATACGTTCAAAATGATAACTTCTATATACAAAAAAGTTAAGTGTTTTCAAAATTGTATTTTAACATATAAACAAGTTCTGATATAATAACTTCATTCCCCCAAATTTTATTCTATAAGGAAAAAAAAAAAAAAAACGGATTTAGAATAATAAGACACATTAGTGCTTATAAAAACTATTTAAAATTTTACGAGAAATATAGAGAAAATGAAATTTTAATAAATTAAATATAAATATAATAAAACGAATTTGAATGAAAAATATAATTTCCTAAATTAAATTTTTAGAATGTCAACTATTTATAAGAACGAACTTATCTTTATATATTAAAATTTAATAAAAGTCACTTGAATTATATATTAAGTAAATGTTGAATACTATATCACAAGAATTAAATATATAATTGGCACACATTGAGATTATAATATTGCCGGAGATGAACTAAAATGTCCATGGAAAGGTCCACCAACTTTTATGCTATCACCATTTAAAAAATGTTGAAAAAACAAACTGCCATTTTCAGAACAATTAAAACATAGCAATTAAACATTTCAGCGACTAAGGAAAACAACACCGCATGTGTTGGGAATGCAAAAGACGAAGACGAGTCAACAGAAAAAAATCACCTCTGTTTAACCACTGTGCGGCATACTGCAAAATCCAAGTCTCCATTTTGATTTCCAGCGCACAGCCCCGCTTCTCCCAGCGAAAGCAACGATTTGCTCTATTTCGAGCAATCGTTCTCGATATTCGGTACAAAGGAGTAAAGAGAAAAAGACAGCCTACGTCACCATTCCCCCTTCCTCCTTTCGCCCGAAAAGTTTCGGAGTGCACCCATACATACCCCCACTCATCGTTTCAGTATTTTATCATCCGTGTGCGAAACAAGGCCAAGCAAAGAAAAGTGTGGATCGCTTCCCTGCAGAACTTAGAAACAGGTTTTATTTTTTGTCCAAAGCGATCCACTGGGACACGGGAAGTGGAAAAAAGTACCAAGGAGAAAATATCTACGGTTTTTAAGGGAATGGTTCTATAGCCAGCTTCTAATGAGAATATCTTGTTAACCATTAAAACTGACAGCTTATATAGAATAAAACAATTATTTTCCTTTTCCACAAATGCTAAAATTTTTATTTTGTAAATAATTCAACTGCAGGGTATTTCAAATTTTGTCTGTAAATGGAATTTAAATCAATCATTGCTATTACGGTTAATTTATGCTGGTAAAAATGCAAGAATTGCGTTTCATGATTTAATTTCTAAAAGTAATAGAATATGTAAATTTTCCTCGCTCTTCCTCGCCCCTTTTCACACCCTTTTATACCTCAACCAAGAAAGTGTCTCTTGATCATTTTTTAGCTTAAGAAAATTTAACTTTATCAAAATGTAATTTTAACATGAGAAAATGTCTGATAAAAGTATTTCAAAGATTTTATCAAATTGGAAGCAATAAAACACTAAAATTAAATTTTAATCATAAGTAAAAAACTAAAATTTTAAAACTTATTATAATGTTTAAAGAATTCAAAATATCCAAGTAAAGAAATCAATATTAAGAGAGGATCTCTTTAATCTTTCTAATTATTCAATTGATATCATTATTCAATGATGTGATTACAATCAAATCCATTTAAACTAAGAGAATTATTTCTAAATAGCAGAACAAGAAATTATAATACAAAAAAGTGTCTAATGTGAGGGTATTAAAATAAGTATCTTGACCACAATAGCCTTACATTAAATAAATTATTACAGAATACACATAAAAAAAAATACTTTAGTGATTTCATTACTATTCAGAATATTTTATTTTCAGCTATTTCCCAAATACGGAGATTATTGAAGATTACATTTCAAAAACTTAAGATAATAACTCAAGTCCCAAAATTAAACTCACAAATTTGTAATTCAAAGTGAAGAATTTTATAATAAATTAGTTAAAAATAAATATGAATACACACATTTTATTGATTATTATAATAAAAATATGCAAATATTTTTTTATTTACTAATTTGTGAGGGTGAAAGTACTAATATAAGCCAAAAGTCTTCATTAATTGGATTAATAATAAGCTTTTTTCTTTAATATTAACAGTTTTCAAATTATTAAATTCTGTTGTTATAGATTATTAAATAGATGTTTTTGAAAGATCCTAAAATGAATATATGTTTTCTAATCATAAAATTTTCAATAGTATTCCTGGAATTATACCTTAACAAGTGTTGACATAAATATCTAACTTTATCATCCTTTAAATCCATTTAAACATTCATGGCAAAGTAAGTCACTTAACTAACATTACAAGAAATTAAATATTAATTGAACAAATCAAGTAAAAATTTTTTTGGGTAAAAACAATTAAATTATGAAAAGTTCTATGAGTTTTCTGGATTGGACACTGATTTGGAAACTTTTAGATTTAAAAAAAAATTTCAAATTGTATGGCAAGTTATTAATTTCCCCTTACATACTGTTAATTCATTTTCAATAAAATTTTATACATGAGGTTATACTATATTTTAAATAACAAGAAAATCTACCTTAGTTAATGTAGAAAAATAACATTCCAATTTCTAATAATTTAGAAAATATTAACCTATTTCTAATATTATAAAAAATTATGAGAGAGTGAAAGAAAGTTATATTTCATACAGCTCAGAAATTTTTGCAGTCTAATCTTAATGGGTTCAAAGTTTATGATAAAAGCTTAATCTCTTATTACTCATAAAATATACTGAAAATTATTACAAATAGAATGCTATCAAAATTATGTACAATTATTGACAAATTCATTCATTTAGATATCTTTTAATATTTAAACTTTCTATGACTAATAAAAACTATATTTTTAATATTCTTATCTGTGATTTTTCAAGTTATTTGATATCATATTTAAAAAAATCATTGTTGCATATATTGAACCAATTGTAAGCAAAGACAAGAAATAAAACAAATGAAGTTAAATTCAAAATTACAAATTCAACTTTGCCTGTAAATAAAATTTGTGGTTCTGCTTGTTTCTGCATTATGTATTTCATTATTGTATAGAATCTAAATTTTAATAGTTTATAGTCAATAAACTATTGAAATAAATGAAAGTTTATCAACAATCAAAGAATTTACTTCTTGGCAATAGAAAGTCAGAGGAATATTTATATCGAAGTTTACTATAATTAAAATTATATAATGCAGCTTATAAATTCAGCAAACATAAGTTATAGTTTCATATATTATGTGATCCCTTTTTGCATTATTAAGAATAAAGTCATACCAATGTGGAACATCTCATAATTTTAACTAAAGTAAGGATTAACAATCAAATAATTGCACATTATCCTCTGTATCAGAACATTAAAAAATGTAAGAATAGTAAACATTAACCATTCAGGAAAGCAAATTTTGATTAGATTAGTGAATCATTGATTAATTCCTCTACTTATTGAACTTCTACAATGCAAATTGTGAATAGACTTAGATTTTTCATTAATTTTTTGCACAAGCTGGCAATTTAAAATGGGTTCTGAATCACTACAAGCACCCAAATCTGAGGCGAGATTTGAACACCGAAGTTTTTACACTGAAGCTTATTGTACTAACCTTTTGTCTAATGTAAAATGGAATAGGTGGGCACCTTCCCAAATACTATCAACAGTCAATGATATTTATCTAGTGTTTTAACAGAAACCAATGATTAAATATGATGCAAATTAATAAAATTATAACTACATACTTATATAACTACAACTAAATCCTACTTTAATATTTGGGTGTTATGTAAGTTAATCTTTCAAAACTTAAAAAAATACAATTCTGAGCTATGAATTTTGTGATATTTTAATGGATAAATTTAAAGTTACTGGTGCTGAATTTAAAATTTGTGGAATGCAATGGAATAAATTACTGTAAACTTTAAAACAATTATTTTATGAATTTTTTCCAACTATTTTATACATGAACAGTTTTATCTTCTATATAATTCGTTAAGTTAAATTTAACTTATAATATCTCAAACTGCCTTTAACATGAGAAAAATTCTTACACTTGGAAAGAGATTTTAATAAATTGGTTTTCATTCTTCAAGACCAAGAAAACATTTTAAAAACAATCTATACTTAAAATGTATTTAAAAAATTCACTAATAGAATGAAATAATAATAAGAAAATCCCTAATGGAATAACTAATGAAAAATATTTTTAAGAGTTACTTGTGAATTCTTTAATTTTACTTATCTTAGATACTATTGAAATTCCTTTTTGTTAAAATAATATATACACACATTTATAATTCCTGGTCATTAATCATTATAATATTTTTTATTTTATTTGAATTATCCATTAAAACTGCTTTGACATAAATGACAATTTAAAACTGAATAGTCTGTAGTTTGAATTGAATTGTAACTGAATAGTTTATGTTTTACTGGCAAATTTTACTGGCACAAAATCCTCAGGTGGGATAAGCTGCACCAAACAAGAAATCTTTAATAAAATTAAGTGTTTGAGTAAATCATTAGATAAGAACTAATTGGGAATGTTGCAATAAACTACTTAGAAGAATAAAGATATTAAAACAAATCTATAAGAAAGCCAGAAAAATGACAGCTAAATAATATTAAAAACTCTAATATCTATACCCAAAGTCATGTTAATAAAACATTATGTTTGCTAAATTTTGTCTTCTTTGGTGAAAGAGTTGGTTTAATGTTATGGAGCTTAATAGTTTCCCCAATTACATTTTAATACATCACTAACTTTCAAATAAGACTCTTATAGTTAATTGTAAATTGAATGCATTTTTTGGATCAATTTTTTTATGTGGCAAACTTTGCAATGAATACAACATATCAATAATATTAATAATATCTGCAGTAAGATTTATTTTATTGTTTTTCTATTCAACCTTTCGAAATGGTTTGAGAAGACTAGTCCATATCAATATCTGTTTCAGAAAATGATATATATATATATATATATTTACAAGATTTTGATTTTTTAAATTTTTGCATAATATGTCTTAGATTTATTAGAAGCTGATGTATATTTCTTTGTGTAATTGACAACTGAAAGTACAGTAATGAATTTTGATGATATATTTGAAAATGGTGTGGATACAGATAACTACTATTCTTTGCTGAATACTTGTTTACTTCAGATTCTATTTGTAAACTAGGATTAGAAGATGGCTTTCTTGTTGTTCTTTTTTTAATTATTTATCTTTCTTCTGAGAAAGCAACATTCAGCTTTATCATGAGTAAAATTACTTCTTTTTCTACAATCCATATGGGACAAGATTTGGAAAATCCTGCATGTGTGAACAAAGACAATTATAACAAACACTTCTGAAGTACAAGCTTTGGTTTCATAAACAGATTGTGCATATTTTTTACATATAGGATCAGGATTCTAACATGCATGTTAGAGAATGACCATATCTCTAACATTTAAAACAATTAAGAGGGTTAGGAATATATGGATGAAGTTTGCAGCTTATCTAACTGGCTTAAATAGATTTTGGTAATACTGGTGTCTGAAAAGTTATGATAATATGTTGAAAGGAATAAGTTTACCATCATATTGAATGTTTATATGGAAGTGTTGGAAGAACTTCTTGATCCAAGATTGCGCAACACCAACTCTTTGATCACAATGTTCTTTCAAGAATTCTACTTCTGAAACATTTATGAAGACAGGCTAAAAAAGGTACCATGAGATTCATATGAAATGAATCCAAATTTTTTTAAATTACTGATTATCAAGCTTGTTTTGAATCAACTTGAACAAGAGATCCCCAGATCATAATTTTTTGACGTTTTGTGTTATCAATAGATGTGGGTAGTTTTTGTTCTAGAAAAAATTATACTTAATAATAATAAAAAAAAAGTGTTAAGTGTACTTATCAACAAGTAAAGAAAAGATTAATTTGCTCCAAAAATAATTAAAACCCATAAAATATTTCTAGAAAGGTTCAGGCTTACTAACAATCTACAAGGAATGGCAGCCAGTCTCTGTGAATTTCTAGCTTCAGTGCTTATGATACTGACCGATACCTATATGCTGGAAGTCACCTCCAAAGGTAGAGACCATTTTTAATCTGAAACCCAAGGATGTGACTCCTCTGCTTGAAACCTAGCAATTTAGAGACAAATGTAGCTATGTACTAGCCAAATGAAATGCTGGGCACAACAGTGCTACACATGGCAACATGATACCTGACCCTGCTACACATGGCAACATGTAGGAATTTTAATTGCCCATAAGAAACAAATAGAGTGACTACGGCTATTCATGAAGAGTTCCCTCGCTTGATGTCAAAGAATGGAAAGGATCTGGGGAAAGAATAGAAAAGAGAATAATGATTCCTGGGGTACCTGGGAATGCAACCCCTGTACTCACCTAAAGAGTCCCATGAGGAGAAATAATTTGTAGTGTCAATAAAGTGAAATATTGTAATGTTTATTTAATTTTTTTTGTTTTTTAAGATTCTATGTTGCCCTAGAGGATTTTATCAAATTATGTTCATATAAATCAAAACTGATTTGAAAGTATTTGCAGATTGATAAGCCATATTTTATACAATTTCTTACATATAGAGCATTTTTTCAAAATTATATAATCTTTTGTACTTATAACTAAGCAAATAGGTGAAAAAATATTTTCAATGCATAAAACTAAAGATTTTAAAATAGCGCTGAAATAACTTCAAAATGTTTGATATTTGGAAAATTCAAAAAATAAATTCATTTATATGCATATGTATTCCATTATACCATTAGTGATTCTTCTTCAACTATCTTTAATTATAAGACAACTATTTATTTTATACCAAATTCCAGAATTTTACAAAAATATTTGATAAGTTTGAAAATTATTTTGACGCATATGCAAATAAAATGCAAATGTAACAGCAGAAATATCCAGATTAGAATTACCCTAATCAATAGAGTTTTAGATGTATTTAGATACTTACCCGAGAGCATTCAGCAATATAAAATTATAATAAGATTTAATACAAGAATTCCGTTTATTTAAAAGTAAATTTGCATAGTACATACTCATCTTGAATTAACATCAAGGTGTTTATGAACAATTGATAATCAGCATTAATACAATATTAGCAGTAAAACTTAATAATATACTTTTAGTGTATAGGGAATTAAACTTAAAACTATTTTCCTTTTATTTCTCATGGAAAAGTTTTTTTATTTATCTTAAAAAATTTTTAACCTTATCAAATTGTATATTTTATAAAAAAATAAAATTTTAACAAACAAGTAGAAGAATACAAATTTGTTGAGATTATTTTATTATATCAGAGTTCTTTATAATTATGCATAGTATATTTAGAAATATGGATTTTGTGAAATATTATAGAAATCACAATTTCACATTAATATTTTCCATTCAGTTTGTATTGTTTTTTTAATTTAGAAAATATTATATGATTAACCAATTAAAACAAGGATAAGAAAGACTATTACAAGCACTTGTGATTAGCTATAAAAGGAAGATTATAGATAGAAGATTTTTATATAAAGTAAGAAAAAGAAACATTTTTTCTTACTTTATATAAAATTATTTTATAAAATAATTTTATATAAAGTAAGAAAAAATGTGAAACAAAAAATAAAATTATACATATTTAATTCTTGTTTATATAAGCATTTGCTATTTTTCTAATTTTAAAATTTTTGCCATAACAGATTATTAATTTTAAAATAAATAAAAAAACAAATTTAATTAAGAATATTTTTCCCTATAATGTCTAATATCAGTTTTTACCCACTCATTAATTTATTAAGTTGCATAATTCTTACGTAATTCATAACTAGTCATATTATTTATGGATATGTAATTTCATAAATGAATAAAAAATTCATTTAAATTTTAGTTAAATAAGGTTTCTTAAAACTTTTTTTTATATACTCTTAAAAAATTATTTTTTCCACAGATTTTTTCAATTTTCTTGATTATAAATAGTATATTCTTTTATGTAACATCATTGCAACATTAAAGATGCATAAGAAATATTTATAGATAACAATAATTAGAAATATGAAAAAATTCTATTGTGTTTTTTATTTATTTATTTTGCTATTTTGCACGTTTATAATAAGACCCAATAAATTTCGGTGTACTGAAGATCTTTTTAAACTTTCTTAGGTTTCCAAATGGTCCACGGGACTTCATAAGGAATCCCTAATTTAACATAATTAAGATTTGGCATTTAATTATAATATCTACTTACAGAAATTATATTGAAAAATTGATATCATTAAATTCAAATTTCAGATGAAATATTCCTTTTTGTATGCAAACCATAATAAAATACAAATCACATTCATATAATATTGATACAGTACTTTTTTTTAAAATTTTACAAGCTAAAATAGAGATAATACAATAATTCCAATTAAGCTTCAAACTAATTTATTAATATGTTTCCCAAATGATGTTCTTAAATATGTTACATAAAAGAATAATAAGTATGATATTAAAATTAAGTGGAATTATAACAAAAAAGAGAGAATAGTAAAATAAATAAGGAGAATAATAAAAATATTAAGATACATGAAACAATCAAATCATAGTTAAAAATTTATCCATAAGGAATATTTATCCATCAATAAGAAAATACATATAATAGCCGATTCAAATTTATCCAATTTGGTCCAACTAAATTCAACAGCAATAAAATACTTTGAAACTTATTAAAACACATTTAAAATTATTTATCAGTTCAAAAATAAAAAAATATGCCTTAAAATTAATTATTTTAAAAATTAAATAAGGAAGCGAAAAACCATGAATTTTATTTCTAATACGGAAAATTTGAAATTAAAAAGAAAATCTAAAATATTATTTTATAATTTCATTTTTATTTAAATATTAAAATCAGCAAAAACACAAGACGTTTCTGCAAATATTGCAGCCATAAATAATACAACAAATAAATATGAAAGCACTTGCACCTAAATGAAGTAACTTTTAAAAAATAGAAGACAATTAAGAGAATTTTTTTTTTACTAATAAAAAATATCAAAATTAATAAATTATAAAATACTAAAATTCTCTTCAAGATTTCTCACAAATAATAAATAATTCATCAACGATGAAAATTACTGATAATTTAATGAAAATGTTTCGTATTCGATAAATTAATGAGAGTTCATCTGCCTCGATAGTAGATAAGACGAGGCCTAGCAGACTTCTCCGACTTTAATAATTAAGGATGATGTTAATGAGAAGAAAGAATCTTTCCACTTTTACAGATATACATATCTAGATATTAAAAAATTCACAAGATTAACCTACCAAACTAAATTCTATAGCACTAGAAACTCTCAAATAGAGAAAATTTAAAGTATCTTAGAGAGTTTAAACTTTTCTCCACGACCTATCTCTTGAAAGTGAATTCAAGCGAATCCTATCGGTAAATACGTCACGTGCGCGGAAAAATGAAACAAAATCTTAATTTTAATTCATCATTTCATAATTAAGAAAAGATGTTGATTAACTTACCATTTAATATATGAAAACAGAAAATTTTTGATAACAAAACACGAACACAGGAGCATACGCACACACAAAACTACACAAGACACACTCACGACTACTCTAACCAGATTTTGGAAGTTTTCGTCTGAAGGGTTGTAATAAACGAAAGCTGTGCCAAGACTTCGCCAAACTATTTTTTGATCGACACAGAAACAGGTTTACGTATGCCAAAGGAGATAGTTCTGTAAAAGATATTTTTCCCTGCAATGCAAATTAAATAAATTTTATTTTCCAATTTATTTCAAAGCTAAATGCATAAAAATGTTCATTATTATTTTCACTAGATTTCTATATATTACTGTTTACATTTTCATTTAAAAATTTAGAATTATAACGCAGAAAATCTGTAAAGATTTTTTTTTTTCATTAAGAATAAAATAGCTGACTGGTTAGAAATATTTAGTTTAATAAATATGCCTTTAAATTGTTCTATAATAAAAAATAAAAGAAATAATATTAATGTTAAATGAATCAATATTTTGCTAATTTCATCAAAGGTTTTACTCTGTATTTCAATATATTCAGGTTTATTTTAAAAAAATTAAAAAATATTGTGGAAAACTATAAAATTTATTTTTAAGATTAAATGTATCTAATAAAAAATTTAATGTAATAATTAGAGTTATACTATAGCTTTATTATATTTATTAAATTATATTTATAAAAATACAAAATAAGTGCTACATTATAAATATTTATCCATGATAAATTAAGAGTTATAATGAAATATCAATGCTTTTTAAGTAAACTATATGAAGGGCTGAAATTTCAGAAATTTTAATTACTTTTTCGTTTTCTCAACTTGCATAATAATCTTATTTCATTATCAATCAATATCATTAACTTGAACTCCACCAAATTCCCAAAAAAAACTTAACATTTTTGTCGAAAAAATGTTTATATATAAAATAGTTATTAAAATATTTATTTATATTTAATAATTAAACTATGGAAATATTAGTTGGCAAATATTTATTACATTTGAATTAAGAAATTATTAATGAAAATAATGTAACTAATGTTCCACAATGAATAAAAAGAATAAATTATTATTTGTAAATAACATACAAAATATTTGTAAAATAATTATATTAATCGCTCGCATCTGTAAATCAAGCAAATCTAAATGTAAAAAATATTGCGTTATATTTTTAATCGAATATTTTTCATAATTTTCAATCTCAATAACACTCGAGGTGGAAAAATATTATCTGAATGTAATTTCATTTTTAAACTAAAAAACTTCGCAATTTTTTTAAAAAATTGTGATGCAAAAGAGAAAATTCATTTTGAAAAAACTTGATTTAGTATTCCTGACAAGGGAAACATTCTGTTCGTTAAAAATATTTAATATTTTTAAAATAATAAAAAGCTCTTAAAAGAACTAGGAATATATTTTTTTATAAAAAAAAATGGAGATGTTTGATTTCCGTATGGGAGTCGATATATTATTCATTTAAATATGTTTCATCAATATTTGGCGACGATATCGTGATTCTTTCATTAATAAATCGAGAATACTTTTTTAAATATATTCATTTACATATTAAAATTTTTCAAGGCTAATTATTTTTATGGAATTAAAATATTATTACAAAGGATGAATTTAACACTTTTGAAAAAATATTCCGCCAGAAATTTACTCGTCATATTTTCTTAAATAATAAATCGAAAGTTGATTTTTTTTTCTTTTCGTTACAAATATTCAAAAATGAGTTCAGAATTTTTAAAGTAACTGTAAATATATTGTAGAAAATTTAATTTTGGAAACATTAAAGCAATATTTGTGAACATTTTCAAGCAATAATATCACTTTAATTTTGAGCTTTTTATTATTTCATTAATATAGTAAAAGAAAATTTGGCGCAATTCAAGAATTTAAATCAGTACTAAAAACGATAAATGGTGCCAACAAATATCACTATTTTACACCTATAGAATTCAAGATACCTAACAGATCAGCTCCATTCTAAAAATGGGTAAGTGGGTAAATGGGTATACCAGTTTGCACATTATGATTTAAGAAAGCATTTCTGAGAGCATATCCCTCCCTCCCTCCCTCTCCCTCTGTGATTGTAGAACGACCGTAAAAATTAAAAAAAAATTTTTATAATTCTTTTTGAAACAGTTTGATGTTCTGTTTCATTAGTAAATCATTTTTAACCATTTTAGATTTCAAAAGTGATTTGAAAATGAAACGAATTTTGATTAGCTTCAGAATACTAGATATTATTCAAAACACGCGTTCCTCCCAGTATAAAATGCTAAACAGTTTTGGCGCCATGCCAACCATCATAACTTTGAAACATAATTTCCATTTTAACGAACTCTGATTCAACAAAAAATTTCATAAAAAATGAGACAAAAAAAAATGTTCCTATCACGTACATTTTTACATTCTTCATTCAATGCAAAAATTTTTATTGTGTAAAAAAGTAATTATTTTTTTTCAAATTTGAAACTGAACTGATGAGTTAAACTTTTTAACACTGTTTTTTGAGATATAGAAGGTTCTATATTTTTCTTTAAATAAATAGAAACAAAATATTCTTTCTACCTCATGTTTCTTTTATTTGTGATGAATTATTTATGCATAAAGTATAATTTAACAACCCCCAGAAGACATTTTTTACGCAATATAAAATATATCTAATGATATAAAGTTAGTTACATTACAAAAAATTAAGAATAAATAAGATATGGTTTTTACATTAAACTTATAACGCTTCTATTACATTGTTACTATGGCTAAACATATTTTACAGATTTTCTGCAATAAGTATATAATATATATATATATATTATATATATGTATAATATATATATATATATATAATATATATATATATATATATATATATATATATATATAATATATATATATATATATATATATATATATATATATATATATATATATATATATATATATATATATATATTATATATATATATATATAATATATATATATATATATATATATATATATATATATATATATATATATATATATATATATATATATATATATACATATATATTATATATATATGTATAATACATATATTATATATATGTATGTATAATATATATATTTTCGTGTTTCTTCCCGTGAGACTTAATGAATGTTGCCAGCAGATATTTATGAAATATGTTTCAGGAAAAAATATCATATACACTGAATTTTACAATACCTTTGAGAGATATATTAAATTCTTTACACAGTAAATACGATTATATTACTTCTTACGATAAAATAAAAATATACTCTAAATATGGATAAGTGCTTTTGTTTTCCACTATATTTAAAAATGGGAAATATTGACCAACATATATTAAAATTTCAAGAAATTATTAGTCTCAGTTTCTTATCTATAATCCTGTTTTCGATATCTACAGAAATAATAGAGTCATACTACAATAATGGCTCAAAAAATACTTTGCCTTAATTTTAAATAAATATAATGTATTATTTTATTATGAACAAAAAATAAGCAAAAATTGTTAATTGTATTTATTGATGAAAGTATGGTCTACAGATTTATTAGATTATTGTGGATATTTATATCAATTACTGTTGTGTGCACAAAATCCTTTGTTTAGGGTCCTTAAGAAATGTTTAAAATTATTAGAATTTTATTTTAAAGGAAGTGTTCTAATGAAATACCCTGTGTTCTGCGCAGTTTCTTAAGCGTAATCTCGCATTACAATTTAATTAAAAGCCTGATTTTACTCTATTTAGAAAGGTATTTTCTAAAAGTCTTGCATAATTTGAATTCAATAGTTCCTATGAAGATTTATGTATTAACAGGATATTATTTAACTCATACACGCATAATATTCTTGGATATTGGTTTTCTTGAATAAAATGCCAGAAAGTCCTGAATTCATTCATTCATCGTGAATCTTTTGAATCATCAATAAAAATAAAAAAATGGTGCTTGATGACAAAATGAAATAACACTAAAATAAAAGTTATTTTAGTGTTATATTTCTGATACATATGCAGAGTATCCTTTTATATTGGTTCCTTTGAACATAATGATAAGTTTTGGATTCATCCAATCATCATGAATCTTTCGAATCATCAAGGAATTTAAAAAATGATATCTAGATTACAAAGAAAATAAAAATAGCACTAAAAAATATTTTTATTTTGGTGCATGTAGGCAGAATATTCTTGGATGTTGGTTCCCTTGAATATAATCAAATTCTGAATTCCTTCAATCATCGTGAATCTTTCCAATCATCAAATAAATTTAAAAAATTGCATTTGATAACAAAAAATAGCAAAAAGTTTTAATACTGTTGTTAAAACTAAATATTTCTCAACAAAAAATTAAATGTTAATAAGTAGTTTTTAAAAATATTGCATTTAATGAAAGTAAATTCAATCGATAGAAGAATATCGATACAATGAAGTCCAAGTCTTAAATAAATTAAAGTATTTGGTTTTGATCAATGATTTACAGTCTATGATACACGTATCTCTGGTACACATCATAAACTGACCAGGAGTGCGAGAAAATTATGTTGGGAAACATAAAATCATTAGTATTCAAATTATAACAGGAAAAATAATTTTTAAAAGTTTGTTATATTTGGAGGGGAGGAGGGGGGCTTGCTTGTCGCACAACGGTCATTTTTTGCACACGAGGGCTAATTAGACTGGGACTTACGGTTTAAATTGGATTCCGAACCACTACAAACATCCATGCCCAAGATGGAATTCTAACTGTTGAACCGAAGGCAAGAACGCTAATCATTCTGCTGCTAGCTCGACTTGTTACATTTGGAGAGAAGCATCTTTAAGAATTAATTTCAAATTTATGAAGGAAGAAGAAAAGGAATAGATTGTTTTAATATTTAATTAATGTTCGACTTCTTACTTCCAATAAAAGCAAGATTTTCCACGAAATGAAAATGGGATGTCAAAAAATAAGGTAATTAGGAAATGATAATGTGTTTTCAGATAAAAGAATATTACAAGAATAAGGTTTTGAACAAAGACACAAATTGTGGTCAAGAGGTAAGCCAATAAAAAAAGTTGGAAAAAACAAATCGATGAATTAAAAAGAAAAATAATTCTATAGAAAAAAAATCAGAATTATTAAGTTATAAGACTTGTAAATATAAAAAAATAGAGCACTAAAAATACAGAAAAAAATAATAAAATTAAATAAATACTTTTTTTAATTCTATTTAAAGGGAAGAATACTTTTTTCATAATCTAAAAACATTGATCAGTAAGAATCAAAGAGGAAATAATTTAAAAACACTGTTTAGAAGAAAGTGCTTAGCGAAAAATAGAAGTTGTGCTGTTATATACCTTTCAAGTCTTATTTTTTGACTTAAACTTAAAACAATTGAGACAGTTTCAAAAGCTTATTTAGGAATGTAACGCGTGTGCCTATTAATAAATTTTACAAGTTAAGCTATAATATCAGGACAGATCTCTACACGATGAGATGGCGACTTCAAATTAAAAAGTAATTTAGTTGAATGTTAACAAGTTCGGCAACTTAGAGGTAGCTCTTCACGCCTTCCCCCACCCCCTCCCTGGACACAGGTATGATTCTGAGGTTGGGCAAAGCGTGGACTCAGTTTTTCGACCCATTGAAGGGATGAGAGCCTAAGTACTAAACATAATTGGGAGCTAAACATTGGAAATTTCGTGTTAGGCTGGCCACCTAACCAGGACATATGTTTCAAACCCCAGGGCTCTCGGTCAGGAAAACAGATATAGACACTGTTGGCCTTGGCTCACATGGACTGCCCTGCCACAGGTTTAATTTTTAGTTGCATGCTTAATGATAGGTAATAACTATCGTATTCATTATGCTAAGTTTTAAATTAATTAGCAAGCCCGTGTGATACTCCCTAATTAAAATAAGAGCATGAAACGTAGACAAAAATCTTGTTTGTTGGTCGCTCAACGGTCATCTTTTTGCACACGAAGGCTAATTAGACCGGGACCTACGGTTTAAAATGGATTCCGAACCACTACAAACATCTATACCCAAGGTGGGATTCGAATTGTTGAACCGAAGGCAAGAGCACTAACCATTCGGTTACCAGCTCGGCAAGTCGGGTTAGAGAGAATTCACATGAGATTCTCTTAAAGTTTTATAAAATGAATTATGGAAATGAATTCAATTCTTTTTAAACTACTGACTATCAAAACTTGTTTCGAATCAACTTGAACAAGAGGATTTCCAGATCATAATTTTTTAACTTTTTGTATGTTACCAATTGATGGTAGTTTTTGTATTTCAAAAGGTGACATTTTATGAAAAGTGTCAAGTGTGTTTATCAATAAATTACTTTATTTTAAGCAATCAATAAATTACTTAAATTTTAGAATATAATTTCATAAAATAAAATTTGAAATCACAAATTATAATTTATAATTTAGAAGTATAGAATATTAATTGGGAATTTTAAAATATTATTGTAGATAAATATGCAAAATACATTAACTTAAGCGTATAGCAAAGGGAAAAAAATTAACCATCTTCTATCTATATACTAAAGAAAGCAACAAAAACAAGAGAATAAATGACGTCATTCAAAATGGCGGCTGTTATCACGAGCTCGTATCTGGAGCATCAGATAGTTATTTGATAAGTAACAATAAAATCTAGTAGAAAAGACAATCTTAAAACAATTATTAAAGGTGTTGCAAAATATTTTTACATACACAGATTACAAAAGAATTCTTTTAAATATCGAAAGAAAGTAAATTTTGATTTTTTCTTATGTCTGAATTAAAAAAATCTTCTGTTTTAAATATCTTTAGAGATACTTATGTAAAATTTATATGGACAACAGTATTGTATACAGCAATAATTTATATGTATAACAAGGAAACTAAATTTCTTGGTTAAATTAAAGTTATTAAATTGGGAAAAATTGAAAGATAAATGTAAGACTCCGCAAAAATTTTTAAAAATTCCATCAATGTAAAAATTAGTCTTTTTTACGATTTCACTTTTGTAAAGCAAAGTTGTAGTAGGTAGTAGTTGGTCCCTTGGGAATTTCTGATTTAGCATCTTTAGATTTGTAACAAAATTGTTAAACATTTTGAGAATTTTGGAGATGTTTTTGTTTCGATTTCACTGAATAAAACGTTGAATATGAGGATGCTTGATAAGTTATCAAATTATGTGTATATTAAGGCCATATTCGTACATTAAAATTGACAAATTGAATAATATTTGTCTCCAATGCCCATCTGATATTAGGATTTAATCCATTCAACGCTACAAGGATTGAAAGTGATGGCATCTTATACAGCAATGTTTCTCAATCTTTTAGTATTCACGGCCAAATTTTTAATCATAGTTTTCATCACGCAAACCCCCATCCCCACAGCATACAATAAAATGTATACAATAATATATTCTGAGTATTTTGGCACAAAAACCTACACTACAACCTTAATTTTTAGCTTTACAAATTACCAAGGATACGGAAATTTATTGACATTTTCAACACCGATCCTCATCATTGAAAAAAATGACAATCCTATGCCTTTTTATTGCTCTTGCGTCCCGCCATGTCGGGCATTCTCACGGTTTCGCGAGAAGTTTCGATTTGTCTAGAATTTGTCTGGTCAGCTTAAAAGTTAAGTTAGGAGCGTGCGCAGATGTGAACAAATGTTTTCTTATTGGGAGGAGAAAGTTCTATGACGCCAATTTCAATTCCAGACAATCTCATTCGAATCAACCCTTCTATCGCTATTGAATCTATTCTAAATGTGTATGTTATTCATATTTTAGTGTAATTGTAATTTACCATATGAAATATTCACGACAGCAGACTCATGCAGAATCATGGATAAATTTTTAAGCGGACATAAGCGAGCATTAGACAACAGACAGGCATCAACAAGTATATAGACGAGCATTATTTCGAAAATAAAATCAAAAAAAATATTTACAATAATTAA
Source organism: Latrodectus elegans (assembly GCA_030067965.1). NCBI lineage: Eukaryota > Metazoa > Arthropoda > Arachnida > Araneae > Theridiidae > Latrodectus > Latrodectus elegans. Next base: position 78,904,965 of record CM057814.1, on the reverse strand, counting down.
ATTTTTGGTTCACCAGTACTGAAGTAAATGAAGAAAAAAGGCCCCTGTGTATCATTTGCTCAAAAATGTTGGCGGAGGACAGCATGAAACCTAATAAATTTAAACGACATTTGGAAACGCTTCATAATGAGTAAGTAAACAAACCCAGAGAATTCTTCGAATTAAAATTATATGAAAAGCAAAAATCATTGTTTAAAAAAATTTTGTCTGTGGTTGAAAAAGCTTTAATTGGCTCTTACAAAGTTTCATATAAAATAGCCAGATGTAAAAAGCCTCACACAATTGGTGAAGAGCTTATTTTGTCAGCCGCAGTTGAGATCGTAGAAATTATGTTTGGAGATAATTTTTCAAAATAATTACAGTCTATACCTCTTTCAAATGATACTGTTGCCCGTCGAACTGCTGATATAGCTGAAGATGTAAAGTGTCAGCTTTTATCGAAGTTGCATGACAAATTGTTTTCAATACAAATCGATGAGGCAACAGATAGTAATAAAGACGCTCGTTTCATTGCCTATGTTAGATTTTGTGATTGATGCGTCAGAAGTAGAATTACTTTTCTGCAAACCAATAGAGCTCAAAGCAACAGAGAATTATTTGCTATCTTAAATGACTTTATGAACTAGGCAAACAAAGAATGGAAAAATTGTGTCGGAATATGCACCGATGGTGCTTGTTTAATAACCGGAAGATTCCAGAGTATTCAAGCACTTGTGAAACAAAAATCACCAAAGTGCGTCTGGACACATTGCATAATCAACAGAGAAGCTTTGTCTTCCAAAGAAATGAGTCCTGGTTTGAATATTGCTTAACTACGGTTGTAACCGTAGTAAATTATATAAAAATGAGACACCTGAAATCAAGAATCTTTTCCGCACTTTGTAAAGACATGGGTGCAGAACATTCTGCGTTACTATTTTATTGCGAAGCAAGATGGTTATCACGAGGGAAATTTTTACAGCGTGTTTATCAATTAAGAGAAGAAATCGCCTTTCTCCTAGAAGAGGAAAACAGACCAGAAGCCGAGAATTTTCGCGATAGTTTATTTGTCATGAAATTGAGCTACGTGGTAGACACATATTCGAGAAATTAAATAACTTGAACCTTCAACTGCAAGGTACAAATACACATATATTGGATACAAGTGATAAAATTAAAGCTTTTTGTAGGAAATTGGAATTGTGGAGCAGAAATTTAAAGAAAGAAAACTTAAACAATGTTTGAAAATTTGAATGATTGTATTAAAACTTACAAGGCTGAAAAACAACATGTAAAAGTTGTTTTTGTAACCACTGAAAATCATTTAACAATGTTAGCAAAGAATTTTAAAAAGTACTTTCTTGCTGACGACAAACTGATATCAAGTTACAAGTGGGTGAGGGATCCATTTCAAAATACTCCCGAAGGACTCTCAATTGAAAAGGAAGAAACCTTCATAGACTTCATGGTAAGCGGCGAAACCAAAAGACAATTGAGTAATAAATCACTCTTTGAATTTTGGGCAGGAGTGGATGATGGGTTTTCTGCACTAAAAACAAGGGCATTCACATTCTACTACCATTTTCGACATCTTACCTTTGTGAAACTGGATTTTCTGCGGTGGCTTCTTTGAAGACAAAATATAGATCTCAGATAAATATAGAAAAAGAACTGAGAGTGTCTATTTCTAATATTAAACCCTCCTTCGAAAAACTTTGCTCTGAAAGACAAGCCCAAGGAAGTCACTAATATTTATTAAATTTGTTTTTAATTTAGTAAGTTGTTTTAATTTAATAAGTTAATTATTAAATATGTCGAAAAGTATTTTGTTTTGTATATGTGTGTATGTTCTTTCCTATCAGTCACTTAATCCAATTTCAAAATAATTTTTTCTCTTTGATTTGTTCGCGTCACCCCCATTAGTGTGTATAACAGTGAGAGTGTGTGTGCCATTTTTATTTCGAAAATGAAAGGAGAGCGAGTCACACTCATAGAGAAAAAAGAACATCCATGCCCGATTCAGGATTCGAACCTGAGACCTACTGCTTCAAAGTTAGGGGTACTAGCCCCTCTAACATCGGTCCTCTAACACTGAATTATATAAAAAGATCATTGAAGTATACAAATGTGTAAAGTTTTGCCTTAAGACAAATTGATTAAAAATTCAAACATTCATGAAAACACATCTTAAACCTTATTTTAATTATTTTGTTTTATAAGTGTAACTTATAGAAAATAAATTAAATTATTAAAGTTACATAAAAGTAATCCACAAGAGCAAAATTTAATCAGATCTTAAATTTGAATTTTTATAAAAAGATACAATACCATATTTTATACAAACCTGTTGATGAATAATACTGTCTATTTAATGGAAACAATTTGAGATTACGATTACAACTTTGTAAAAAATAACCGATACAAATAAAAATAATTATCCTATTTTAACTAATATTTTTTTATTTGTTGCATAGTGTATGAATGAACATGATATATAATTAAAATCATTCTTCTATTAACAGTGTTGATGTCTAAAATCTGCTATCCATTTTATATCTAAATGTAAACTTCAACTGAAAAAAATTTTCTATTTACGTTAATTTAACAAAAATCATAAAAAGTAGCTATTAGAAAATTATGTTATAAGTATTTATAAAAAAATATAGTACTTTGAAGTGTGTAAATATAACAAAAAACCATCAAACTCAAAACATCTTAACTAATTTTATAATCGGAAATAAAATCCAAAATTGCAGAATATTGTTACTTTACAATGTCACAATAACATTATACAGGAATTATTTTTTTTAAAAAAAAACTGTTTAACTTAATAAATATACACTCTCTGATAGTTTGTTTTGATTTGTTTCTCAACAGTTATTTTTGCATTCGACTGGTAATTCGACTCGCACCTACAGTTAGACGTGGGCATCCCAACTCAAGATGGGATTCGAACCGGCGAGTTATTAAACATAAGTCATAGCGCAAACCTTTATATTGCCATCACGTCAAATATATAGAGGAATGCAAATGAAGAGCAAGAGTGATAAAAATGCTTAGCGAACCATTCATAATATTTCTTCCATAATTACTAGCAGTATAAGATTTACAAAGTTCTCACTTTATTCCCCAAGAAATGAGTAATGCATTTCAGTGCAACATGAAAATTTTGTATCAGTAATATTTTATATTCATGAGCCATAAAAAATGGAGTCTGGAAAATTTTCATTTACTCTCTCTTAAGAAAAACCCCATTAAACCTAAAGGTGTACCATGAAAATTTTGATGTGCAATAACAAAAGAGGCAACTTTCCATGTGCTTTCATTAAATACATCTTAATACTTCCATATAAAATCTTGTTCGTACTTGAAAATTTTGACATTGCCCTATCTTGACAACTGTAAATTGCTGTCATATCACCCACGTATTTTTTGTGTGTGCTTTGGTTGGTTGGTTTTAATGGCGCAAGCTCCAAGTAAGGACAAGCTGTGTGTGCTTTGGAAGAATTTTTCATTGATAAAGTGTTTAACTCATGGATCGATACGGAAGAAATTCTTTAAGTTATCATAAGCGACAGAAGTGGATACAGAAACCAGAAATGCGATATCAACCTTCCTCGGTTCAATTTGGCCAGTTTCGAACCTTAAGCCTTGCAATCTGAAAAACTAAATCGATGCGACTAAAATGCGATAAGTCTTAATTAATATATTAATTGTTTTAAGCTGTTGAAATACCTATTAAATATAAAGAATTAACAAACTTTAGTAAGTAAGGAAGTCTTAATATTCTAACATAAAATATCTAAGGCTGTTTTTTTTAATTTTTTTATTATTTTTTATTAATGTTATATGATGAACGAAAGGGAATTCTAAAATTAATTTCCATAAGAATTTCTAATTCGTATTGGTTAAAGGTAAATAACACAAATTAAATACTCTCTGTCCTTTGACGTAACAGTTCGTGAGTTTGAATCCCAATTAGAGCACAGAGATTTGTAATGACTCGCATACTTTAGACGTAGATCCCTGCTTGCAAAAAATGTGCGTTTAAGTTATGAACCAAACTAGAAATCAAAGGTGACCTTGCAAATTATAAGCCCATATGTGGTTTTAATAATACGTGGATTCTTTATTTTCAATTCGAAAATATTTTTATAATTTAAATTTTTTAACTGCATTGATACTGTCAAAAATTTAGATAAATGTAATTTTACAGTGCATCAATTAGAAACTTTTAATATAAAATACTAAAAAGAATTTATACATAATATTATTTATTTCAGAACTTCTTTGCATTTTAATGCAAAGCACATTTATGCAAGAATGAAGATAAGTACACAATTATATTTAACGTATCACCAATTGACATATGTGGGTGGAAAAGCGTATTTTTAAAAGTTTTCGCCTAGAATTTTTATTTTTTTTAATCATGAAAAAATTCTTTTTTATCCTTGAAAATTTAAATTCCAGCATTTAACATGCACAAATGAATACTATGTTAATTTCTCTTAAAAATGTCAATTACTCAATCTCAGATAAAAATGGTACTTAAGGAATTTATATATTGAACATAAAATTTGTATTATCAAGATGAAATTACATTAAAAAGATTGAACTTTTCAGAGTTGAGATTCATGAAAAATCTTTAGAAAAGTGTTATATGTTGGAAAGTATATTCATTTATATTATATTCCCCGAGTACACAGATTTTGAGGAGAAAATTCTTTGACAAAATTAGCAAGAAATTCTCATTTCAGACAGATGAAAAATGCAAAAAATTTGAGGAAAAAGCATATTTTCCGTTTTTATCTCTTAAATTTATTGATAATTTGCCTCCATTAAAATTAATATAAGAATATGGTATAATACCTATTCAATCAGTTATTATAATACAAATATCAAGATTTACTTAAAAAAAAATTATATAAATTTTTTTGTATACCAAAAATGAAAGATTCAGTATATGAATGTATACTGAACTATCAGTAAGACAGACTAATAAAAATTTTTTATAACCAAAACTAATAAATCGAGAACAATTAGAGGCAAACTGCGAAATTTCATTGATGAAAAATGATTATAATGGTTTCGGGACTAAATACCGATCTGCATAAAATTAATTCCTGATAATATATTGAATTAATAGATTTTTTTTATAAATCTTACAAAGGATTTTAACAGAAAACCAATTCTTTATTCAAAATATTGATTGATCAATTTAAAGAATTATTTTTCGAAATCATACAAATTTAAATTCTTGAAATGTAAACAGATAATTTTTAGTGTGAGAAAAAGCAGATTTAAGGAAAAACGTGAAATACATTTAAATTGGGTTTAAATTTACAACAAATGAGAAAAAGTGATCTGATATATGAAAAATAATTATATCAATTGCAAAATTTATATAAACGTAAAGAATATTACTTTTAATAACACGCGTTTATGTGAATAACTTTAGTAATTACTCTCATAAATTACAATTTGAGAAATAATTCTAAATCTAATGACACTTTATATTCTAAACTCGTATAACTATATGTATAATTTACGTAACTGTAAGTTTAGGAATTTTGAAATTGAGAAATTTATAGAAAAATAGATCATGGTATAACTGGTGAAAAATTTAATGATAATTTGTTAAAAGTTTGAATAGTATTGAAATATGTCTTTTTATAATATTTCAATGTGAGGGATTTGATGTAGAGTTTCAGTACAAGCGAATTGTTGAATATTTTTATACTTTTTACCACAATCTAAATAATCCAAGTATCCATACGGCTGTGTGTGCAATACCAAAAAATAATACTGTCAATTTCGGCTGTATGAATTAGGCCTCTTTCACATTAGACGACTTTTAACGTACAATAAAAAAAATCATCTGAAATTTTGTGAGAGAGAAATTACTAAAAACTACACAATATCGTTTCCCGTCCACTGTGAAAGAGAGCAATCTGTTATTTGGTTTTTTTGTAATAACTTCTCACGATAAAATATTGTATGACTTTTTATCGTACGATAAAAGTCGTCTAGTGTGAAAGAGGCCTTACGCTTTTATGTATCCACCAATTCTGCTTTTGGATAAATCTTTTGTAAAAATTTTGATTTAAAAAAATTAAATTAGTTTTTCGGATTAGTACCAGATGAATGGCAACATGAGGAACCATTTCATGAGAAAAGTCGTTAGGTAGAGTATGAACATACAGAAGCTATATAAACATTTCTTTTTATACTTACTTTGCTAATATCCACAAATAACTCAATAGAACAAAATTAAAATAATAACAGAATTATTTTTTGTTTTCTTTTTATCTTCTGTGTAAAGGATGTATATATAACGGAAAAAAACTGCAAAGAAAATCATTACGTAATCTACAAAGTAATAAAGTTAAAACTAATTTGTTTTTGTTTTGTAAGCAATTCATTGCTAATTGCCTACTTCTTACGACAAAGAAAACCCTAAATACTGCCAATTACTTCGTAACTTTTAACCACACTCAAGTGATAAAGTCTACAAGCGAGCTGGCACCCTCTTCTCGATCCAGACCAGCAATGGGTACTTGTAGCAAAAACTTATTTTATTTGAGCTATTCGCCCTTAGTGCGTAGTGAATCTTTGACTTGCGTAGATATGGAAACCATTTCCTCATGGTCACAACGAAAACGCTCTTCCTGAACAGATAACCAATATTAGATTAACCAACCCTCTAGAAATAGTTTATAGATAAGGTAAATTTATTGAAGTACATTTCTGGCAGCCTTTTTCTGAAAACGAATCAGCTAAACATAGCCAATCTTCTCTTAATTTTGAATTTAGAACATTTTTTCACTTTTTTGAAATACACTGAAGAGACGAGATCAACACCTGAGCTCTTTTCAATCCTCCAAACTATACTGGCTATAGAATTTTTATTCTTTATATTTTATTTGGAAAGACTATGTAATTAATAAAATGCATTATAAATTTATCTTCAAGATCAGGAAAAATATCTAATATTTTATATTTCTACTTCCTTTTGTTTATGCACTTGTGGCTGATATATGTTTTCAATATTATGTTAAATGTATTTATAACATATAATTTTTGATTTTATAATTGCGACTTTTAAAACTTAAAATTAAAAAACATGTTTTTTTTTGTAATAGTACATAGCATCAGTAAAAAATTCTCAATGCAATATAACGATTCGGTGGCATTGAAATTCATTTATTAATTAAAAATGAATGAATGAGAAAAATGAATTTATGTGAAAGAATTTAGTAAACTTCTGTATCAGAACAATTTACTGGAAATAATTCTTAGATAGTTCAAAATTTGATTTTTGGAGTTGCTAACTATATATAAAGGCATTATTCTTATACGTGTTCCATATCCCCAATTCATAGTCTATAGATGAAAATATGTGAAGATATTAAAAATCGCTATTACATTAACATTTCTTCTATTTTCTTTCAAAACATAATGATTCAAAATTGTTTAAGTAGCTTACTAACATTTCTAGTGAAATGTAAAAATGTTTTAAACGTTACAAATAACATGTTAATTTTTTTCTCCAAAAATGGAGTTATAAAATAACTGCAATTAATTAAGTTTACATAGACTTAATAATAGCTCTTCAGAGATGAAAGTCTCAGTTCAATACCAATACAGAGATAGGTACTAAATTTCTGCATACATATCTATCGGTGTGAACGCTCCGGAGATATATCCATATTCCCTCCCATGTGACATATGGATACTACCCTTTATCGAATAAAAAGGAAAGCAACAACAATCGCTTGATGTCAAAAAAATTCTTATTTTACTCTTTTGTTAAAATTGATACATAGGAGAGGGACAGTTTTATAGTTTCTCAAGGCTACAGTTACCTAGATATACATTGCGTTCTATATATAGTTTTTAAGTTGTAAATTTAAATTAATAAAATAACAGCTTTTTTTAAGTACTATATTAAGTTATCCTTTTTATGGTTAAACAAAACCTATTTCTTTTCTATTTTTGTAAATAAGAATGTTTTCTACCATCTAATATTTTTTTTGTACGATAGAATTATAAAATAAACTTTCGTCAATAATATCTTTGTCTTGTTTTTATAAATAAAAGTTTGAAAATGGCACAGGATTTTAAGAAAAAAGTACTTCTTGGGTAGTAAAGTAAATTTAAATACAAATCGAATTTACTTTATTACCCAAGTAATACTTGTATACATAGTTCAGAAAGGACTTCCAAGAAATTTTGTGAGTTAAGTAAGGAATATCCTACTTCGTCAACAAGACTTGAATGGGAATATACAGGCTGATGACTGCTGACTCTAGTATAAATTGGAATAGGGGCAGAAGGTTTTGCTTTAATTTAATTTATTCCCATAACCTAACACATAATTTAGGGTTATTACCATTATAGTTTTTCCTTTCTTCCCAATATTTTATTCTGCAAAATAGCTAAGAAGAAAGGCGAAATGGGGAATTCAAAGAAGATATGCTGAAATTATTAGAACAATGCTGTACGGGTGAGACCACGTGATAATGGTAGTAGCAATAAGGTTAATATTTTTACATTCATTTTAAATTACCTTTTCTTTATTTTTCTTAGGAGTTACATACAGTTATGTCAACACACATTTTTCTGAGCTAAGCATTTGAGTTAGTACAACAAAATATAAAACAAAGGTATTAGTATAATAATAAGATATAGAAGAAGTACAATACAGTACCATATAGATATATATACATACATTTTGCAATAAATAAGTACAGCTTCTGGCTCCTGCAGAGCTCCTTATATTTTGTTCTATTTACAAGTAAATGTAGGGTAAGGGTAGAATGATCCAGTGTATATATGTACAAATCTGTTTGTTCATTTTTGTTGTTCAACTAATCATTGGTTGTGGGGAAAAGTCTCAGTATTCCCTTAAGGTGATTAAAGTTCAGTAAGGAATAGAGAGGAAACAGTCTGTCAGGACCGAAGTCGCTTTTATTAACGTAAGGCTGTAGGTTTGGCCTTCGACATGACAATCGCTCAATTATAGCTTTCACCCAAGTACTTCCACCTTGTACTTCCGATTACAATTTATGTCCAGTAAAGCTCAATGATTCATTTGTTGCAGTGTCGTGGAATTTTGAGAAGGATTTTTTTTGTGTTATCGAAAGTTTGCTGTTTAATCTTGATCGCGTAACATTTACTCAACTTTAGCTTTAACCCAAGAGTATAGTCGTGATACAACATATGTTCATGTTAAATAACAATGTTCCATTTTCAGCCATGATCTAGAAGTTTGGAAAGGGAAATATTAAGCAATCCTGTTTTTAGCTTTATTACTTGATCTAGCAGAAAATTAAACACAGACATTATTCGCAACAAGATTTATTTTAGATCAATACTTATAGCTTATTATAATACATTGAGAATATTCAAATAAAAATGACAGATACACGAATGAATTTGAAACTAAAAATGTTTTATATTTACAAAAAAGGAAGGCTTTTATTTTATCTTTCTACAGAATATGACACAAAGTTATTCATGCATAAAATTCTAAGAATGCAATGCTGAAGTTGTTCCTTTTTAAGATACCCTGACGGAAATTCAAATTTATATTTAAAATAATATTAAAATGTGAACAAAAAAAATTTTTTTTTTGCATTTAAATTATAAATATTTTTTAAATGTAAAGTTTGCTCACACACAAAATAAAGAGCTGTAAACATCCCTGTATTTAAAGTGTAGAAAATTAATTTAATCAAACTATATCTACTTCTTACTAATTTTAATATTTTTACTGATTTTAAATAAGACCTGTTTTATTAAAATTTCCTGTATTTATGTTAGATCTATTATTATGTTAGATTTGCTTTTATCTACATTTATGTTAAATCTGTTAAGATTTTTACTGTATTAAATTAAAAGTTCAGTAGGATAAGAAAAAATCTAGGGTTCAAATCTTTTAATTAGTTCAAAGAATCAAGATTCAAGGAATGTATAAATTTCAAACATAAATATTTCAAATATTTCAATGTAAATATCTTCATGAAATGTTGATTTGCTGATTTACTTGAATCTACTCTTTTTTAAAAATATCTAAAATACGCAGAACAACAAATTTTTGCAATTGGATAAGTATTTTTATAATAATTATGTAAAAATTGCCAAATTTTATAAAAGTCATAAAATGTTTTGAAAATAAAATACTAAATATTTTTTATTGAGTGTTTGATTTCATATTTTAATTTTTAGACGCAAAACATTCTTCACAAAATATTTCAATGTAAAAGGAGAGAGAATTTTCTCAATAAAAATATGGATGAAATACACTGTTATTGGCTGTGAAACTATAAAAATCGAAAATGTTTCATACTTATACGTATTGAAGTAGATAATTTTTATGTTTTTTTATAAAATCATAGGCTTCGTTTTATGCCTCTTGGCTCTTTGTAAAGGTTTATTTTTGAAAATTATTGAGAGGTTTAAAAGTAATCCATAAATGATTGTGAAATATAGAGACCAAATAACATCTTACTTTATATTTAAATGAAATCTCGCTAGTATTTGCTATCTCTATCTCTCTATAATCTCGCTATCTCTATCTCTCTATTTAAATGAAAGAGAGGAAACATGATTTATTGTGGTTTTTCTCCCTACAATCCCTTTTTCTAAACGAGGGCTACATCTACCACGACTGACAACTTAAATTGATTCCAAATGTCTAAACAACCTTCCCTATATAGTACTATGATTGATGAATGTAACGTTTCTGCTTTCATGCGTACGTCTGGGAGGCGTGCTTTAGAATTTTTCTTGGCACTAGAGAATACGGCTTATTGTTCATGAGAGTTTTCCTAAATGTTCACTCTACATTTACTACTAGAGTAATTTTCAGTCACATGACACTTCGCTGCAACAAAATAATCAAGATGTAGCTTTAAGGAGGACGTCGATTTTGAATATTGACCACAGGATCGACTGGGATAAGAATTCTGTGGGAAATATAACATTTTATCTCTAAAGCGCGTTTAAAGTCTAAATTATCACACTTACAAGGTTTATCATACATTCTACTTTTTAAAGAGATTCATGAAAAAGAGACTCCTAAAATGTAAAACTTATATCACAAAATATATCAAGCCTAATTACTTTAAAATGATATTTTATTTTAGTATCCTCCTATATTCTGTTCCCCGACAGAAATTTGAAACGATTTTCATAATTAAGAAGAAATAAAAAGGAATGGGAATCCCAATCAATATTATAATATCTACAATAGTGTGATTTAAAGACACAAATATTATTTTATTCTCTTAGTGGTCAAAAAAGCTAATATGTATCTTATGCATTGTGTTTGAATGCTAGGTTGCCATTCCTTACACTGAAATTTATTTTAATATGAAAATATTTTTATGCTTCAAATAATTCTAACAGATTCGAAAATCATGAAGTTAATAGCTTTACTTCAAAAAACATGCGTAGGTATAATAATTAATGAAAACTACGTTCTCATAATCTTTAGACACATAAAATAAAAAAATAGCGTTGAATTTTACATTATGGTTATTTATTCTCTTTCTAAAGGGAAAGAGATATTATTTAAATAGAATGACATAACTATACTATTTTAAAATACATTACATTAATAGTTTTCTGTACTATAACTTTGGCTTTTAATGTTTAAGTTTGAATTGAACATGATCGTATTCTGATTGATTATAATCTTAAATTTAAATTGAATATAATTTTAACTTTTAATATAAATCAGATTCTAATTACTTATGCCCAAATTCAGCTATGGTAGACCACGATATTGATTTATTCACTTGATTCATTGATAGTCAATATTTTATCCCCACTTTAACATGTAAATTCTTAAAACGTAAATCCTAATAAAATTTTAATTTCGATAATGACAGCTTATTAATTAAAAATCAGTGTTTTATTTTTAATTGGACATATAAAATATCATAAGGTAATAGTCGTAATTGAATTTACAAATTTAGTTATGATTTATTATTAATGATTATTTTCTAACTTATAATAATTAACAAATTTTTAATTATGATAGATGTTAATACTCCTACCTTTTCCCATCAGTCGTCAATCTTTTATTATTATTTTATGAATTTAATTTCTATTTATTAGTTTATTAAAAAGGAATGAAATCTTAATTTCTGTTTCGAAAATTGCACATTTCATTGTTTTACATCCCGAGTAAATAGAGCGCCATTCTATCTACAAATGATGATATCAAATTTGTCGAATTTATTTTGAATATTACAATGGATACATTGATAAAATCTGGAGATTCAAAAAGAAGAGCAGACATTATTATTTCCCAGCTAATACCATGTGAATTAAATTATACACAAAAGTTGGCGTTCGAAAGTTATAAAGAATAATTTCACTTATGAATTAAAATCTATATAGCTATTTGTACAGGAAATAACTTCTCTTTATTGATTTATTTGTGGATATTTCACGTAAACATGTTAAACTTAAGCAAAATTTCGAAGAATTATTAAAACATGGGATACCAATCATAATTATAGAGATAATTTTAATCAAATCGCATTTTCAATATAGATAAATTTATACCCGCAACAGAAAATATAAAAAACGTGCTTAGTTACATATGAAAATTTTATTTGATGAAAAGTTTTGAGCATTTTTAAATATACGTCATAGATGAATTTCAAACATCTATGACGTGTTTTTTACTCAGATAGTAATAAATCTTAATATAATAGTCAAAAGTAGCAAAATATCAATGTTAAAAATACATATGTACATTCTTTCAATTATAAGTATATGTTCAAATATAACCGAAATATGTATCAAACTATATTTATAATAAAATTATACTGATGACATCTGTTTCAAATGAATTTTGAAACCATTCCTGAAAGAATATACACTAATTGTTATTATCGTAGAAATATGCGATGGTTTGAATTAGTTGTTTTAACAATTTGCTTAACATTTTCTGTCTGCGACAACAATTTGTGTTGTTTTAAATATACATATATATTCTGAATATGTCTTATAAAAATTTGTGTTTAAGTAAAGTTGATTTTCCAAGAGGAATCGTTTGTATTTACGTAAATTTAAGCTAAGAGCTGATAAATGAAACACAATCACAATTAAGATAAAAAATAATGTAAACATTTTCGTATTCCTTTAATTATAAAAAATTGGAAATTATTATGAATGCTTATGTCTCTGCTGCATTTTTGCCCCCACCATTCGTTCCAGAGATTGGCATTTGTAAAAAATCAAAACTTCTGCAATAATTCCTTTAAAATCCTTTTCTTACTGTTTAAAAATTTTTAAGATTATTTTACAAAACGATCAATTATAAAAATCCATGAAATTAAACTTTGTGAAAATACTCTTATCATATTCAAGTGAAAAATCACAAAAACTCATAATTTCCTTTTTTCCTCTGTAATTCAAATCAATATGAAGTTATTTCACGTTTCAAATATACATAAGTATAATAAATGAATAAAGTGAAGCTTTTAGCTATAATAAAACTGCAAGATCATATCAAATAGAAAACATATAAAAATTCAGCATGGAATCTAATATTTAAAAAATTACAAACTTTGATTAAATATGTACTTGGTAAATGATATTTATATTAAATTATATATTGGTTAAAAAATTACAAACGAAGTACTTAAATGATTTTATTTCATTATTAAATTCTAACATAAATAAGATCATGTGATTTTTTAAAAAAACAAAACAAAACCCTATATTCAATAATGGATATCATTATGGAAGATTTCATCTTGGGATTTGACGATTATGATACATATATTAAAATACTTCGTTATTTTATTCTAAATTAAATTAAAACAAAATCTCTAATTATTTCATTAATTTTTAAAATTATAAATTTGACTTTCGATTTTATAATCCCTATTAAAATTTTTTTTTTTTTCATGAGCACATGATACCACGACTAACATTCCTTAAAAATAAAGTGCGAAACTTGTCACTGGAAATTATAATCCTCTTAGAATTCCGTTGAATCTATTGAATGCAAAATTTTCGAAAATTACTAACATACTATTTGGAACTCACGTGTCTGCATTACTTAAAATATTTCGAAATTATTTCGCATACAGTAGGCATTTTAAGTAGGCTTTGAGCATTTTAAATGCAAAATTTTCTGAAATAACTATTATTTTTTGCAGAATTCTTTTAAATTTATTAAAATAAAATTTTATTATTTTATTCTATTGATTAATTATAATGAAATTTTTGTTCAACTTTTGACAAAAATACCTTAAATTTATGAGAAAGAATTTTAAAAAGCCATGATGGAATTTCCAGAAAGTGCAGTTTCAGCATTTTCTGGCAACTCCTTGGTGTTATATCTTCAATGTCGGAACCAAGTGTATTTTTTAAAAATATTTTGAAATATTTTTAATACATTATTATTTTATATATTAATAATTTTTTAATATTTTGTTATTAATATTTGTGAGGCACTTTTTGTTCAGTTAGAAATTTATCCAAATAGAAGCAATATTTTCTGCAGCCATTATCTTTCGAAAAATAATCACAAATTAATGCAATTTTAAAATTTTCTTCATTATAAAGATTCAAGAACTATAATAAATGAATTTTCAAAGTCTATTAAGGTTTGCTTGAAAAGTTGGCAATCCTAGGTGACACAGAAAGTTTAATAAGGTTTTAAGGAAAAATTTTACGAAGTTTTACCGAATGTCCATTAGTTTCTAAAAAGTATCGTTTATTTAAAAATACAGAAGTTAAATGTTAATATTTTCATTTACAGAATAAAACTGCAATTCATTTTAATGCTATTTTTTTTTGCCTATTTGTGAAATTATTTGAATATTTAAATAAGTTTTGACTTTGCATTCACATAAAAAATAAACTAATAAAGTTTTTCTAAGACAACATAAATTTTTAGTTTATTCGTGAAAATTAAATTCATTTGTCCTTTTTACATAGTACTATAAATGTTATATTTTTTGTCATTTGTTATTCAAGATGTGGTTACTGTAGTAATATTTAATTCATGGTTTATTCTGAGCAATTTTCTTTTGCATTTATTTATAGGCCTAGGATTAATAGTTTAACCACATATTGCTTTTTGATAAAAGGTTTTCTCATTGTAAATTTTATTAAATTTTAATTAAATGAATTTTATAATAAATATTTA
Organism: Latrodectus elegans; assembly: GCA_030067965.1. NCBI lineage: Eukaryota > Metazoa > Arthropoda > Arachnida > Araneae > Theridiidae > Latrodectus > Latrodectus elegans. Next base: position 78,889,805 of record CM057814.1, on the reverse strand, counting down.
ATAAAATGATGTTTAATAATTATACTTAATTATTAAAAATGATATTAAATAATTTATTGATGTTATTTCCATTTCAAAATAGCAATGCTTAAAAAAGGTTGTTACTTTTGGCATCGAGTAAGACTTAGCTTATAAATGCTACTGCTATTGCTGAAATGGTTAACAATGTATGACTTACCTGTATTGTGCATACAAGTAAAGAGGGGAGAACTATATTTTTGCACCTAATTTAACAGCATCAAGTAACAAAATATATTTAAATTTTGATTAATACATTACAGATAGCTTTGAAAAACATTTCTGTTTGAGAATATATTGGTTCTTGAAGTAAATTTTACAGAGAAGATTTTTTAGAAATATTTTTATATGCACGAAAGAGAACAGTCTTATTGTTTTTGTAATGAAAAATTTTAATAAGCCATGTATACAGGTAGAATATTATTTAACATCCTTTGGTAATACTAAATTCTCCATCAAAATCTTTGTACAATGTCACATAAATTGCAATATATTTTATAATATAAAACTTAATTAATTAAACTCAACTCTCTCTCTCTCTCTCTCTCTTTTAAATCACATCCAAAGTTGAAATAATCAAAAGAGACAATAAAAATTAGCCCTTGTCTTTTTAACGTGAGTTTAAGAATATTTTATGAAGGTGCTGCTATTTTTTAATGCTTAGCTTAAAGATTTAATGCAAGCATTTTCATTAAATGAAGATTTTATAAATATTGGTTTTTTTGTTTTATAATTTACACAACTCATTCATTCATTTTATTTTCATCTTTTGATTTAATATACAGTGGTTAATTAGGAAAGTATATTCAATAAAAAATGATAAAATTATTTATTTTTGGTTCAAAAGCTTAAAACATTACATAAATTGACTTATTATTCCTACATAAAAGTTTTGAAAGAATCGAGGGATTAATTTTCGTGAATCATTCAGGAGTGCAGTTTTGATTAAACAAAATTTAGTTTTAGTTCTTAAAAAGCATAATTTTAATCAAAACTTTCTATAGTTTCTATTATATTTTATCATTTCAATAGAAATAAATATCCTCTAAAATTTATTCATTTATTTATTTGAGAGTTGATAAAAACTCACAAATAAGGTAACGTAATATTTTTTACACATAAAACATCTCCTTTTTTTATGAAAACTTAAACTAAATGGCAGAATCTTTTTACTATATAATCTTTAATTTCTATATTGTTATTTATTGTTATCTTAAGGTGTTTTTTATTACAGTATTTCATCCATTATATTTTTTAATCTTGTTTATTCACCAGCTTTTTCTTCCGAGTTTCTGGTGATAAATCATAGATAAAAACTGCTGTGCAGACAAACGTAAGAAACAGGGGAAAATAATTTAAATACCATAAAAAAATAGTGGTAAACCAAGCGAATGCAACTTATGATGGCGATAACAGTATAAAAATGGTTTTATTTTAATACATTATTTTTATATTTCTATATTTATTAAAAGAGAAATATTATTTATATATTGTAGAAGAGAGAATAATTGTTGCCTTCGTACTATAGCAGATGCAATGACATTTTAGGATGTTAAAAGAAAAGTACACGGAAATGCACCCCTCCAGAACAGTCAGAGATACAGTCATGGTTTTGAGTCATGCTTAAGAGATAAGATAAATACCTGACCAGGCGTCAGAAGGATGCGTTTGACTCTGATAAATATTTGGTCATGATTAGTAATTGTTGTTCTTCATCAATTGAACTGTGTTTTTGGATCGATCTAAGATCTCTCTCTCATTGGGTTTGTGGTAATGTTCTTACTCGTATTTTGAACATGTTTAAAACTGAGTAAAAAAAATAAAGGATATTTCAAATATTTGAGTATAAAAATTATCTTTATTCTTCCTTTGTTATTTTTATCAATATTTCTTAATGTATGGAGCTTTTAGAAACATTCTAATGAATTTTAAATTACTTCATTTCAATTAATTGAAAAAATATATGTGTAATTTATTAAATAAACATTTTTGTTCTATATAAAATATATCCTTTTTTTAGCAGCTTTTTCTGAATTCATCTAATTCATTTAATGTTGAAAGTATGATTTCTCGCTTACATATCAAGATATACTACGTTATCAGATATATTTCTTCCATGCAAGCACCAAAAACTTATTTGTTAAAACCGTTTCTTCTGGCTAATACTAGTTCATGAAACTATTACAGCTTGTTATTTCAAAAAGAAATTTTCTAAATCAAGTGCATATCACCTTTATATTATATATTATATATATGTATATTATTCGCGATAATTTTATAATTGCTATGAAATTGATTGAATCCAAAAATACGTCTCGTTAATTTCATTATATATTAGTGATGCACAAATTAATGATACGATTTTTATAAAATAGTTTAAGCAATCAAATATAAAAACTTTCAGCTTAATGAGTTGATAACAGTGATGTTATTCTAATATGTCTATGTGTTGTTGCACCAGCACACTTCAATGTATGTAACACAGGGTTAGCCTCTACTAGTGTAAAGAACGTCATCGTAATTTAGAAGCATGGATTAAGTAGAAGATTCCCAATACTCCACCCTCCAACCCCCGTGGTATTATTTCACTTGGAGGACATTTCGACCCCTATCTTGTTAACGAGCCGCAGCCGCTTTTAGTGAACACGAAGAATCTTCGGTTATGCCGGGATTCAAACTCACTACCCTCCAATAATGAGAATTATGCCCTAAGCAACCAGGCCACTCTAACGCAAACAATTCAGTAGAGTGTGAGAGTGTGTCTGTATCTTTACATTAAGATCCACTGTTTTGCTGCACATATAAAATACAATTTTTAAAAATGTATTTAAATTCTAAATATCCATGGATATTTGAATGCTCAATTATTAGCTTTTACTCGTAGTTGAATTTAAAACATTTTCCTAGTAAAAAAATACCTATAGTAACATATTCATTTCAGAGTTAACAAAACATTCAAATTTCAGTAATAGTATCTACTTGATAGTAAAAAGAGTTGTTTATTTATGCTTTACTTATGATACCACTATAAGTTAAATACTAAATAATATTAATAAATATAAAAATTGTTGTAAATAATATAATACAACTAATCGCAAATAAACACAAAGTCAGTCTCTTTTCGCCTGTAAAGCTGTAGTCTTCTAAGACGTTCGCAAATTTAACACCAATCGTCTGCTGCCCTGGCTTCTGATTGGTGGTTGTGTTCAAGCCGTCCAAAATCTATAAATACACTATGTTCTATTCTCTTAGTTTAGTATATGTATAATTTCTTTCTTTGTAACTTACTTCATTAATTTTTTTTTTTTTTTTTTTTTTTTTTTGCGATTCATAGACTCGTGTTCATTTAACGAATTTCAACAGCAGAGCGTGGTTTTCACTGTTATAAATTAAAAGCAGTTTCTAATTTTAATTTATTGCTTGATAGAATAAATTTTACCAATAAGCAATGACTTCGCCGCATGATTTGTATGGAGTAAATCCATTTGATGGAAAGAACTTTCCAGTGGGGCTGCGACGAGTGGAAACTGTTTCGCCTGTGAAAGAACTGGAAATATACTTAGTTAAGGAGCCCGATATGAATAAGGAAGAAGTCGTTTTAAGGTAAGAAAGCATATGCATTACTCATGTCTCTCTTAAGTGATCAAGTGCTCGTATCAATGAGCGGTGAAAATACGACGAAGGAATTATTGGAGAAACTTCATGCTGTTTATGAAAGCAAAGGAGCGGTAAACCAAATATTAACTAGAAAACGTCTTGCTACACTTAAGAAAAACAGAGATGTTCCAATGCGCCAGGATATAGATGAAGTATCAAAACTTGTCGCCGATTTACGAATGTCTGGAGCGGAAGTAAGTGATATTGATACTATCGTCTATGTTTTGATGTCTCTCCCTCCAGAATTAAAAAATGTTAAGGTTGCATTAGAGAATCAACCGAGTGAGAATTTATCATTAGATTTTGTAACTCAGCGTTTGATAGACTCTGAAGCTCTTTTGAATGATACGAGAAATCAAACAAGTATTCGTTTTATAAAACAAACTGTAGATAGTACGGCTTTTTCTACGAGGAAAGAACTCACATGTTTTCATTGTAAAAAGAAAGGACATACTGCTAAATTCTGTGAAAGGAAAACATGCTATAATTCCGGTGGTGTAGGTCATTTTAAAAAGGAATGTAAAATTCAAATCTCAATCTAAGACTGACGAAAAATATTCTTCTGCTCTATCTTTTGCTGCTGGCAATTTGACTTTCAGAAGTTATTGATTCCGGGGCAACATCCCATATGTGCTCTCAGAAAGACTGGTTTTCATTCATTAAACCGTCATCAGGAACTATTCGATGTGCATCCCTCTCCCCTGCACTGGAAGTGAAAGGTATTGGAAGTGAAGTGTAAAAGGAAAAACATCTAATGGAATTGACATAACTTTAGAAAATGTACTTTTTGTTCTGAACTCAATGGAGAATTAATTTCTGTAAGGAATATTGAATTAGGTAGATATAGTGTTAATTTTAGAAATAAAAAAGTGTTCATCGAAAATGAGAAAGGAAACGTTTGTTTGGGCTATCGTGATGATAGCGGACAATATATCTGTGACTTTGTTCCAAATTGTGAAATTTTCCTTACTGTGAAAGAAAATGACTTGGATTTATGGCATAGTTGACTTGAACATTCCTCTAATAAAGCCTTAAAAGAACTTGAATTGCCTACCTTTGATAAATTTTGTGAAGTGTGTACTTTTGTGTGACAAAGTGCTTCTCCTATAGGAAAAGGTCCTAGACAAAAAACTCCGAAACTATGACATTGATTCACACAGATGTTTGTGGCCCTATTGATCCACCTGTGGCTACAGATGAGCGTTATTTTATGACATTAATTGATAATTATTCACGTTTTATGGAAGTTCGTTTTCTGAAAAGAAGAAATGATGTTGTGAATGAATTAAGATGCTTTTTAAAAGCAAAGCTATCAGTACGGAAAATTAGGTGTGACAATGCTAAAGAATATGTTTGTGGTGAACTCATCAAATGTGCTACTAAATTTGGTGTTAAATTAGATCCAGTACCTCCTTACACAGCACCTTTAAATGGAGTTGCTAAGCGTGCCAATCGTAAGTTGTTAGAAAAAGGGCGAGCTTTAATATTTGAAGCAAAACTTAGCAAGAAGTTTTGGGGATTTGCAATTTTAACTGCTGCATATCTAAGAAACAGAATTCCTAGTAGATCCATAGAGAACTGTACTCCTTTTAAATTAAAATATGGTAAAAATCCCGATCTGCAAAACTTTCGAGTATTTGGATGCGATGCATACATGTTGGTTCCTTTTCCTCAAAGGAAGAAATAAGATAAGAAGTCAAGCAGGATGATATTTGTGGGATATTCAACTATGAGATATCGCTTAATGGATCCAGATTTAAAGAAAATAATGATATCAAGGAGCATTGTATTTAACGAAGAAAGAAAAATGGATTTAGAAGATAAAAATATTCTGAATGTGGATTCCATTATTTCAGAAAGTAAAGATGATGTTGTAGAAATTGGTGGTGAAGAAAATGTTACTAAAATAAGTTTTAAAGGAATTTTGGAAAGACCGCAAAGGCAAAAGGAACCATAAGTTAAATATCCTGAACCAAAAGTTTATGAAGCAATGGTAATTTTTGAAGATTCATTGTCGCTTAACGATTCATCTTCACTGCCAGAGGAAGAACAGAATCTTTGGAAGAAAGCAATGGATTAAGAAATGCAGTCCATGGGAAAGAACGAAGTTTGGTGTCTTGAAGAATTACCTCATGGGAAGCGTGCAATTTCATGCAAATGGGTTCTACGAGAAAAACGAGATGGAAAATATAAGGCTCGACTTGTTGCTCGTGGTCTTATGTAAAGAAAAGGAGTGGATTATGATAAAACATTTTCACCAGTTATCATCATTCCTGCGTTACGTTTTGTGTTTACTATTATTCTTCATGAAAATTTAAAAGTTTGTTCACTGGATGTTAAAACTGCATTTTTCAACGGTGAATTAAAAAAAATTATTTATATGGATCAACCACAGAAGGATATGAGGATAATAGTGGAAGGAAGTGTGCCGGTTAAAGAGAAGCTTATATGGACTTAAGCAGCACCTCGTCAGTGGTATGTAAAATATTTAAATTTCATTCTCAAATTAAACTTTAAGTCCTTGATAGTTGCATTTTTATTCGTCAGTCTAAAGGTAAAAGAATTCTAATGGAACTTTATTTGGATGATTTATTAATTGCGGGTACTGATGATGATAAAATCAAAATTATAATTGGATTATTATCAAAAGAATTTGAAATGTCTAAATCTGGGACATTTTTGAATTTTTAGTAATTAAAATATAATTTACACCTGATGGACTGTATCTAGATCAAGAAACATATATTTTGAATTTATAAAACAGATTTCAAATGTTAGGTGGTAAAATAGTCTCTACACCCATGGAAGTAAGAGCAACAGCAGCTGATTTTGAGAAAGGAAGTACTTTTTGTGGACCCTACCGAGAACTAATACGATCCTTACTTTATTTAGCATATACATCTTGTCCTGATATACTTTATGTTGTAAACTGTTTGAGTCAACTTCAAGAACACTCTAGTGATAGTGTTTGGAATGCATTGAAAAGAATTTTGAGACATCTGAAAGGTACTTCAACTTTAAAACTGGAATATAAAAAGTGTGTGGATAAAAATGCATACTTACATGTCTATGCAAATGCTAACTGGGGTGCAAACCCAAATAACAGAAAGTCCATTTCTGGTGACATAATTATGTTTAATAATTGTCCAATATCTTGGTCTTACCGAAAACAAAATTGTATTGCTTTATCTTCCACAGAAGCAGAAATTATTGCCCTAAGTGAAGCCATTCAAGATGCATTGTGGTTGAAAAACATTATTTTGGAATTACCTGATATTAAAGAAACCATGGTTTTTGTAGATAATCAATCTTTTATTAAGTGTTTAACAAATGAAAACAACAAAAGTCGATTAAAACATATAGACATTAAATTAAAATTTATTCGACATTCCTTAAATTGTCATGATATAAAAGTTCACTATATTTCATCTAACTTACAAATTGCTGATATGTTTACAAAATCTTTATCTAAGTTTAAACTAAAGGAACTTTTACCATTATGTGGATTAAAATTGTATTAGATTGTATTATGTTAATGTAAGTATTGGATGGTTTGAACGTTTCTTATTTCTTAATGTACACTTATTTTGATTGATTTATATGATTTTATTACGTATGTTTCTTTGTGATTAAGGGCGAGAGTTGTAAATAATATAATACAAGTAATCGAAAAAAAAAAAAAAAAAACGCAAAGTCAGTCTCTTTTCGTCTGTAAAACTGTAATCTTCTAAGACGTCCGCAAATTTAACACCAATCGTCTGCTGCGCTGACTTCTGATTGGTGATTGTGTTCAAGCCGTCCAAAATCTATAAATACACTATGTTCTGTTGTCTTAGTTTAGTACATGTATAACTTCGTTCTTAGTAACTTGCTTCATTAAATATTCTTTTTGAGATTCATGGACTCATGTTCGTTTCACGAATTTCAGCAAAAATTACTAATAAAAGCAAAGGAAAGTTCTAATTTATTTTATTAGTCACAATATATATACATACATACATAATATATATATATATATATGTATATATATATAGATATATATATATATATATATATATATATGTATATATATATAGATATATATATATATATTTATAATACGTATATATAAGATTAGCTTTTCAATAGAAGTTTCATATTCATATGGCTTATATCACTTTCATTCATCTATATAAATAAAATGCTTATTCTGTTTGTTTGAGAGATGAATTCGGAATGAAATTTATATCCCCATGTCTGTCTTTGATAAATTAAAAACAAAGGCTAAACGTCATTTTCAAAATTTAATTAAAGCGCTTGTAATTAATTTAAACCCTTATTAAAGCTAATTATAAGCCATTGAAAATTAATGCCATGATATAAATAATTTAAGAGATTTAACACCGTTCGTGAACATTGATTGAATAATGGAAGATGTGTTTTTCGTTCCCTACTTTAAAATTGCCATCCATGCGGTATGTCAGGTGATAGGAAAAAATGAGTACTACATTTGACTCAACCCTTTCTTCCTCCCATAAAGTTAGGTACAATTTTTCTACTTGAAGATACAGACTAGTCGACAGGATATATATACATATATACATACGTACATAATGAGGAAATGAGGATGCTGTTTCTGTGTATTATCTCGTGTGCTAATCAGAGCTTTAAAGAATGTTGCATTATAATTAAAATGAAATTATATTCTTAAGTATTCCACTAATCATATTAATTCTGAATTAGAGATCATCATTTGCAATTCTCAAAGAATAGAACAGAGATAAAACGCTTCAATAAAAAAAAAATGTGTGAAAATTTTGTCTTGACATTTGCATACACATGGCATTGTCGTAAGCTTATTGTTTTTACGCTCGAAGAAAAGGAAAATGAGATTTAAGTCGATATTATTAAAGATAACATATTTAGACAGACATTTATTAAAATTCATTACGCGCTCTGAGTAGTAGACGCCAAATTTCTTAGAATGCAGCAAGCAAAACTAGCCCGTCGTAATATTGTGTTTTTCATAATTATTGGTTTATGTTACGGCAAATAAGGTTATATTGTTTCGCTTATATATTACGTTATATTACGTTTTTGTCAACGTTTTTTTTATATTATATATTACGTTTTTTACAGATATTACGTTTTTGTCAATAAAATACCTGTGTTCACTCTTGTCTGAAAGAAAATATTCTTTCAGACAATAGTGAATTCAATTTGGGAGCCTTAGTGGAGTTTTATTCAAAGTTTCCGTAAGAGAAACTTCCATTATATTACTTTCAGTAGGATGGTGCAACTTGCCAGAAATCAGAGCATGGTTGTCCCATGTGCATAAGAAGCTTAAATCTGAAGGCTTACATTTTTAGTTTATACTGGTTTTATGAGCCCCACACTTTATTATTATAATCACTTGTTGTCTGTCAAAATCTGACATTTGAGAATAATTGAGTCGGAAAATATTCGAATATCAATATGCGTATGCACATTGTATTATAGAACATATTTACACTTCAAGTTCCTAATTCTTGAATTTTCATTTGGAAAATATCATTCATCTTTCTCATAGAAACACAAATAAATTTTCTCATTACACAAATGAAAAACGCATAATGTCATTTTAGATACAGAATTCTAAATATTTTTCAGTTTTGTTTTCGCGATCGTTTTGAGCTAATGTAGGTTGAATGTTATCCCGTTACTTGTAATTACGAATAATAATAATATGAGTTAATGATGATTCTTTTGAAATATTTTAGATGTTGTTTTGTTATGAATGAATAAAACCGAAAATTAAAATGAAATTTTAAGACAAATCCAATACAGTGTTCCCCGCCACTTCGTGGTTCATGTTTTGCGGCTTCAGTGCTGCACGGATTTTTCTAAAATACAAAAAAAATTTTAATTTGTCAATTTTTAATTTTTTTAAAAAATATTAAATTGTATCTTATAATTTATAGTTATTCTTTTGCGAATGTTTCTTAAATTTTTCATTAGAATTCGTGTACTGATTTTTCTGGAATTTCAGTTAGAATTCTTATTTCGATTCTGTTAGAATTCGCATTTATGTTCTCATATTTCCCCTTATTCGTATTCGTTTCCGACATTACTTTTCTACTGCTTCCTTTTATTTAAAAAAATCTTATTATCTCAAAAATACCTATTTACGCTTTTTACTTATCAGGTTTAAATTTAATATTTAGATATGTAAAGTTCTTCAAGAACGAATTTATAACGTCACAATTACAACATTTTCGCGCTTTGCATTACGTCAGAGTTACTTCATCTTGGTAACATATCGTCGTCGCCAAAAAAACTCAGAATTTAAGACCCTAGATTATACGGCATCTGTGACGCCTCACCTAGCATCTTCTCTTGTTGTATCTCGATTGTCTAATACACGATGTTCACTGTATCGCATACTGTATTTTTCTGTTGTGTTGGAGATAACTCGTTTTGCTTAAGCGATATAACTTTTTTTTATTAATTAAGCCCTTATAATGCCACCTAAGACCTCTGCCTCTACGAAAGTTTCCTTCGGTGCACCCAAGAGCAAGAAGATGATGACCATCAGCGAAAATGTGAGACTTTTAGATATGATTAAAGAGGGCAGAAGCTATGCTTCTGTGGCACGTCATTACGGACTGAATGGATCTACAGTGCAGTACATCAAGAAAGAGGAAGTAAATGTTCGAAAAACTGTTTCAATAACCTTCAATAAAGAAGCGAAACGTGTGGTAACGCCGTGTAATAACAGAATTGTGAAAATGGAAACGGCACTGGCATTGTGGATTGCTGATTGCAAGTGAGTTTAGACACTAATATCATCATGACAAAGATGTTGACTATACGCAAATCTTGCCTGATGACGACAATGAAGAGGCTGAAAAAGGTGATGACATACCTTCAGCCAGTAATAGCGCTGCCAGGAGTGATTCGCCTCCTCGAGGATGAGACTTTTCAGCCAGCAAAGACTGGTTCGAAAAATTTCAAAAACGATACGCCCTCAAAAACGTGTTTCTCTATGATGAGGCTGACTCTGCTGACAAATATGCTGCTTGTCGTTACGTGGAGCGAGAGTTTCCTAACCTTATCTATCAGTAAGGAAGACTGTTTCCCTAGACAAGTCTTCAACATTGAAGAAACAGGCCTTTTTTTGGAAGACACGTTTAAGTAAACACGTATACTGTTGTAATTTTTGTCTTCAGTGTGTGTAACGTATAAATTATTATATATAAGTATAAATACATATAAGTATAATATATAAGTGTATATTATTATAAATGTTTACATAACTAAACCATTCATGTACCTGGATATGCGAAAATTTCTAGGACAAATCCTATTTCGTGGTTTTTCAATTTTCGCGGAAGGGTTTGATCCTTATTAACCGCGAAAAACGAGAGATCACTATAATAAAATTCTAATGTACTAATAACAAACACGATATCGTTAATGTGGGAATAAATCTCTTAAATATTGTTGTTAATTACTTATTTGTAAATGTACTACATATTTTTAAGAAGCGATGGTTAATAAATCTAAAATAATTCATTATTTATTAGTTTTCATTTTGTCATTCTAAAAACATCTGCAATTATTACAATTAGTAGTTTGTCCTAATCGTTGATTTTACAGCAATACACATCTTTGCCATACGATCACGCAATTCTTTTCGCTTTTTGACATTTTCACCAAAAAGCGATAATGAGTCATTTGTGGTAACCCCTCAAAGAGCAAAGTTCCGGAGAGAAATCATGCGCCTGCGCGAAATGAATTGCGGAACTTACTCTGTGACTTTTCTTCCGTGATCGTATTCAAAATGTTCTGGTTATTATCAATTTCTTTTTACTGTTAAGTTTTTAATTTTTCAAATCGTTCATAACCAAACTCATAACACCATCCTTTGCTTTTGCAATTTTTTTCCGCTGAAATGCAGTTACTTACCAGTAAGAATAAGCAATGGTTGAACAGGGAGTAGTCGCAAAAGTGTCATGGCCGCCTCTCTGGGAGAATAAATGTCGCTAAATCTCAATTGTTACGGGAAGCTTGTTCTCTCTCTCTCTCTCATGTTCGTGATAATAATGTATTCTTGCTGAAAGTTTCGTACACTATTTACAATCAAACGCTCCTAATTTTTCGTTTTTTTTTTAATTATTAGGCATAAATATGTATAAAAAGAAATGCAGATGAAATATTCAGAACTATAAAGTGAATCTTTTTTTTTTTAAATTTAAATTCAACATAAAACATTTTTTATATTGTTTAAATTTTGAAAAAGTTAACCATTGTTTGGCGAATTGGTTTTTATGTGATAATTTATTATATTTTGGTATTTTATATCAAAAAATTTTGAATATATATTTTCGTGAATTATTTAAACTACAATTTGCATTTTCCAAAAATTCTCCTTAAAATTAATTTTTTTTATAATATTAAGTATAATTGTTTTATGAAAGTTTTATAGATGCATATTAAAATTCATTATTAAATTTTATAAATATATAACTATGGTAATAAAATTTCTGTAATTAGTATCATAACTTATTACTTTTCATTAGGATATTCCCAAAAGCCAAATTTTATTTGAAATAGTCATTTTTCCTAATTAGCCCAGTTTAGCGCATATAGTTTACTACATTCGATTTAACATGAAATATATAAAATATAGTTTTCACTCTCATAAAGTTATTAGATTTTTTATTTTAGTTAGTGCAATATTATTACACAATTTGTAACAGTGATTGAAAAATATCGTTTTTATTTAGTCTGGCTTCATAAATTTTATTAAAAACTTACCGTAAAATTAACTTAATAAAAATTATTTGTAATCATTGTATTTTACTATCATTGAATACACACACACGATTCTTAATTCTCTCGGTTGGTAAAATTTACTAAAATGATCTTTTATTTTTTCGAAATTTTATTTTAATATCGTTCTCTGTTTAATATCAAACTAAATTTATAGGGATTCTAATATAAGCATAAAAGTTTAAATTGTGTTTAAAAAAAGTTAAATTTTATAAAAGGTAGTTTGTTGCTAATGTTTCCAAAATTCGCATCTCATTTCTAATTTATAATAAATAGCTTATTAACTCAAAGCTGAGGATATATCAGGCCGTAATATATTATTTTCATACAAAAACAAATAAGTGGATATTTAAGTCTACTTTATTAAAATCTAAATTTATTGTTGGATACAAAAGAAAATGACAACTCTAATTTAAATTTACTGTTGAATAAAACATGTACTTCACTCGAATATTGGTTCATTTTATTTTTCTAATACACATTTTTAAATGGGTGGAAACAAAGTCTTATATCTTAAGTCTTGACGACTGTATATTAAGATAGCACATTTGCTAAATGCTTTTAATTACATGGAGATCGAAAACCGAAAGAATCATTTATTTCTGATTTACCATGACGAATATTGGCCAAAAAAAAAAAATCACATGACTAGATATAGAACGAAGCAAAGACAATCAAAATTCTTTTTAATCAGAATTTTAACTCGTAAAATATGAAAAAATAAAGTTAGGGAATTCGATTTCGCTAAATTAATACCATTGGGTTTATTTAATTTATATTTTTACCAGACAAATATTTAATTAATCAAGAGCATTATGTAACATGAAATTAATTAATATAAAGAATATGCAAATAAATTATTAAATATAAAAATGAATGCATCTGTTTTTAGACAAGACAATAACATACATAATTATTTACTTTCTTAATCTTTTGCTCATAATAATTATTATTAAATTTATAGAAAAATATGAAGCGAAAAGCAGATATAACTGTATTAAGTAATACTGATTTTCTTAACAAATTTCCCTATGAATCATTACACACACACACACACATATATATATATATATTCATTATTATTATTTGGTTATTTAAAATTTGGATCCAAATGTTAAATCGAAATTCGCTTATAAATGAAAAAAAAATTAAAATTAAAATGTATTTTTTATTTTCTTAAAATTTCTTGAAAAAAACATGCAGAAATTTAAGAACAAATACGAAAGTAAAATTTACTCAAAATATATTAAAATGTATTTTGCTGTATTGATACGTCACAATATTTTTTGAATATTTAAATTCAATTATACTTTGATAGAAATTTTCATGTACATTCTGGGTGTATACGAAATGTGAAATAAATGTATATTTAAAAATTATTAGATCAATTATTTACTTGTTTTCTTTCCCTCTATTTAAAAATAAATTAAACTAAAAAATAAAATGTCATCATGTACATTATTTATTAAGTAAAATCGACGAACAACTTTTTCAATGTATCGTCTCGAATTAAAAACTGAAAATTTTTGGAAAAAAAAAGGAAATTCTCAGTTTGACCTCTGATATCTGAAGCGATCCTTATCGATTAAATTGGGACCATAGATGAGATCAGAATGCTCTTCAATGACCTTGAAAATCCAGAACATTTCTGGTTTTTCTGAAGATATAATAACACATCTAAGCATTGCGATTATTTCCAAAGCTGCGACATGAATAAAAAAGGTTTGTATACTTGGCAACAAATATCGGTTAATTTATTATACTAAGTTATGTTTTGTTTTTCCGAGATAATACATTAACATACATTTCAAAAACTAAACAAAGTAAATAATAATTTTCTAACTGTTTAGAATGTTTTTTGTTGTTCTACAAATAAGCAATTTTTTGGAAGGAAAAATGTAAAAAAATAAATTAATAAAAAATAAAATTAAAAAAAAAACTTAACATGCGTAAAAAAAAAAAAGTAATAAGTATTCTATTTTTAAATGGGATTTATCAATGCAATCATTGGAACATAAATTCAAGCTATTAAAAAATATCGGAAAAAATTTCATTGGGTACTAAAATTAAGTATAAAGAAATCCTTATTTTCACCAAAAAAGATGATGGGGAATAAGAGTTTGCAAGCGATTTAAATAAAGACATTTGGTCGTCCTCCTGTTATTTATCCTCCCCTGACTGCTTTCTTTACCCTCAAGCAAAACTGTTGCTTTCCCCAATGAACTCAGAAAACTCCATTTGTGACTTCTAGCCTTGAAAAGAAGGAGCTAAGAACACAAGCCCTTGAAGACAGCGTCAGGAACAAGAAAAGAATTCATGAAACTACTTGTCGGCGCATGCGCATTATACTAAAAGTACGAGTTAACTGCTAAAATGGCTGAGTTCTAAGTGCTTTATGCTATAAGAATAAATCGAACCACTGTGCGTGCGGATCATGTCTCCAGAAGCATTTAAAAACATATTTATTACCACGAACCTAAAATCTAACCATAAGTTGCTTTTTATATATAAATATTTAATTTTTCTTCACAATTTCTTTTTATATTTTCATCACTATATAATTTAAAATTCATTGTTTAACTCAAGACTTTTTTTAAAAAATATTAAATACATTTAATTAATTTAATTAACAATGCATATATTTTTGAAATGTGTTTTTATCAATCGGCACTACATAAAAACCTTCAAATGTTATTTACAGTACATTAAAAATTATTTAGAAAATAAGCACTTTATTGATTTTTAAAAAGATTTTAAAATTTATTAATTCATATTTAATATTTCAGGAATGTGTTAAAGTATAAATTAACGATAACAAAACTATACTGCTTAAAATGTATTAAAATCTTTAAAATCTATCAATAAAAAAAGTTTTGTAAATAAATATAGAAATTTTCAACCATTTTTTAAGCTATCACCATAAATAATATTGGTCAGATGCACAAGCTTAGAAAATTAGATTAATCTTAGCAAGCCTAAAAACTATTATCGGCCTACTTACATTTTTTCGGTGCTCAAATATTCAAAATAAAAATATACTATTAATAGTTTAATTTATTATTAATTAAAAAATATACACAAAAACTAAACATTTTAGTTTATTTTGTGATTTATATAGAAAACCATTTATAAATGTAAATTAAGCTATACAATAGATAGGTTTTATTACCGTGTTTCTTTGATTTACAAGAAATTTCTGTTTTCTGTTTAAAAAAAAAATATTGAAAAACGATGAGAAAATTAAAAATACCAGAAATTTTTCTTAATATTATTATTCCTGCCACAAAATCTTTTAAGGCAAGTTTAAGAAAACAAACTCTTGAATATATCTACAAAATATAGCTTCTCCCCCACCCCTTCTTTAGTATATTTTTCTAAAATTTCCAATTTTCAAATTGATTAGACTATATCCAAGCGCGCATAAGTTGCTATAATTATTTCTGATTTTTTTTTTAATATGAATTTGGCATCATGTACATTTTTCATGTTATTTTAATAGAGTTTTTTTTATCCAAACTTTACTATCAATGCATTGCTACAATCGTAAAGCTTCAATCATTGTTTAATTCAATATGGATTGTGGAAAAAAAAAAAAAACTTTAAAAGAATTGATTAAAATGTTTAAATAATAATAATAATTACATATATATACACATATATAATTATATATAAAGTATTTTCTTATAATTATTGTGACAAACAATTATGTCATAACTATAATTTTGATTAAGACAATTAAAAATTCATTCTAATTGCATTTTAATTGATTGATAAAAGAAAATTGCATCAATAGCGTATTATTGTTAAGTGACTTAACAGTCAGAACTTCTTTGTATATGTTTTAATATAGGTTCTATTCAATGTGTGTGTATATATATATATATATATATATATATATATATGTATGTATATATACACATTGAATAGAACCTATATTAAAACATATATATATTAAAATTTAGTGATATATATATATATCACTAAATTTTAATCCAAAAATCACAAAAATATTCTGCATTTTCTAATTTATAACAATATTCTTTATTAGATAGATTTTGCTGGTTATTATTTGATTTCTTCTGATTATTTTTAAAATACCAATTTTGTGGAGTATTTTAAATCCTGATATAATTTGGAAAAAATATAACAAATTATTTAAGAAAAAAAAAATTCATTGTGATTCATTAAAACATTGAAGAAAGTAGAAATGGTGACGGACATTCTAAAATATTCAAACTTCTGTAAAAAAAAACTCCATGCAAAAATAATTGATTTATCAGAGTCAAACTTTTTATGTGAGGGTATATCAACTCAATGTTTAGTGGAAAAATATATTGAATAGAACCTATATTAAAACATATACAAAGAAGTTTTGACTGTTAAGTCACTTAACAATAATACGCTATTGATGCAATTTTCTTTTATCAATCAGTGACAATGTAATTAGAATGAATGCCTTTAGTATTGGAATTTTTATTATAAATTATAAATTATGTTAATTGAGTAATTAACATTATATAATGAAAATGTAAACAAAACGCTATGTGTAATAACCCTTACAAGTATAGAGATGGTAGGATTACTAAAAAAAATTTCTTTTTTATTTATATATAAATAAGCATTACAGCATTACAAAAGATTTAAGTTTATGCGCGTAACTTATAGTGAAAACAAATAAAAAATATGAAAAGAATAAAGATTTTCAATTTAAAGACGAAATTAATTTCGTGTAAACTCTACCATTAGTATTCTGATCACCTTAGTATTCTGATTGAAAATTTAAATTTGGTTTTTCAATATTATGTTATTTACTCATTACTGCACTGAAATTTTTGACATTCACAGCACGCAAATGCTTCAACAAACTTGTTTCGCTTAGAACTCAATAAATACATACATAAAATCTGATTTAGCATAAGCAAAAAGTATTAATTTTTTTTTCCTCGAACTAATGCTTTTTTAGCTATCTCAATCATTCTTTGTTTGAATGCTATACGATTGTAAATTTCAAAATGTCAGTTACTTGAGTAGATTATAAATGTTATAACTTCTGCACTTTCTATTTCAAATTCTCACTTTTTACAATACAAATAATATTTGCTCGAAAAATGCTTAATTTTGGTCGAATTGATGTACAGACTCTTCTCTCGGAGCAGTCTACCAGACCTTATCTTGAAATTGCTTCTTATAAATTTGAAACAAAAGGTCTTTCAGTAACTTAGATTCAGTTATTACTAATGAGAGTAGATTATCTCCTAGAATGTTGTTGTTCTCGTGTGCCAGCTAGGCTGAAAATACGGGGTGCGCTGCTCCACTTTTCAAAGTGGAGCAACGCATCCCGTATTCAGTTGGAAAATTGAACCATATTTGGTGCGGAGTCCGACATCCTCAGTACACACACATGCCATGAGGATCCATTTATAGGGTAGGCAACCATTCACACAAGAAAAGGACAAAGACAGGATAGATAGAGAGAGAAAGTACATCTATGCCTGAACCGGGATTCGAACCCAGGACCTCCCTATCCGTAGTCAGGCACGCTGACCACTAGACAAGTTGGGCGGAATCTCCTAGAATAAGAAACCGATTGTTTTTGACAAGGGTCTTTTTTTTGGCCTAAGAGGATTCTTTAAATCTAGGTATCTTTCCAGAAATACAAAGCTTTTAATTTCTAAAACTCTTGAGAGGTCTGTTTTGACATACTTCTGAGACCTGCAATATGACCAAATTAAACGAAACTGCTGTTGCAGTATTTGAAAGGAAGATTTTGAGGACTATTGTTGGTGGGGTATATAGAGAACAATACCCAGAGAAAGATTTACCTCAGAATCATATATATATATATATATATATATATATATATATATATATATATATATATATAAATATATATATATATATATAAACAACCTGATATTTTTAAATTTAGTCACTTAACAATAATACGCTATTGATGCAATTTTCTTTTATCAATCAGTGACAATGTAATTAGAATGAATGCCTTTAGTATGAATATATATATATATATATATATATATATATATATATTCCCTTACTGTTCCGTATCAATATGAAATTTGGGCAAACATTTCTAAATTTGTCATCAAATTTGATAACAAATTGAGATTCGTTATAGCTTGGAATTTTTGGACCGAAGGAAAAGAAATGTATTTATTCCGATGGGCTCGCGCCAAGGGAAGTCAGTTAAAAGGCTCTGAAGCTAAGCAGCTCGGCAATTATTGTAGGGGTAATCCCTAGATCCACATGTTGGGAAGTGGATTTAGCTGGAAACCCCGCATACAACAAAAAATGCAGGACTAGTCCTATAGCTTCATGCAAAGGGGAAAAGGCACTTAACTTAGCACCAGGCGACTAACTGAACCACCCATCAGCAGAGAAGTTTGGTCGGGAGGGACACCAGTACACTGATGCCCCCTTACAGGACGGCCAACCCACTGAATAGGAGGGTAAAAAAAGCAGGAAAACAGAAAGCTTTGTTATCCACGACAAAGAAAAGGGAGGAAAGATAGGGAAAATTAGAAGACAAGAGGAGCAGAAAGGGAAAAAAATGACTGGGAGTATTGGCGATTACGACACCCGCATTCACCTGAAGAGGAATGATTGAAATAATCATGAATTTGCTTCAAACCGTTGTCAAATTATCTCTCCAATGCAAAAGTGATTCTTGAGCGACAAACAAACCAATCTAACGTATATTATACAGAAAAAAAAAACGTTAAATATTACTCATACATGTCCTAGACTTATATAAGCTATATATATATATATATATAACTTATGTAAGTCTAGGACATGTATGAGTACTATATATGTACTATATGAAATATAGTACATATATAGTACTATATATGTACTATACTATAGTATAAGTACTATATATATGTATATATATATATATATATATATGTGTTTGTGTGTGTGTGTGTGTGTGTACTCTAAACAATACTTGAACATGAAAGCAATACAAAGATATAATTTAGGAAGACAAACATTCGAAAAAAAGCTTATATTCACACAATGTATGTCAGGTGCGTAAATTTTAATTTGTCGATATATATATATATATATATATATATATATATATATATATATATATATATATATATATATATATATATATATATATATATATATATATATATATATATATATATATAATTTGAATTTTATACAATTTCTTTTATAAATCATATTTTTATCTTTAAAACCCTGTTCATTGTATGCTTATTTCAGATTTTTTCTTGTGCGTATATTCTCTTAGTTGGATACGCCATTTACTTTGTGAATTTATTTGTGTATTCATCATTGTATTTATCCAGTTTTATATTTTCAATTTTGTATGGTTTTAGAATTTATTAACATGGAAATTTCATGTTTCTCCAAAAATTAATTTACTTGTGGCACCTTTGCCGCGATGTTTTCTAATGAAGATGACAATGCGAGTACTGGCAATCTCTAAAATATTTCTTTTACGCAGCGATTTTGCATTTTTAAATAATTATATAAAGTATATTAAACGCTGGAATAAAATTGAAGCATTGTATTAAAAATTTAAAAACATTTTACATTTTATCATATTCCAAGGGTTACAGTAGATTAGAGGTAGAGCAGTATTTTTCAATGCGAAATGTCTCGCTGGTTTGATCCCAACCTTGTTGAGCAATAGAATATGAATTTAGACTTCTGCTTTCTGTTTGAAACTCATTAGAAGTGTTGACTCAGAAGAATTTCCGGTTTTCTCATTGCGACATATGAACATGGATCATTATCAATGAGAAATCCGCTTGGAATGCAGTAAATTTTGGATGTTTAAATATCTTAAAATAGTCCCGGCTGTTATGCTGTACCACCACGCAATGTCATATTCCAGAGCTTCTAACTAGTAAGACTTTGTTATCAGGACTCACTG
The DNA here is from genome assembly GCA_030067965.1 of Latrodectus elegans. Lineage (NCBI taxonomy): Eukaryota > Metazoa > Arthropoda > Arachnida > Araneae > Theridiidae > Latrodectus > Latrodectus elegans. The sequence continues at coordinate 78,869,407 of CM057814.1, read as the reverse complement.
TGATTTAGTGGTAGCACAGCTAACCTACGGGGTATAAGATTCTAGATTTGATCCTAACCCACACTGTTGTATTGTTGTACAACGGAAGATGAATGTTTCGTTACTGTTTTTGGCATACATATCTGTCTGAGAGACTGCTTGTGAATTTTTCTAGTTTTCTCCTTTGAACTCGTGTACACGATGAACTATCAAGGGTTGGCAACTATAGGATGGTTACTAAAACGCCTTAGAATGTAATGTCCATTAGGCAGATCACTGTGTGTGGTCGTAATATCCTCCAAACGTTCCTCAGATACCTCTGGGGTGGCCAAGTATTGAGGATCTTATGCTCGGTTTTTGTTTCAAAATAGCAAAGACTTCATCCGGCCATTTCTATTTAATCTATTAGAGCCCAATTTAGGGCAATTACAGGGAATTATGCTGGTGCAAAAACACTACGCTATGTTGAAATACTTGCTAATACTCCGAAGAACGCAGTCCTATCAAATGAAAAAACCTTTTTCGAAATTAAAAGACCATTGTTCGATTTTAGGTTTCCTGATAAACAAAAAATCGATAACACAAAAAATCGACAAATACCCTTGAAATATATTCTCGAAAGGCCAGACGAGATGGATGATCGAATACCTGACTTCAGTTGTTAGATTCTCGAATATGCGTTATCATGTTCTAAACATTCTTGGGTATTGGGCTGAGCTAATTCTGTTTTTAGAAATGTCCTACTGGCCATGCGCTATCACTGTTTTAATGAATAATGATAATTCTCTGTTAACTTTGATCATAGATTCTAGTTTTGAATCAATTGAACACTTAATTGGCAAAGTCATCAAAAAATTCCATGTTCATAAACAATTAACAACGTATGAAGCATAAATAGCTTAGCCTACATAATTTATCAATATTTATTCTTTAATAACAACTGAAAATAGACCAACAAAATTGCCTTAAAATGATTTCAAATAATAAACTCTAATGAACAGATATCTTTATAAATTATAAATTATGTTAATTGAGTAATTAACATTATATAATGAAAATGTAAACAAAACGCTATGTGTAATAACCCTTACAAGTATAGAGATGGTAGGATTACTAAAAAAAATTTCTTTTTTATTTATATATAAATAAGCATTACAGCATTACAAAAGATTTAAGTTTATGCGCGTAACTTATAGTGAAAACAAATAAAAAATATGAAAAGAATAAAGATTTTCAATTTAAAGACGAAATTAATTTCGTGTAAACTCTACCATTAGTATTCTGATCACCTTAGTATTCTGATTGAAAATTTAAATTTGGTTTTTCAATATTATGTTATTTACTCATTACTGCACTGAAATTTTTGACATTCACAGCACGCAAATGCTTCAACAAACTTGTTTCGCTTAGAACTCAATAAATACATACATAAAATCTGATTTAGCATAAGCAAAAAGTATTCAATTTTTTTTCCTCGAACTAATGCTTTTTTAGCTATCTCAATCATTCTTTGTTTGAATGCTATACGATCGTAAATTTCAAAATGTCAGTTACTTGAGTAGATTATAAATGTTATAACTTCTGCACTTTCTATTTCAAATTCTCACTTTTTACAATACAAATAATATTTGCTCGAAAAATGCTTAATTTTGGTCGAATTGATGTACAGACTCTTCTCTGGGAACAGTCTACCAGACCTTATCTTGAAATTGTTTCTTATAAATTTGAAACAAAAGGTCTTTCAATAACTTAGATTCAGTTATTACTAATGAGAGTAGATTATCTCCTAGAATGTTGTTGTTCTCGTGTGCCAGCTAGGCTGAAAATACGGGGTGCGCTGCTCCACTTTAAAAAGTGGAGTAGCGCATCCCGTATTCAGTTGGAAAATTGAACCATATTTGGTGCGGAGTCCGACATCCTCAGTACACACACATGCCATAAGGATCCATTTATAGGGTAGGCAACCATTCACACAAGAAAAGGACAAAGACAGGATAGATAGAGAGAGAAAGTACATCTATGCCTGAACCGGGATTCGAACCCAGGACCTCCCTATCCGTAGTCAGGCACGCTGACCACTAGAGAAGTTGGGCGGAATCTCCTAGAATAAGAAACCGATTGTTTTTGACAAGGGTCTTTTTTTGGCCTAAGAGGATTCTTTAAATCTAGGTATCTTTCCAGAAATACAAAGCTTTTAATTTCTAAAACTCTTGAGAGGTCTGTTTTGACATACTTCTGAGACCTGCAATATGACCAAATTAAACGAAACTGCTGTTGCAGTATTTGAAAGGAAGATTTTGAGGACTATTGTTGGTGGGGTATATAGAGAACAATACCCAGAGAAAGATTTACCTCAGAATCATATATATATATATATATATATATATATATATATATATATATATATATATATATATATATATATATATATATATATATATATATATATATATATATATATATATATATATAAATATATATATATATATATAAACAACCTGATATTTTTAAATTTATAAAATTAATTAGAACTTGACATCTCATGTGCTTCGAATGACGGTAACATTTAAAAAATGGTTCTGGAATTTAGACCTCCTAGAAACAGAAAGCGGGGAAGACAATTGTTAAGAAGGGCTGACTAGGTTGGATCAGATTTTCTTATAATTAATGAGAAGAATTAGAGACTAAAGAGATTTTTCAGAGGTCATCATGAAGAAATCTTCAGAAGAAGGCATTGGCTCACATTGGGCTGTCAGGCCAATTCTGATGATGATGACGGTCGAATTGATGTCTTCAAACGCCGACATAATAAGAGTGCATACACATATGACCGAATGCAACATTAGTAGCAATTTAGTCGCTTGCAAATAATATTTATCGATATCATATGAAAGAAAAAACTAAAATTTTTAATGTATAACCGTGATAAAATTTTCAGTTTTCTTCTGAAAATCTAAGCTGAAATTTTTAAAAACCTAATTATTGCATTTTGGAAATCATTTGAAAGAAATGCTGAAATTTTTAACAAATTTCAAAATTTAAAATCAGAGAGTATAAGTACAGTTTTCTGCGACGGTATTTATATATATTTTACGGTATATATATATATTTTACAAGCAATTTTTTTTAATATCGGAAATTTCATGGTAAATAAGCTTGCTATAATATTATAGAACTGAATTGTGGAAAATGTGATTAAAGTTTCCTTTTTAATTATCCTTTACTTTCGAATAACTTAACTAATTTTGCTGTACTTTTTCTTTACGATTTTTATATATCTTTTGATATTGTATTCCCTTTAATTATTTAAATGCATTTTATTCAATTTATTGTTTAATATAAAGAAATAATTTTTAATTTTTATGAATGAAATTTTGAGTGAATCAAATTATTTTGAGGTATGCATACATATTTTTTGTTAATTATATTGTAAAATGTTATAATATTATAATAAGACTTACAACATCTTTAATGTTAGTGCCTCCAATATATACAAATTATGCATGAATCTAACCAAATGCATTACGATTTTATTCAAAATGTGTAATTTTAAGCATGGCCCTTCCCTGTCTAATCTGTTTCACTGTTTTGATGTCACTTTATATGCAAAGACTTAATTTATATAATAAATAGTCGTTTTTGCGAACTCGTTAAAACGAATTTTACTGTGATTAAACAGTTCGTAAAACAAAAAAATAGGTGTTAAGATTTTTAATTTTTTTCATCAAACTACTTTCTCTTTATAAATAAAGTATTACTCGAAAAAATTCTTCAGCATGCACTTTATAAGATACACATGCAAAGTGAAATTCATATGCTAACAATTTTTACTTTAATTTTGTTGATAGAAAAAAAAAAGAAACCACTTTGCTAGATTCTTCACTTAGTTTTTCTGTTTCAGCACTATTTTCTTTTCTTTCTTTTTTTTTTTTTTTTTCGATTTAGGAAAATATTTTACAATTGTTTTTCTTAAAAAAAGTACCTAAATCTTACTAAATATTCATCTGGTTGATTTGCAGATGGTCACAGTATTATTGTCATTTTTTTCTTTGTTTGATGTCCTTGGCTTCTTTCAACTATTAAATTCTCAATCATTTAATTATCTGATATTTTTCACGTAGAAATTGCATTTTAACCCACAGTCAAAATGTCCTGAAAGGAAATTTCGGACAGCTATTGAGAACCCCTCTTCACTCATGTCATCATGTAAAAATATTCTTGGCTTCTTTTGACTAAAGTGTATATATATATATATATATATATATATATATATATATATATATATATATATATATATATATATATATATATATATCTTGAAGTAAAATCGACTTAGGTATCGTTTTTTCCAGCATCCTTCAAACACAGTAGGTCGTATCAAATAAAATGATTCAGAGTTATTATTCCTTTCAAAAGTACCTATGATATTTACCCTCGAAGCTATTGATCAAACTCTAATACAGATGTGTTTGAAGATGAGTTTACAAAAAAGAGATTATTCAAAATTTTCGTTCATGAATGGAAAGTGTTGTTATTTTGTTGTTTTTAATCCCAGATGGTGTAGCTGAGCTAAACCATCTCCATAAAACCAAAAATCATTAAAAAGTCTAAAAATAAAATAAATTTCTCCAAAACCTCGTTCACAGTAAAATTCAGACAGTCCAGAATATGTCTCGGAGAGGCCTGATCAGCCTTGCTCCAGTGACACTCCAAAAAGACTTCCTGGCCCTGTTGAAAAGAAAGAGACATAATGTGGCCACTCAAAAAATATGAAAGAGAAGTATCCTTTATCCTAGGGATACTGTGCTGGTGACACCAACGAAGTTTTTTCCCAAAGTACCAAGAGTGGGTAGGCGGATTTATCTAAAATGCGTTTAATTCCATCTTTTTAATTGTGGTGATTTCCGAAAACGTTAGAATAGCGTTTTTTTGCAAGGTGTCAGCAGTAGCAGATTTAGCCAAGGTATCTGCAATTTCATTACCACTCAACCCAACATGGGAAGGAACCCATTGAAAATGCATAGAGTGTTTAAGAAAGTCGTGTCACAAGATCTAAAATATATATAGATAGAAAGTAAATTTATCAATGCCTATAAGACCATATTAGGGACCAACCACTAATTCTTAAAATTGTGACTGTTCGTAAATTAGAGCTCATAAAAATATGTGAGCGTCTATTGTAAATCATTCATATTTAAATCATTTGTGCACAATTTATTTATTAAAATAGTTTATTATAGGACAGAAACAACTTATAAAGTTTAAAAATTATTGTTCTTAACAATACAAATTCTAAATATTTTGTCAAATTATAAATTTACTAAATTTTAAAATATATTACATGATGGCCTAATTGGTCAGGGCAAGATAATAAGATAACAAAAAGTAGAACACCAACAGAGTAAAGTGATTCTCACATAGGGTGTGTTCATATGACAAACACTCAGATTCAATAAAAAGTAGGGAGAGAATACTCAAGGGAAAATATTCGGAAAATTCACTCGAAGATAAAACTCTCATAGAGCAAATATTGAGCATATTCGTTTAGAAATGGACTGTGATTTCTACTTAATTAGGTCTATAGATTAGTAGTTTAGAATCGGATCCAAAAATTATATACATATATATAACATCAGTATATATTTTAGCTCCTTTATTTAGATTTGATAAAAGATTCTATTTAATTAGGGATAATTAATATAATGTAAAATGAAAAATCTTATACCTTCCAAAATATAGGTATTTTAGGCCATTCTTCTCAATAAATAATAATAAGAATTTAGTTTGTTTTTTTTTTCTTGTAGGAAAATGGATACATTTTTGGATAACTATTTTTCCTCAAAAAAAAAAAAAAAAAAGTTTTGAAATTAGAAAGAAATTTCTCCCACTGTTTTACATGATCATTTTTAGATGCATTGACTTCATGCAACATTTTAAAATCTGTCAAATGTTGAATTATAATGTCAGTGCATACAATTAACTTAGAATATCATCCGACCTAACTTCTAAGAAAATTTGTAACATTCTGGGAATATACGAGGGTTACTCTGAAATTTTTGAGATACGCGCAGACGAGAATTTACAAAATAAAATAACGGTTTAATTTTAAAATACAAAGTATTTTAACACAGAATACGATTTTTTACTGACTTACTTCAACTTGTTTAGCATAGAATGAATTTTAAACAGAAGAGAAAATGGAAAAGACGCGAGAACATTTTCGCGCTATGGTTTTGTACGATTTTAAAACAGGATTAAATCAAGAAAGATGCGTTCAAAGATTGCAATTAGGATGTGGTGATGAATCTCCAGCTCGTGCTACTGTATTCAGATGGTTTAGAGAATTTAGAAGAGGTCGCAATTTTCTTCAGGATGAAGAACACACAGGAAGGCCGCCGTCGACAGTAATCCCGGATAATGTGTCTGCCATACGAAAAATGTTAATGGATGATAATCGCTGTACCTAACAAATGATACAGAAGGAACTTAACATTGGATCCGTAGCCATACACAAAATCATTCATGAAGAATTACATATGAAAAAAGTAGTTTGCCGTTGAGTTCCCCATAATCTAACTGAGCGCCAAAAAGAGGAGCGTGCCAGAATCAGTAAGGAAAATCTTAAATTGCTAAATGATGGTGGTCACCGCATCATTTCTAAAACTGTAACAGGTGATGAAACGCACATAGCGTTTTTTTACGTTCCAACATGTCAAGAAAGAAAGGATGGGTCTTTGAAGATGATTCCTCGTTCACATACAGCCGGATTAACAGTTGAGTTTCTTAAACAAAAACAAATTAAAGTAGTCGGACATCCGCCGTATTCACCTGATCTAGCTATGTGCGACTTTTGGTTATTCTTTAATCTAAAAAAGAACTTACGTTGACGTCGTTTCAATTCAGAAGAAGAGATTGTTGTGGATATAAATGCAATTTTTTCATATTTTCCAAGAAATGAATGCTTTGCGGCATTTAATCTGTGGAAAATTCGTCTACAAAAGTGCACTGATGCTGGAGGAGACTACTTTGAACACACCTAAAATTTTGTAAGTATAAATTTAAAAACCTAGTTGTAGCTCAAAAATTGCAGAGTGTCCCTCGTATACATATTATGTAAGCTGGACTTGCCAAAAAATAAAAATGATAAATTTTAAAAAATGTGCTTTTAAGAAAAAGAAAAAAAATTATTCTCTACAATGATACAGATTTTAGAATGTATTCAAAAGGTAATATATTATAGAAAAAGAATTTTTTTTTTACTAATTTCTATTTATACATAGATTTGACAAAAAATAGGCCAATTATTTATTTTTTAATTACCAAGCATCTTCATAAAACTTAAATCTATATGTGTGCACTTTTATCTAAAAAAATTGCTTAGCGATATTTGTAACTTTTCTATAATCAATGAAAATATTCTTTTTTTTATTATAGATTGATTAAAAATCACATTTTCTTACTAAAAAAGAGGGAGAGATAGGAGGAAAATAAAAAAATTACTTCTTTGAATCTGATTAAATGTTTACGTATAGTTGTCCTAGTTATGAGTTTAAGCTTATATATATATATATATATATATATATATATATATATATATATATATATATATATACAGTCAATTTAATACTTCATTCTTTTAAAGTTCTTTATTATACAATATAAGTTTTTAGAATATAGACTTTCTTTAATCGAGGGAGTAAATATGACGGCTTTTGAGATTAACTCCATTTCTAATATTTTTATTATATATGTTTTCTGTTTTCATTTTATGTATTTTCACTGAGCTGATATTAACTTTTTTTCCCATAACGATGACACTTAAGTATTTTAAAGTGAAATATTTTAAGTGCTTATGCTTTCTGTGCATGTACATCTGTTGAAATGGTTGCTTAGGAGTTTTCTGAGTTTCTTTCCTTGTAACTGGCGAATACAGCTTACTATCTATGAAACGTCCTTCCGAAAAACAGTTATGAAGTGACTTTTAAAATGGATTGCAGGAGCATTAAGAAGCTCCCAATGTGGTATGGAAACATATCTAAGAATATATTTTGTATTTAAGTTTCATTCCCTGTATTAACAAATACATAAAATGCATGCTTAAGTATAAAATATTTTTACATAATTTCTTACATTTTGCCTGATTTTTCTCTGTTTGCTTCATCCACATTATTGTAATTGAAAGCAAGAAATATGCTTGAGATAAATGTTCGATATAAAAATGTTCTTTTCCAGACATACATGTTACATCGATTTTCATAGATCACATGTTGATAACATATTTCAGAAATAACAAAGCAAATATTTTCAAAAAAATTTGAATTATTTATAAAAATTTTTAAATAAATTTTCGTTATTTTTAAAAAGTAAACAGCAAAAATTTTGAAACTGCACATTATATATGATTAAAAAGAAAAAAAAAAAAAAACATGATTTTTTCTTTTTTATTTTATCACTTTTAAATCTTGCTTAAGGTATAGCCTCCAAGTTATAATTATTGCTAAATCCTCTTTGGTGCTCCTAAGAGAAATTATCGATATCTTCTATCACTTAAAAGCAAACGTGGTCAAACTTGAGAAGCCTAATCAATGTACCAGAAACCGCTTATCATGATTTTTCTTAGAATTTCTTAAAATGCAATGATTTTATTTCTCAAATCTCATTTCGTCTGACTTCGAAGGACAGGAAAGAACATCTTCAAAGAAAGTTTTCATTTTTCATGATTACAAATAATTTTCTAAAAAAAATATTATGAATCAACCGATATTTTCTATTAATTCACATTAGATTACGTTTATTATTTTAACTTAACAACTATTCAGTCCAAAATTATATTATTTATCAATGTAGCTTTTGTTTTATTAATTATATATCAATTTAATTAAAAAATATTGATAGTAGAAATTCAATTAATCAGATTGCTATTCTTATTTGATTACTGTTTTATTACATTACGTTAGCAATTAATTCGTAATGTATTACACATGCGCGTTTATTACTTTAATATAACAATTATTGAGTGAAATATTCGTATAACTTATTAATGTGTATTAATATTTGTATTAGATTACATTTATTACTTTGATATTTTGCTGAGTTGAAAAAAAATTAAGAACTTAATTCTCATGAAATTATTATCTTATCCTCATGAATGGATTATCATCTTGTTATATCCGAAAGTATGAAAATAAAGTTGTTTTCCTCTGGGAAAAATTTTACTGTTTGTCGAAATTACCCAGAATTCCTGTTCAGCTTTCGGAAGTGAATAAATAGCAATTAATGAGGGGCTTTTGGATGATGCTATCTGAAAAGGACTTTGAAGATTTATTGACCTTATCGTTTTTCAACTTCGAACTTGTTTCAACTTCTTAACTATTAGTTTCTCATAAGTTACCAATATTTTAAATTTCACCTAAAATTGGTTCCATAACAGGTGAACCTACAAAGCAATGAATTTGACAGTTTTATTTACAAACAACGATGGTGGTCACTTCGCCTTCCCCACTTTTTCCTTTAGTTTGATCCCTTCTTTACATCTCCACCTTAACTCATGGGAAACTTTACAAATCATGATGGATTGATTACCCCACCCACTTACCATCTGCACAAAGATGAAAAAAACGAAAATTATTCGAACCCTCGTGTGTCACAAAGGATTCTCTCAGACATTCACAACAGATGTACTAATGCTAGTGTATCCAAATGTCTCTAGATCTATGGAAACGGAAAGAATTTAGCCACCTATCACTTTTGTCAAACATACTTTGCTTGGATGAATTTTTTTCTCGGTAGTTTTTTGCTTTCATGCCAAATCTTAAATTGGTATAGCTCTTGAAATTCAGTGATCAAGTAGATTTAGTCTGAGTGCTTCGTACCCTAAAGGATGAACTACACCAACGTCAAATAAAATTTTCCCTTTTAAATTTTCCTCCCAAATAATTAAAAAATATTATGAATTTTAATAACAAAATTCTTATTAATCAATGAAATTTTTTATTCTTTTCTGGAAACGAAAGTTTTTCTTCGAAACATAAAAACTATTTTATTTAATAATCTAACTAATAAAATTAAAATACCAAACTTAGAATAAAATTAATTTCAGATTTATAATATATATATATATATATTACAAGAGTTATAATTTTACTGTTTTGGTTTCTTTAATCTTAACTATCGCTTGATTTTAAAAATATATATATTGAGAGAGATGTAATGAGCTTTTTTAGAAAATATTACTTCCATAATTTTACCACAACAGTCAAGAATTATTATTTCAGTGATTTATTTTATAAAATTTTTCAATCAATTTTTAATCGATTGGAAACTTATTTTTTAATAGATTGAAAAATTAAATAACTTATTTTTAATCTATTAAAAATTAATTAAAGGAACTCGTGTCTGTATCCAATATTTATGTATGGGGTTAAGAAGAGTTTATAGAAATGTTGGTGCTGTTTGAAATTTCAAAATCTTAATTTCTAAGGAAATAAGTGTGAGTCAGAGCTTTTAGTTTAGAACATTGATAAGGAGACAACTTTGAAATGAACTGAAAATAAGGACGTAAAATATTATAGCAGTTTTGTTTCTCAATCTATAAAGATAATCTTTTCTCATCCCGATGACTTAATAGCAATGATTGTTATTTGGCAATTCTTATTTTAAAAATATATAATGTAAATTTTATTTTTCCAAATAGGAGAATTTAAATAGCAATCGTATACAGCTTTATAAAATATACCATCCTCTTTCTTGTAATTTCTACTTTATTGATTGATGATGAATATAGTTAGCAACGATAGACGCCTTTTGTAAATTCATGCTCTGTCTGAATTCCAAAATATATGTAAATCATTAGTAATAGATTAGAGAATATACGTAAGTTAATAAGAGGTATGATAATTATTCAAAATATTATCAACTTCTGCACCAATGATTGAGTTACTATAGCCATTCATATTCCTACAACGATGACGTCACATTCCTTATTAGACTAAAAACACTAACATCTGCAAATAAAGAGGATTTCTGTTTATTGTTTATATGTGTGAGTAACACAGATTTGGACTATTTAACGACGCTAAAATTTTATTAACTCATTTAAGAAGCTTCAATGAATTTCTTAACTTTTATGGGAATAGAATTATTATTTAACTATTCATATTTTACATTAGCATTTGCAAAAGCATGTACGGTAATATTATTGGTAGTATGGATCTAAAAACTGGACAATTTATAAATAAATGTTTCGCTGCCGAGATAACACGCTTCTAGCTATATTACAAATTTGTGGCTTTATGGCTTGTTGGTGAAGGGACTTCGTTCTCATTACTGGAAGATAGAGGGTTCAAATTCCGACCAAAACGAATATACGACGTGTTAATGTTTACATGTTCATTTGTTTACAGAATTTTAGGAAGACTCTGTCTTACCTCCAGTCATAAATACAGAAGGAGTAGTTTAATTGAGAAATTTAACATATAAAAAACACGTGTTCGTGTCGAGGAAGAGTAGGAACATATCCCACTGGGGTATCGCTAGCATCTGATTGGTGGCTTTGACTTGAGCGATACTTGGTTAAATTTTATACAGATTAAGTTAAAATAATTTAAATAAAAATATTTATTGGAATTAAGTACTGTACAAGTAGAATAAATTAATGAGTTTTCTATATGTTTTACTTTGATTAAATGAAAATTTCAATTTTGTAAATGGTAATCAAGTTATTATAGAGCTATTGAATAAATGATTATATAAATTGAATTTCATATTAAAATCTTATAAAAATGCTTAAATTAAAATCCTATACTAAAATATTATTAATTTAATATTGCTTGTATTAATTTAGGCGAATAATACACAATCAAAGGCAGCAGCTCCAAAGAAGCCAAAGGATGTATGAAAAGGGTGGTGCTGGCAGGGAATGGGGAAGTGGAAGCTCCCTTGATTGGTGCTTGGAGGAGCGTTTTAAATTTTGGATCAATTTTATATTGTATTGTGAAAAAAGTGTAAGCAACCCAGCTAAAAGATAGAGTTTTGGGGAATTTAATATCTTATTGTTATTGAGATATTTATTCTTCGAAAGTGTCAATAGGTAAGGAATATTCTTAAAATTTAATTCTTCTTTTTTATATTTAATTTTATGCAGAATTTTCTTATTTTATTTGGAAGACAAATTCATACATTTTGGATAGAAAGAGGAAGAAAGATGGACAGGCAATTTGTGATGTGTCTGCATGATTTTTGCCTGGTTTGAGGATGACAATTACAAGGGCTGTCTTCCAATTTGAAGGATAAACTTTTAATTCGAGCAGTAAACTAATTAAGAAGATAATTAAAATCAATTATTTGAGGGGTCCTCACACAATTTTTTTTAAAGAAATTTTGTTTATTTTTGGCATTTTATTTTCATTTAATTTTTTGTAAGCAAAACTTGTAATTTCAAAGGATATGGCTGGTTCCAAATTATTTGTCCAGAGAGAGTCTATAAGATCTTCAATAATTTCATTAAATACTGGGATGTCAGGAAATTCTTGGGGCTAAAATTATTCTTCCAGGGAGTCTGACAGAATTTCGGCCTTCTCATTGGACAGGCAATGGGTTATGCTACTGTGGGTGAGAGGGAATGGTATTAAAGGGTTTCCACTTGGGAAAAAGCGACTTCAAAATGTATTCGGGTTTTCTTTCAGTTTTTGCCAGAAATCCATGAAATTTTCTACTTTCAATATGATGATATCCATTTACTAATAGTGGCTGAAAGATGTTAATTATGTGTCTATCGCAATGTACTCTATTTGAAATGATACGTCTGGGGGTGGCAGGCCAAGTTTGTGGATCTTCATTCTGCTTAGTCTCTGCTTCTAGATTGTGAAGACCACTCACTTTCGGGGGTGCGAAGGCACACCCACTAGGTGTCCCACTAACTACATAAGGCGCCATCATTTCCACCCCTTTGCTAATAAAAATAAAAAGCTTACTGGTCTGTGACGTTGTATGAAAAGAAAAAAAAGGACTGCAAATTTACGCTTGTAAATAATATGTAATTTGAGATTTTGGTGTTTGAGTGAATTATTTGGCTGGAATGATAAAAATTAAAATAAAACAGCATTATTGTAGTAAATTATTGTTCTGAAACAGATAAAGAATCTCTTATGCACACTCACAAATTTATGTGAAGTATGGAATGACATTTAGCTCTCACAATAATATATATTATGTTAATTTGGAATGTATAAAGATTCCTGTATCCAGTTGATATGACTGAATTGTTAATTGATGATTTAGACAAAGATAATCTCTTTCATGTATCCTACCGAAAATAAGGCATACGTAACTCCATTGGTATGGTGTAGAAGTACAAAGAATAGATTTCCTGTTCAGATAAGCAAATTCATTACTTAACGAAGTGCCAAGTTAAGCGACGATATTACAATATTTGAATAGTTAATACGAAGGTTACTCTGAAGTTTTTGAGATACGCGCGGACGAGAATTTACAAAATAAAAATAACAGTTTAATTTTAAAATACGAAGTATTTTAACACAGAAGACGATTATTTACTAATTTATTTCAACTTGTTTAGGCGTAGAATAAATTTTAAACCAAAGAGAAAATGGAGTTGACGCGAGAACATTTTCGCACTATGATTTTCTATAATTTTAAAGCAGGATAAAATCAAGAAGAATGCGATCAACGGTTGCAATCAGCATTTGGTGATGAATCTCCAGCTCGTGCTACTGTATTCAGATGGTTTAGAGAATTTAGAAGAGGTCGCAATTTTCTTCAAATGAAGAACACACAGGAAGGCCGCCGTCAGTAGTAATCCCGGATAATGTGTCTGCCATACGAAAAATGTTAATGGATGATAATCGCTGTACCTATCAAATGATACAGAAGGAACTTAACATTGGATCTGCAATCATACACAAAATCATTTATGAAGAATTACATAAGAAAAAAGTAGTTTGGCGGTGGGTTCCCCATAACCTAACTGAGCACCAAAAAGAGGAGCATATCAGAATCAGTAAAGAAACTCTTAAATTGCTAAATGATGGTGGCCACAGCATCATTTCTAAAATTGTAGCATGTGATGAAACGTACATACTGTTTTTTGACCTTCCAACTCGTCAAGAAAGCAAAGTATGGGTCTCTGAAGATGATCCCACGCCGACAATGGTGAAAAAAACAAAGCGCACTGAAAAAAGTGATGTATGCCGTTTTCTTCAGAAGTACGGAATTGGTCAAAGCCATCAAGTTGGAAGGACAGACGACAGTAACAGCAAACTGGTATACCACTAAATGTCTTCCAGAAATTCTACAACAACTGAATGTTAGGGGTTTAATGCTTCACAATGACAATGCATCTTCACATACAGCCGGATTAACAGTTGAGTTTCTTAAACAAAAACAAATCAAAGTGATCAAACACTCACCGTATTCACCTGATCTAGCTATGTGCGACTTTTGGTTATTCTTTAATCTAAAAAAGAACTTACGTGGATGTCGTTTTCATTCAGAAGAAGAGACTAATGTGGCTATAAATGCATTTTTTCCCCATCTTTTTCAAGAAATGAATGGCTTGAGGCATTTAATGTGTGGAAAATTCATCTACAAAAGTGTATTGATGATGGAGGAGAATACTTTGAACACACTTAAAATTTTGCAAGTATAACTTTAAAAACCTAATTGTATCTTAAAAATTTCAGAGTGAGCCTCGTAACTGCCTGTTACAGAGTATTGTGTTGTGTGCGCTACGTAAAACATAAGTATATAAGTTTAAATAAACTCCTCGGCAGATATATTCATCAAATGGAAATCGCGTCTTTATGCAATGCGAAGAAAAAATCTAAATCATTTTTTTATCCTAAACTCAAAATGATATTAAAATTGAAAAAACAAAAAAAAAAAAAAAACATTTTTTTTCAAATTCTTCAAGTGAAAGAAATAAGAGAGATTAAAGAAAGAGTAAGGTGTAAAATCCTCCTACAATTCTGTAGTCTTAATTCATGCAAAATTAAAAAAAAACGTTAGTGCAATTTGAGAGAAGCTGACTAGCTATGTCCAATTGCTTTTACAAGATTTTGACAGGACTCGCTTTAACAGAGAGAGACATTCCTCAAAGTATTCTTCAAAAACCCTTTTCCAAAAATTGTTTTTTAAAAAATATAATTATAAATAAATTTTATAAAAAATTCTTATCTTTAATAAAACCGTAATAAAAATTTTAGAATCTGAAGCCATCATTCTATATCAGAGCTTTGGTTTTTATGGTTTTTTATTTATTTATTTGAGTTCAGTTGAATAATAACCATTACAAAGCTATATTGCATTTATAGTGTTGTATTTCATCTGTTCTTAGGACTGGATTTTAAACTTGGGAAATGTTTTTGTAAGATTTGAAAAATTTTAGTTATAATTTAAATGAATTGTTAAAATCTCTCTCTAAATGTGTGGAAATATAATAAAGGATTTTCTTTTAAATCTATTTATTAATGTAAATACACTTGAATTTCTTTATTGTAGATAAAGATTTGATTTTGCCAAGTGACTTATATTATTTTTTAACAAAAAAATTTTCTTGTTTCAATGTTGATCTTTATTTAAAACAACGCACGTGTATGTTTGGCTCTATTTCTTGGAATAATTTTTCCATTTTTATCCAAATGAATCATCATTAAATTGGCATTGCTTATTGTCTAGAAGAAACGTTATTCTTTCAAACACATTTATTTGTCTATCAGCAATAAAACGTGTTAAAATCTATAATGTAAAATAACTTCTATACTATTTTTTTTAAATATTTTAGGGGGACATTTTCTTAAGTTTAAAAATTCCTTTGCAAAAGAATACTCTTAAAAGTCTGAATAAATATTTCACGTGAAGAAGTTGAATTCAATCGGGGTGTAACAAGGAAATTCCCTTTCACGACGAATCGTATTTACACTTCTGTGACAGGAAACGAGTAACTATAGGGAAAGAAATGATACATCATCCCATTGTGAAGAGACTTGACAGTGAATTCACCACACACCGAGTCGAGAAGACCAGATTTATTACTTTTTCAAAGAGATACGCCCACATGTTTCTAGGGTTGCGAAAGAAGGGGGGGAGGTTGCAAAATTCCACTTCAACTAGAAAAAGAACCAGATTGGGTTAATCAGAATCAATATTTTTATTTTATACGAATAACAATATTATCCATAATTATTGAGCAGTAAACGAAGTATTGCTTCCTGTTTTCATTCCAAGTTTTAATTGAAAAATTTTCAATTTTTACTGAATTATTTTAAAATATAAACAGTTATATTTAACAGTTGATACCTTTGGAATTTTAAGTTTGACATAATTATTTCATTAGTCAATAAATTTGTTTTATTTGCAGATATATTTTCTAAAATTTATGTGAATGCTGTTTATGAAAAGGTTTCTATTATGTTCAGATAACTTGCCTATCTAAATAATTGTATTGATGAAGGAAACCAATAAATTAGCACGATAAAAGAGATTAGTACGATTAGAGATAAATTAGTACGATTAGAGAGTACGGTAAAATATTTAAATGCTTGTCAATATAAGTAAAATTATAGCAAACACTTTATTTATTTGACAGAATATTTATAGCTCTATTTGTATCTTCTATATAAAGTAACATCATTATAAGAAATAAAAGAAATAAGAATAAAGACATTTTTTACTCTTGACATTATGATTGTTATACAAGTGTCACTCTGAAATTTTTGAGATACAACTAAGTTCTTAAAGTTATACTTACAAAGTTTTAGGTATATTCAAAGTAGTCTCCTCCAGCATCAATGCACTTTTGTAGACGAATTTTCCACAGATTAAATGCCTCAAGCCATTCCTTTCTTGGAATAGATGAAAAAATTGCATTTATATCCACAACAATCTCTTCTTCTGAATGAAAACGACGTCCACGTAAGTTCTTTTTTAGATTAAAGAAAAACCAAAAGTCGCGCATAGCTAGATCAGGTGAATACGGAGGATGTTCGTTCACTTTAAATTGTTTTTGTTTAAGAAACTCAACTGTTAATCCGGCTGTATGTGAAGATGCATTGTCATTGTGAAACATTAGTCTCTTAACATTCAGTTCTTGTAGAATTTCTGGAAGACATTTAGTGGTATACCAGTTTGCTGTTACAGTCTTCTGTCTTTTCAACTTGATGGCTTTGACCAATCCCGTACTTATGAAGAAAACGGCATACCTCACTTTTTTCAGTGCGCGTTGTTTTCTCACCAATGTCGGCGCGGGATCATCTTCAAAGACCCATACTTTGCTTTCTTGACGTGTTGGAACATCAAAAAGCGGTATGTACGTTTCATCACCTGTTACAATTTTAAAAATGATGCGGTGGTCACCATCATTTAGCAATTTAAAGTGTCTTTATTGATACTGAACACGCTCCTCTTTTTGGTGCTCAGTTAGATTATGGGGAACCCAGCGGCAAACTACTTTTATCATATGTAATTCTTCATGAATGATTTTGTGTACGGCTGCGGATCCAATGTTAAGTTCCTTCTGTATCATTTGATAGGTACAGCAATTATAATCCATTAACATTTTTCGTATGACAGACACATTATCCGGGATTTTAGCCGACGGCGGCCTTCCTGTATGTTCTTCATCTTGAAGAAAATTGCGACCTCTTCTAAATTCTCTAAACAATCTGAATACAGTAGCACGAGCTGGAGATTCATCACCAAATGTTAATTACAACCGTTGAACGCATTCTTCTTGATTTAATCCTGCTTTAAAATCGTAGAAAATCATAGCGCGAAAATGTTCTTGCGTTAACTCCCTTTTTTCTTCTGTTTAAAATTTATTCTATGTTAAATAAGTTGAAGTAAGCCAGTAAAAAATCGTCTTCTCTGTTAAAATACTTTGTATTTTAAAACTAAACCCTTATTTTTATTTTGTAAATTCTCGTATGCGCGTATATCAAAAATTTCAGAGTAACCCTTGTATACACTTAATTGTTAGAAGAGATGAAAAGATACAATTAAAAGCATTTTACTACTATTATAATTATACTTTTATTTAGAAGTCAGTAGTGTAATTATGTCAAGAGAACGTTTTTTTCCTGAGCACTTTTTGGCTTTTTATCATGTTCTATTTCTCATTTATTATAACGATTTTTGAGTTTTCATTATCTAAACACAATATGTGATCCCATATCAATTTTTTGTTCATATTCTTGTTTATTATTATTCCAGTCACCTTTAATGAATTTCCATAAGTTATTCTATTGGATTAATATTATTCTATCCATAAATTTTGTAATAAAAAATATTCTACAAGAAACTTAGTTCTGTATAATCTTCTAAATAATTCCACAGGATTTACTCTCAAAGTGGTTAAAAATACTGCTTTGTGGAGACAAATGCTTTTGCCCTCACTTTAAAGGAACGCCTTGTAAATTTATAATTTAAACATTTAGGAAATCTCGTTAAGATTCAGAAATCCTTAATCATTTGTAATATCCATGCTTTTAAGTTGCAATTGTTTATTCAAAAAGGCATCATTACATATCAGCCTACTGTGGCGAAATTGTTAGTAAAATTTAAATGAAAATCATTGAGAAAATATTTAGATTGTTATCCAAAAATGAATATAAAATTAAAGTATTATCTGGCGGAAATAAAATGATGCTTACTATGTACTTTTTCTTAATGTTAATTTTTCGAACAATGCTAACCAAAATATTTATGTGTTTTCTGATATAAATTGTCTTATGAAAAAACCCACTGAATTATATAAGAGAATATAGTTTTAATTATTTTTTTTCTCTTGAAAATGTTAATCTGTAATATTTTTCTGCATATATTTAAATATATTTTTTACTTAAAAATGATATTTTTTAATTTTAAAACTTTAATAAAAATATTTTAATGCTCATAAAAATAATTTGTTGCAATATAATAATAAGTCAACATTAAAACAGATTACCTTAAGTAATAATTTATATACATAAATTTTCAATATTATTATTTCAATAGCTTAAAAAATATATTGCAAATTTTAGGTGTGCATAAAATTTCCGAAAACATTCATAAATATTTACGAATTCATTTTGATGAATGCCAATTAATATAAAAGTTATTAGAATTTGTAAAATCACACGAATTAATAACTTTAGAATCTCGTCTAAATTTAATTAAACATAATTTTTTTTTATTTCACTTAACATGAATTATAGCAAATAAGTGATTTAAATTTCACTAAAATGGAAATTATTGAAATAAGCCACAAGAATAAAAAAAAGAAAATTCCCAAAATTTCTTTAAAATTACTGTATTTTTTTTATATTGAAGTTACATCGAGATTTAATTTGCAAAAACCTATATATTACTTAGAATAATGCGCTTATAGAATCTCTAAGAAATTGTAAGTAACTTTTATCAGAAAACAAAAAAACATATAAATAATAATTAAAACTGAATAAAACATTTAGCAAATTTAAAATTGAATAATATGATTGAAATATTAAATCGTTGTCTCTACTAGAGAGTCTTCATCAAAAATTTAAATAATAATAAAATTTTCTCTTATATATTTTATTAATGAAATGGAAAGTAAATAATAATTTACGCTATAATTAACCAAATTAATAATATAATTCAATGTTTATTTATGTTCATAAATTTCATAATTTGTTAGTATTATTTATTATCTAACAATATACAAGCGATATTTATTCATTAGTAATTATAATTTGCTATTAAGAAATTAATTTACGGGTAAAAAAATTAATCCCCAATCCCACAATAATTTTTTAAAATGTATACAGTGAAAAGTATTATGTTTTTTTATTAGGAATAAAGTAATAAATGTACTGTTATTTTTTTAATACATATATTATTCTATCTTACATTCAAAATTAGTATCATAAACTATTTTGCGCAAATCGTTATACAAAAATAAACAACTTTTAAACTTATTCTGTGCCGCTAAATTTTGAAATCATTAAAAATGTGTTGCAAAAAAAAAAAAAAAAAAAAAAAAAAAAAAAAAATCAGAACCATTGCATTAGACGTAAATATACCTGCCAACTTTGGAGAAAAAATTTTACAACTAGCAACATTTTGCTTGAAACAGAATGCTTAAAACTGTAGTACTGCAAAAAGACAATTTTACTCTTTAGATTAAACATTCTGAGAATGATTTATGCTAAACATATTTTAAATAGTGTTAATGTCTTAAAATTTTAATAAAATATTCATCAATCTCATAAAGGAACTATGAAAAATAAAAGAATATAACTACAAGTAAAAAAATAAACATCAACTTTTATTTCTCAATATTTATTTTATAGGGCAACTTTTCTACATTAAAGCAATTTATAAATATTAAACTTAGAAAATTACATAAAAACATAAAATAAATTACTAAATAAATTTAATTTAGTGACAAACACTTCTATATATGTATATAAGAATATAGAAGTTATCAAATACTTTGTCCATGAAAAACATAATTCATTTCAAAATTGAATGCTGACTTAACATATTTTAGAAATGAATTAGCGAAGTCTTGTTCAAAATATTTCTCATTAGAATGTTCTGAGCAAGACATGAGAATATTTAGCTATAAATTAAGCTTTCTAAGCTTATTAAATTAAACTTTCTTCTTCGTTGACTGTTTAAGCTACTGAAACAACTCAATACTTTTTCCCTGCAAAATTTCGGCTGTTTTTAAGTTTTTCACTGAACTTGTCAAAAATTAGTAGATTTTCATACATTATCGGGAAATCGGAAAAAAAAACAATGAAAAATTAGGAGTTCCCGATAAAATCAGTGGAGTCAAGAGATATGCGTAAACGTTTGTGGTCTATGGGAAATAAGACTCCCTTTCAAAACCTCTCCCAATGTCTCTCCCCAGGTGTTGTGGAATATACCAAAGCAGATAACCATAAATCTTTTTTCCTTTCGATAATGAGACTGTAACCACGCCGAAAGCAGCTGGCATATGCATGGAAGCACTTCAGTCAGAGAATGGGTCACCACAAGTCAAATAATGAATGAGATGTCACAGAAATGGTTTGTGGATTCCATTCTTTTGAATTTCCCGACATGTGTTGGCAGGGGATAGTACTCTAAAATGCGATTTAAAACTTAATCTAGTTAATAACAGCATAGTATTTCGACAATATATTTATTCATCTATATAAACTGAATGGAGATTATAAAAAACTTGATCAGTGACATATTATTCACTGCCATCGAATATTAATTTATTAATTATATTGAAGAGAACTTTCAACTTTTCTTTTTAATTCAAGAAAAAATAATAACCTGCTATTATTTAAAAAAAGAAATTTAAAATACATTTATGCATTTCACCCTATTTATAAATTAATCTAAACTTGCTGCATCAATTTATGAGTTCTCATCTTGATCTAAATATTAAAAGTAAATTAATTACCTTAATTTAACATAAGAAACAATAAAATTTCTTTAATATTCTGATGTTATTTGTTTCTGTAACTTTTTTTAAACAAACTACAGACAATTTTAAGAATATCGAGTGGAATTTTACTTAAACTTCTCTCTTCTTTTACTAAATAATTAATAAATTTTCATTCTTTAACTGTTTAAATAGTCAAGAAATCTAAGGTTTAAAATGAGCCCTTATAAAGATAAGCATAATAAATGTAATTGAATAAAATGAGAAATTTTTTACTACTAATTAAATTCTAAAAAAGATTTAAGATATAAAAGATTCAGGAAATTCTGATTAAGTACTTATTCGATTTTTGAATAAGCCTTCTGATCATATTCGATTTAGGAATAAGAAAATATAAATTCTAACTATATTCTATTTATGAATTAGCTTAGAAAATAGTAGATTGATAAGTTAAGCTTTTAGTACTTAGCAATGATTCAAATAAGTTCAAAATTTATGTTCTTATTTTCCACTTCACTTCCAATCATTTTTTAATGATTTTAAATATTAAATAAACATGAGAAAAATTCACTTTAATTGAATTGCATTATTATTAATTAATATATATTTTGTTTTACAACTTTTCATATAAAATTTGACAACAAAGTTATAATAATTTCTGTTTGCAAGACTAAATGAATGCGAAGATGGCCGATACGGCCAATTCCTGACGTAGGAAAAAAAAAAAAGAACTTTTTCAGTTGCAAAAATAAAAACTTGTACTTCTTTTTCCATTTTTAAAATTGTCTTTAATGCAATAGGTTGTAGAAGAAGAATATTTAAGGCATTCAATCTTCATTCCTTTTATATTCCCCCACTCTGATTTTTAAAATATGACAATTTATTCCTAAATTTTGAAATTATTTTTGATCATTGCAGTTTATATGTTTATGCTTTTCACAATACGCCACCGATCGGAAATACATTGAAACGTGGATGAAAAACATCTGATTTCATTATATGGAATTTTCAAACGTTAAGTTCTACAATCGATTAGATTTTAGATGATCTATTGAGAAATCGCGTACGTACAAAACAAAAGTTAGAGATATTTACTATTTACTTAAATAGTAAATAACTTTTCTTTTTAATATTGAAAAAAAAAGATATTTACTTAAATATTAAATAATATATTAACTATTGAAGTTAATAGGTTATTTTTCTTTATCGCACTTTTTTTACCGAAAGCTATATAGGTGTTTTTGTTAGAACCTATGGGTCATGTTAACAGACGCACTTTACTCGGTACTATTTTTTTAATTAGTTTTATATTAATCATCCTCTTATTTAAGATAAACTAAAATTTTTTTCATGAAAACGGAAGTAAACTGAAATAAAATTAGTTATAGAAATTCATAAAATTCAATTGGTTTAATATATTTAGATTTGTTCTTTTAGAACACCTTTTTTTTTTCCTTTGCAGGCCTAAAGTAAAATAAATATACAGAAGTGATTTAAATGGAAATTAATTTATTGGGAATTTTTATGTGATGAAATCATGACTAATCTCTCTACCAGTACTATAATAAATATATTAAAAAAATATTCAATTAGTCAAAAGAGTAAAACCAAGTCAAATTTAATAAAATAATTGCATTTCGATTTACTACATTATAATTCAAAAAATTGATTTTTTAATTATATTATTAATTTTATAAAATTCAATACAATAAAACGGATAATTTTTTACCAAACAAAAAAAAAATGACCCTTTAG
Organism: Latrodectus elegans; assembly: GCA_030067965.1. Classification (NCBI taxonomy): domain Eukaryota; kingdom Metazoa; phylum Arthropoda; class Arachnida; order Araneae; family Theridiidae; genus Latrodectus; species Latrodectus elegans. Next base: position 78,846,258 of record CM057814.1, on the reverse strand, counting down.
AATTTAACTAAAAGAAAATTCCGAAGTGTAATGTAAAAACAATGATATATAATTCATGTAATAAAAAAAATTCCGCATTAAAATACAGGAACATTGCATGTAAGGATTTTCTTAAAAGTTAACCAGAGTACCCACCAGGTTTCGAACCTGGGGACTTCCGCGTGTTAGGTGGATATGATAACCACTACACCATGGGTACAACACAAAAGATATAAATGTTACCAAAAACTATTATTGATTTGCAAAGAGACTTAATTTTTAGTTTGATATCTTTAGGAGTATTTATATTTTGCATATTTTTGATAGTACAAAAGAAAGAAGGTAACCTAAGCCATTTAGGAAATGTAAAAAGAACACAACAGAGCCGTTCCTTTAATGTTGTAAAATTTATCTGGACATTCTTCCTATCGAGTGTTACAGATTACTTTTAAGAAGTATTTTTTTTCTGTCCACCGTTCAAGATCAGGCAAGTGCCTGTATCATCTTAATTAGATTAAATTAAAATTTTTTTGATAAAAACCTTCGTCAAGTCCTAAATCGATTACATCGATCAAAATAAGTCTCTCCTAAGTTATAAAAATTATTTCTGTAATTTAGTAGAGAAGATACGAATTTTTTTATATTATATTCAGTTGGTTAGATTTTCACACAAGTAACAAATTAGCTTTATAATCTGTTCGCACGAATGAATATAAATCCATTTACAAGCAATAAAACGTTTTATGTAATGAAATTGTTAGTGCTTTAAGAGAGCTCTTTTATATACATATGTATGTTAGTGCTTTTTTTAAGCTCTTTTATATACACATAAAATTCTCATTTTGTGTGTATCAATTTTTCGCTTTGGTTCGATTGATAATAGATGCACGGTAGGGAATGAAACTTACGTTGGTATCTTGGTTTCTAATCAATTTAATACATTGAATGTTTCATTTCAAATTTAACAACTGCGCTTGTAAATAGTTTAAACAACAATGATTCCCTGGAAAGTTTCTTATGGCGAAAGTTTCTTATCATGTTCAGGAAATCTACAAACATCCAGAAGGTAGATGGGGGAATTTCCCTTTTTTTTAAAAAAAAAATGTCAGTTGTATGTAATCAAGTAAGTAGAGAAAAATATGTGACATTCAATTCTCTCTTACATTTCAACAGTATAATTTTTAAAATAATCAGTTTCTTTCTACACTACTGGCCATTAAAACTGAAGGAAAGACCAGGAAAAAATGCAGATAAGAAAATGATATTTATTGGACAAATATATTATACTAGTAATAACAAGTGATTAAATTTAAAAAAAATTTGGCTGGATAGATCCTGAGAAATCAGTACTCAGAACAACCACCTCTGGCAGTAATAACAGCAGTTATACGCCTGGGCCCTGAGCCAAACAGAGATTGGATTGCATGTACAGGTACAGATGCCCATGCAGCTTCAACACGATGCCACAGTTCATCAACCGTAGTGACTGGCGTTTGGTGACGAGCCAGTCGCTCGGCAACCATTGACCAGACGTTTTCTATTGGTGAAAGATCTGGAGAACGTGGTGGCCAGGGCAACAGCCGAACGTATCAAGGAAGGTCCATACAATACCGGCAACATGCGGTCGGGCATTATCCTGCTGAAACGTAGGGTTTCGCAGGGCTCGAATAAAGGGTAGAGCCACGGGTCATAACACACCAGAAATGTAACGTGCACTGTTCAAAGCACCGTCAATGCGAACAAGAGGTGACCGAGACCCTACGTTTCCAATGGCACCAGATACCATCGCACCAGGTGATGGGCCAGTATGACGATGACGAATGCACTCTGCCAGTGTGCGTTCACCACGATTCCGCCAAACACGGATGCGAGCATCATGATGCTGTACACAAAACCTGGATTCACATGAAAAGATGACGTCTCGCCAATCGTGCTCCCAGGTTCGTCGTTGATCACACCATTGAAGGCGCTCTTGTCTATGACGCAGCCATGATCTCCGAGCTGAGAGTCCATGCTGCTGCAAACGTCGTTGAACTGTTCGTGCAGACACTTGTTGTCTTCTAAACGACCCCGTTTCTTGATTCACGGCTCGTGACGTGGTTGCACGATCCATTACGACCATGCGGATAATATGCCTGTCTTCTCGGCTGCTAGTGATAGGTGGCCGTTGAGATCCCGCATGGCGTTCCGTATTACCGTCCTGAACCTATCGATTCCATATTCTGCTAACAGTCATTGGATCTCGACCGATGCGAGCAGCAATACTGCGATAAGATAAACCGCAATCCCGGTACGCTACAATTATATATTATATTCCATATTCTGCTAACAGTCATTGGATCTCGACCGATGCGAGCAGCAATACTGCGATAAGATAAACCGCAATCCCGGTACGCTACAATTATATATTATATTCCATATTCTGCTAACAGTCATTGGATCTCGACCGATGCGAGCAGCAATACTGCGATAAGATAAACCGCAATCCCGGTACGCTACAATTATATATTATATATATTATTGTGTTCGTTTATATATATATGTATATATATATATATATATATATATATATATATATATATATATATATATATATATATATATACATACATACATATATATATATATACATACATACATATATATATATACATATTCCATAAACTTTAAAATAATTATGTATGTATGTGTATATATTACCTAATTATGAGTCCATGGAGTGAGCACAGCGGGTCCTTGGAACGAACACAGTTAATCTTTCACATTTTTATGTAGTATAAGTACATAATGGCGATACACACACACATATAATTCCCTTGACATATTTTATAATTTTTCCTTTTCTTTCACATTTACCATTTTTTCTCTATTCCTAATTTTATGAAATGGCCGTCCCGCCATCCCCCAAAAAGGAGTGTACTAGTCAAAAATGAAAAGCAAGTCTGACAATAAAAGCTTATAGCTGAACGCTTTCTATTTTCTCTGAAGAATAGTTTAGGAAGTGTGAAAGATTAACTGTGCTCACTCCATGGACTCATTATTAAACAAAAATTGCATGCTTTTTAACCAGTTTTTTTTTTCTTTTTTTTGTATTTAAGAAAGCAATTCAAGTCCGATTTTCTCTCTCCCTCTATGTTCGAAATAATAAATCACTTTACCCCACTATGAAATTGGACACAAAATTACCATTCTTCAGTAAGACTTCAAAGGACAATTGCAAATGGATGCTTCTCTATGGTTTCAAAGTAGAAATTTGAAGAATGGCATTTTGTGAATCTCTCGTTTGCTGCCTACAGTGTATAGATTTTAAAGGTTTATGTGTTTTGACTTTCCTCATGATTAGAGCTAGTGTTGAAATCCTTTAAGGCAATAAGAACGGCTTACACTCGTTTAAATTGCAATATTAATAGAATATATTATTAAATAAAATATAATGGGGTGATGGGCTTAAATAATTATATTTTTAATAATTTTAAGAATTAGATATTATAGATTTTTTTTATTAAATTTAAAATAATGTAACAATAGTTTTGGAAAAATTTCACAGCTGATAGCAAAATTTACATGGTCACAATAACCTCATTCCATTATTCCCAAAGTTACACATTGCTTTCTGAGATAACATATTTGTATCCAGTTCGAATTAATAATGAAATAAAAACCTAAATAATGTGTGTAAATTTCCACTATTGTAATTAAATTTTTCGAAAATAGTGCTGCTTGAAGCATAAAAATCATAGAGTTTCGAAGCAGATTTTGAAAGTTAAATATACTAATTAAATCTATTAGTGTAAGCAATTTAATAAAATTAAAACAAAGTATTTTATTTTGATTGCTAACTTATGATTATGCGACTTAAAAATCAATTTTGACATCTTTAAATTCATTATTAGTAGTGAAGCAAAATTATTGTGAAGTTAAATACTAGCAAGTAATTTAAAAATAATTCACATAAAATTAAAGGAACATTCAGTATTGATGAATTAAAGGAACATTCAGTATTGATGAATTAAAGGAACATTCAGTATTGATGAATTAAAGGAACATTCAGTATTGATGAATTAAAGGAACATTCAGTATCAATGAATTTGGAATGCTGTTTCTTGGTATTCAAATCATTTGAGTGAGAAGCGCTGAAAGAGTGATTTTGGAAAAGGTGTATTTTCTGTTTTGTTTATACATTTTTAAAGAAAAACATTTTATGCATAAGAAATAGGAAAGATAAATGTTATATCAATATTAACAATGTTGATATAACATTTATAAAATAAATTCGATAATTTTGTAATGACAGTATTAATTGCAAAATTTTAAATTTCAATAAAGGAGCAAAAAACATATGATTAAGACATGCATTTACTTTTGATTAAAATGTGATAGTAATGACATTAGGAAATCTTGAAAAAGCTTCTGAGTAATATTTCGAATTAATAAAATTCTTTTTTAACGACTTTTGTTGCTATTTAGAAATAATAGATATGGAGATCTATAAGATTTGGATAGAAAATTCTGTTTTGGTAATGCTAGTATTTACGGTATCGCTCACATCATAATATGTCATCCTGACAATATTTCTTCATCGCCAAAAAATTCAGAATTTGGCATCCTGGATTATACGGCATCTGTGCCAAATTTTGTTTCTACCTTGTCTTAGTTTTTTAAATGATATTTACTATTTCCTTGATATTTGATAAAATGTTGCTTTTGTCTACTTTACAGAAAGTGATTTTGGTTTTCTTAATATGCCAACGATATGATATGTACTAAAACGCAAAAGGAAAGAAACTCGAGACTTTAATATCATTAATTCCATAACTAAAGGGAATTTTTAAGACTTCCTCTCTTTTGATTTGTTTTTTGCTAATTTACCATTGAGACTTCCTTCGGTGCTGGAAAGCATTTTTGAACGAAGCTAAATAAATGATAGACATTGCTAAAAATTGTAACAGAATGAAACAAGTAAAAATAATTATGGTTAAAAGATGGAAATATCACTAAAAAATATAAAAAATATTGACATTTTTCAAAATCGCTATTTTTTACTAAGAGCTGGGGTTCCTTTTTTTCCATTGGTAGACAAGGACACTTATAATTAACATTTACTTTTAGTTAATAACTTGACTTTTGCCTCTTGTATAAAAAGTTATTTCTATTAATCGTAATGAATAATAACATTTGTAATTAAAAATTAATAATTTTATAACATAAACTAAGATATATATATATATATAATATATATATATTATATATATATATAATATATATATATATATATATACAGAGAGAGAGGAGAGATTGTAAGCATTTAAATATCGCTTAGAGGACACCCTGATACTATATTGTCTTTCGGAACATAAACAGAGTGACAATGGAATAAACGGATAAATTTTTAAAAACATCTATCACTTTAAATGAGAATGTAAGGAGTATAAAACTTTTCTTTTTGGCTGACCATTTAGATCATGAGTGTTACTTTCAATCATTATTTTCATTCCCATACAATTACGGAGTCTGCCTCAAGTGTTTGGGGGTGCACCTGGTTTAACTATTATTCAACCACTGAAAGAGGTAGTTGAGCCAAGCATGAAATTCGGGCAGTACAGAATAGCGAAGTAAGCATAAATTTGGCGGTAGGTGTTAAAATACGATTAAAAATTTATGAATGTCGAACATAATTTCAAATGTTTCGATTGACTCTCGTTATTTTTTCCCAGGATTTTAAAGTTAACAACAAAATTTTTCTCATTGTCTAATGTTGATTTGAAAATTATAGATAAACAACAGAAAGTTTAATCACAATGTTTTATCTTAATGAGCATCTTTCTCGTTTCCTTATTTATAAAATTATTAATTATTTATTTTTTAAAATTTTACTGTATGTAAAAAGGACACTAAAATATCGATAAATTCTATCATTAAGAAATCTTTTTTCATATAACCTGGTGTAACTTTTTTAATTAATTTCTTGATCATTTATTTACTTATTAGGAATCATGTCTATTCACTGACTTATAAAACTATTATTCTTAAAAATATATAATTGGTACTCACATTTTTCTCAATTTTTTAAAACTAATGACTATTTCATATTGTTTTATGTTAGTAAGGAAACTTATTAATAAAATCCAAACTATTTATATATATATATATACGAGGGTTGCTATTTATATTTCTGGCCTTGGCAACAGTAAGTGTTGCTAGGCGACCGAAGACGATTTTAATCGAAAGTTTGATATTTTTAAACATAAATTCAGCAGACGATTTACCATTATAGCTTTATTTGTGTTGTTGACAGTAAATTGAAAAGTTCTTCTCTGTCAAAAAATGGAATTGAATCGTGAACATTTTCGTGCCATTATTTTTCATAACTTTCGACGTGGATTGTCAAGACAAGAGTGCTTCGATGAACTTAATCCTTTATACAGCGATAAAGCGCCATCCTACAGCACTGTAAAAAATTGGTATAACGAATTTAATCGTGGTCGATGTTCGATCCAGGACGAATCCCGTGCAGGTCATCCAAAATCCGTTGTTGTGCCAGAAAAGATCAATGCTGTGCGTGAACTGATAAAGCAAGATCGTCATGTGACATACCGTGAGATAGAGGCGTCTTTGGACATTAGTATGACTAGCATCAATAAAATATTGCATGAACATTTGCGCGTAAAAAAAAAAAATTGTTCGCGTTGGATCCCGCATCATCTGACAAACGCTCAAAAAAAAGCTCGTGTCGATTGGTGCAAGGAAATGTTGGAAAAATACATTCAAGGTACATCAAAGGCTATGTATAACATCTACACAGGTGACGAATCATGGATCTTTGCATATGAGCCCGAAACAAAACAGCAATCAACTGTATGGGTCTTCCAAGACGAGGCAAAACCAACAAAAGTTGTTCGAGGAAGAAGCACATCGAAACAAATGATTGCCTGTTTCTTCGGCATTAACGGTCATGTGGCAACAGTGGCGTTAGAGCAACGCAGGACGGTCAATTCTGAATGGTACACGACCATTTGTTTGCCAGAAGTCATCGGAGAAATTCGAAAAAAGCAGAAGAACAGGCGAATCATTCTTCATCATGACAATGCGAGCTCTCACACATCGACTCAAACAAAGGCATTTCTGACGGAGCGAAAAATCGAACTGATGGGTCATCTGCCGTACAGCCCTGATTTGGCACCCAATGACTTCTTCTTATTCCCACACATCAAAAATAAATTACGTGGACAACGATTTTCGACCCCCGAAAAAGCGGTTGATGCATTCAAAACGCATGTTTTGGAGTTACCTCAATCGGACTGGAAAAAGTGCTTTGAAAATTGGTTCAAACGCATGCAAAAGTGTATTGATCATCATGGAGAATATTTTGAAAAACAATAAAACCAATTTCGATCCTACATATTTGTTTTTTCATTATTAGGCTAGAAATATAAATAGCAGAGATCAGAAAGACTCAAAATCTTTTGGCATTGAATCTCAAAAATGAGAGTCGCTTTATTTACTCTTTTTTAAATAAATTTAATTGAGAGAACAAAAGGTTTTGAGATCTTCTAAGAATGAATCTCAGAAATGAGAGAATTCGAAATCTGTTTTGCAAGACATTTACCTATATAAAGACAAACCGCCGTCAGTAGAGTCTCTGTGGACCGCAGGGTGTTGGTCATTGGGCTTCTTTCAATACCTGAATGGGTACTTTGCTCCTGTACCTACTCCGGTGGTTGGATGCAGATCTGTTGGGAGTGTTCACCGTCTCCTGGTGCTGCTGTTCGTTGTTGTGGCTTGGGGTGGCTTTGCGTTGACAAGCGTCTAGCCCCTCATATTCTAGTTTCCTCCTCATTCCTCCCTGGTCATCTGCGCAGGTTCTTACGCATGACGTCATTTCTCTGGTAACGTCAGGGTATAAATATTGTTTACCCTTGTTTAGCACTATTACAAACGTGTGTTTGGTAATTTGTTGTTATTGATAATTTGATTACTATGTCTTCAACACAACATCAAGAAAAACGGCCCTTTTCAGGGCCAAATACTTCTGCTTCCTCAGAAGTTTTTGATTCTACAATTAATAAAAATATAGAAGAATTTATCTTGTGTCAGAATTCAAATTCTGGTATGTGTGAGAATTCTAATTCTGGTATGTGTGAGAATTCTAATTCTGGTATGTGTGAGAATTCTAATTCTGGTATGTGTGAGAATTCTAATTCTGGTATGTGTGAGAATTCTAATTCTGGTATGTGTGAGAGTTCAAATTCTAGTAAATGTGAGAGTTCAAATTCTGGTATGTGTGAGAATTCTGATTCTATTACGAGTGAAAATTCTGATTTTGTTATGTATGATGATTCCATTATAAATGATATGATTGGCTGTGCGAATGATTCAAATATGAATGAGAGTGATTTTGTTTGCCCTGATTGCTTAAAATCTTTTAAATACAAATACAATTTGAAACGCCATGTTTACAAATTTCATTCTAATAATACTATACTTAATGATTCTTTGAAAAATCGCAATTCTATTGTATGTCAGGGAAAAAGTTCTTATAATATGTCTCAGTGTGCCAAAGATTTGATTGAGACTGAGAATAATTTTACATGCCCTGATTGCTTAAAAAACTTCACAAGCAAATTCAATTTGAAACGCCATGCAAAAAAATTACATTCTGGTAATATTGCTTTAATTGATTCTTTAAAAAGTGATCGATCATTGAGCTACAAATGTGGGGATTGCCATCTCAAATTTAGTGACCTAAAAATGTTAAATGCCATCAGAATAAAAGTTATAATCCAAAAGTCTCCCAAACAAGTACTTATGTTTGTCCCCTATATGATGGTAATTTTGAAAAGCAAGAAATAACATTTCATTTTAAAAATATTCATGATATTGATATAAATCTTGCTGAGTTAGAATTTAATTCCCTTAATGATTTTTTGACATGGAAGGCTGAAATTGAAAACAACACAAAGTCAAAATTTGTTTCTTATGGCAATAAACACACTAATATACATAGTGTAAAGTATTATAATTTCAGATGCCATTGTTCAGGAAATTTTAAATCAGAAAGTAAAGGCTTACGTCATTTAAAAATCCTTGGCAGCAATAAAATAAATGCTTACTGCCCAGCTGGAATAAAAGTAACAGAATATACAGATGGCAAATGTGTAGTGTCGTATCAGCAAGTACATATTGGGCACCAGAATGATTTAGGTCACTTATTTTTAACTGCAGATGAAAGAAAAAAATATAGCCTCAAAAACAGCTGTAAAAATTCCTCTAGATAATATTTTAGATGAAATAAGAAATTCTATAACAGATGCTGGTCTTGAGAGTGTTCATTTACTAACAAAAAAAGATCTACATAATATTGAAAAGTCTTTCAATCTGTCTTCTGATTCTATGAAGCATGAAAATGATGGGGTCAGTGTAGATATGTGGGTACGTGAAATGCAAAATTCAGAAAACCCATGCATTTTGTATTATAAAACCCAGGGAGACACTTGTACACAATATTCATTTCTAAAAGAAAATGATTTTGTTTTGATTTTTATGACAGAAGCACAAGGAGAGATACTGAAAAAATTTAGTTCCGACTGCATTTGTATTGATGGTACACATGGGGTGAATGGATATGGATTTGAACTTATAACCTTATTAACAATTGATGATTTGCACCAAGGATTCCCATGTGCTTTTTTAATTTCTAACCGTTGTGATCAACAAGTGTTATCAATTTTTTTCTCATGTATTAAAGAAAAAGTTAGGCAAATACGACCACAAGTTTTTATGTCTGATATGGCAGAATCTTTCTTTAATGCTTGGAAATCTGAAATGGGTTTACCACAAAAATGCCTTTTTTGTGCATGGCATATTGATAGGGCCTGGAGAAAGAATTTAAAAAAAATCAATGGTGTTGAAAAACAGGCAAAAACATATAAAATTATTAGATCACTCTTAGAAGAACGGGACATAAATACATTCCATACACTAACAAAGGCAGCAATAAAATTACTTAAAGAAGACCCTGACACAATAGAATTTTCAAATTATTTTGAAACATATTATTTGCAAAATACTTCCAGCTGGGCACACTGTTATAGACTTCACAGTGGCATTAATACAAACATGCACATAGAACGAATGCACCGAACACTAAAATATATTTATCTACATGGGAAAAATGTAAAAAGATTAAACAAAGCTATTCATGGTATTATGAGATTCGTACGAGATAAAATGATTGATCGTTTAATTACAGCGAATAAAGGTAAATTGACCAGTAAGATACGAGATTTAAGAATTAGACATAAAACAAGTGAAACATTATCTTTACAAATAACTGAGAATGAGAATGGATGGTCTGTTTTATCAACACGTAATACAGAAATATACAACATAAATGAAAATAATAACACTTGTACTTGTCTCATACAATGCACAGAATGCAATATATGCATTCAAAATATATATGTAGCTGCATTGATTCTTCAATTAGATGGAATATGTGCAAACATATACATTATTTACATCAACATATTAAAAATACTAATGAAACTGCTACAGTATATAATGAATCTCCTCTAATTATAAATGATGATGAAAATGAATTTATTTTAAATGAAGTAGCCCAAAAAAAATCACAGACCCTCTCAGGTGAACACAGAAAAAATTAAATAAAACGAAAGTTTTTAGAATTAATTGATTCAGTAAAATCAGACAAACAGTGTGATGTGTTCTATCGAATTTTAAAATCAGTGACACCACAGCTAGAAGCTGCTGATATGCTGAGTGCTTCACAAATATATTTTCCAACAATTAATAAAGATATTTCATCGAATAAAAATATAACACCCCGAAGATACTCAAATGCAAAAAAGAAAAGAAAACTAACCAAAACTTCTGCAACAACTTCACAGAATGAAGACAATACAATTTTAAACATTATATTAGATCATAAAAATTCCACCCACAGTCCCAATGAATAATCTTAATGCAATAATTTTAATGTACAAAAGCATATTTAATATTCACTGTTTGTTATTCATCTTAACAAATTAAAAATTCTTAATAAGACCTTTTATGAAAACAAGTATGAGAGTATGAAATAATATATTTAAAAGAACTCAATAAATTATGAGTAAAAGTGACTTTTAGTAAAAATAACTAATTTTAATTAATTAGTAAAATCATTGTCCAATATTTAAAAATTTTTATCAAATGAAGAAATACATTTTTTTACTTGAAAATTCTGAGACTCATTTTATCATTAAATGTAAGAGACTAGGGTGAGATAAAAATTCCTTTTTTGTATACATTTTTACAATTATTCCTTTCCTTTATATTTTAAGCTCACATTTTTAAATGAATATTCTAAAGTGACTTGAATCTGTATTTCAGATGATTACTATTTCTTATAGGCTTATGTTTTAAAAATCTACAGTTAATACACTACATACTATTTGAATATTTATACACTTCTAGTGCTTTCATTAGAACATTATCAGCTTTTAAGCTGAACATAATGAGAATATTTTAAAGACAATCTTAAATTCTACAATATATACAGTGAAAACATAAATCAAATGACATCCAAAAGAAAATTGTTTCGTATCAATATAATTTGCACAGTCATGGCAAAATTTTTATGCCAAAGTTGAGTATTCTTTTGCATCAAAATTTCACATCTTAGACTTCAAACAAGTTTTTAACTTTTATATTAGACATATTTGAAAACATTTTGTTTGTTTTTATTTAAAATGTTTACATGAATTCATTTATACAGTTATTTTTAAACCCATATCTACTGTCAATTGATAAATTAAAAGTTTAAATTCTTACAAATGTAAAAAAATCACATGAAATGTATTAGATCAACTAACTTTATTTTTTAACAACATTCCTGTGTGATCTTATAAAGATCTACATTTTTTCATATTGAAAGAATATTTTTAAATATACACTGTTTTATAAATATTAAATTAGATAATTCTCACTGTAAAGTGGATTATTTTTGTCGTTAAAAGTTTTCAGTGGGAACTGAAATATTTTTTGCATTGAAATTTCAATAAAAATAATTTATAAGTTTAAATATGTATATGAATTTGATATATAAATGGCATGATATTATGCCTGGCAACTTTTTGCTATTGGGTTCTTCTCCCCCCCCCCCAAATTAGATAAAAAGCTGTCTGTTCCAACTCTAGGTTTTGTTCAAAATATGGTGGTGCACACTCGACTAATAACTGGAAGTAGATCTAATATCTTGGCATGCTTTGGATGTACACAGCTACTGTCAGGCCTATCATTACATAGGCTTCTGTGGCTTGATGGGGCAAAGTGGAACAAAAAACTGTTTGACAAGTTAGGAAAAGTCTGCAAGGGCTGCGCAACCTGCTTGTGTATCACAGTTGCTATGTCCACTGAACCTACCAGAGCACTGAAGACTTTTTCAGACCTGACTCCTTAGGACATCTTCATTTGCAGCACTGGCAGAATGACTACGTACAAAATTAAGTCTTAAATCAGTATTGAGGACTTCATCACTGGGAACTATTATTTCAGAAAACACCTTCATAAAATGAGACTCTCAACAAGAACCAAAGTGTAGGAAATGCAACAAAGATGTGGAATCTGCACACCATATATTATATGTGAGAGTGATGGCCTTGCCCTTATTCAATTTATTATTTTACAAAGTCTAAAAGCATTCTAAAGAGTTACACCAGAGCTTCATTGAGGGTTTGTCAAATTTTAAACAAAAAAGGTGACCCCAAAAATTGGAATCAGGATTAATTGGTTTGATGTACAAAATATTTTTAAGCAGAGGTGGCAGATATCAGACAAAATAAAAGTAGAATAGCTTGGCAGATTCTCAGGTAATGAAGCCTGCAAGAAATGGATAAGAATTTGAGGTGGTAGATATATTTTCTGAATGACAAAAGAAGTGCCTGAAATTAGAATAGTAACACTGGACTCCATTTGGAGCAACTCTTGCACTGTGAATTTTCCACATCTATTGGAATATTTAATGAACATGAATAAAAGTAAGTACAGAGAAAGGATGTTTAATTATGCCAGATTCATATTAATCAGACTTAGATGTACTCTAAATGTTGCCACCTTGAAAAACTGTTCATCAGTCAATGTGCCTACCATGGCAACCTCCTATGCTCTTGTTTGACTCTGAAGATTTTTGATTCAGGTACACAAATTGCATAAAAAGCTGTACCATCTTTAAGTACATTATTCCTATTGTTTTCTAACAAAATTTCTTATTGTTTCATTAATTTCTGCTTCCTATTTGAAAAATTTATTTAAGTATAAAATTATTTCTCTACAAAATTTAATGTCTTGAATAATTCCTATATGAATAAGTTTTTCATTGATGTAAATTCATCTGATATACAAGTCTTTACATTTTTAAGCACTTTTCCTCTATGATTCTGTATAGATATTTAAATTGTATTCTTGGAATTTGAATAATAGTTTTGCATCAGTTGTTTTGCATAGATTACATCTGAATCATTTCTTGAAAAAAAAAATTGATTTTGCACACTCCACAAAGCTTGAAAGATATTTCTCATCACATTTCATCAAAATAAAATTTTTTCAAGATACCTGTAGAAATATTTTTTGCTGTAAAAATAATAATATTGATAATTCAATGAGAAAAAAAATCATAGAATGAAATAAAATGTAATAATGAAATTAATTTCCTATTGAATTGCTTTAGTAAAATAATGAAGGATTTGAAATTAAATTTACCTTTTTATTCAATTTTTTAATTTATAATTAATTCTGGCATACATTCCCAGCATTAAAATTGCTGTACATGGAGTACAAATGGAACCAAATATATATTTTAAAATAAATATTAGACGCATCTAAAAGTTACACATTTAGTAACTAAATGCAGTATTTTGCTTATATTTTTTAATCCTCATTTAGCTTGGCAAATTGTAAATTTTGTGTTCAATTCTGATATTTTATAATAAAGTTATTGTAATAACTATTGTAATAAAGTTAAATATTAGTTTCAAATTTACTCCCACCATTTAAATAAGGAAATGAGTTTATAATTTTTTTTCTTTTTACTAAATGAAAAAAAATTGCTTTTGATGGAAAAAATCTTGAATCTTTTTTATAATAGATATAAATTTTATCATATAAATTTTAACATTTTTATAGCAGTTATGAAGCATACATTAATCAGAATACCAAAATATATTCCTTTTTATGTAATTGTAATAAATGGATCGTTCGGTGAAATGCACAATAAAAAGTTAGCTATTCAGATAGCTTTAAAAAAGAGACTCGCCAAATCAGTCTTTTATAATTTATTTCAAAAATCACCATTATATACATTCAATACTAATACATTCAATTGCAGTCATATCAATAATAATAGAAAAAATATAAGAAATCTCTTATTAATCAGTATTGAGTTATCAATTACAGTTAAATATCTCATAAATGTATATTTATTAATGATTAAAATTTTCCACTTAGTTAATAATTAACTACAACACAGATGTATAATATGCAATTTTCCAGTGCAATTATAAAACGAAACCCGTACTATAACCAAGTATCAGTAGCATTACCGAATTAAAACAGAAACAAGTGGCAGTTGATCACTTTCTGCATGCCAAATTCCTCGACATAAGCAGGCTGCGCGTCAAGCTGCGCAGATCACCGAGGAGGAATAGGAGGAAACTAGTATCTGAGGGGCTAGACACTTGTCTGCGTTGCGGTCTTCTGCCGCACGCGTGCCACTCCATCACCCTCTATAGCTAAGAAAGCCTGAACTCTCTCTTGTGACGTCATCAACCGATGGTTGAAATCAACCGCTTTCGTTCACGATTAAAATATTCCGAAGGAACTGTGTTTTTATGTTGTTTAAAAAATTCCTCGCAATCAATTACTATAATATTTTAAAATTAATATTGATATTGTTTCCACGAAGAATATTAAAAAATTAATAGCAACTATATGTAAAAACTTATTTAAGTATAACTTTGAATGAAAACATTCTATTAATTCTAGTCAATGAAGTTGTATTCAATATTGGATATTAATTTTCCTTGGTCTACTTTCAATAGAAATATATATCTGTGGTGATTATATATTATAATGTGCTAAATCTAATAATAGAATTATTTTTATGAAAATTATATGTATATTTAATTAATCATTCCTGTGCACATTTTTTTTTAAAATTCAAGCAAAACATTTGGGTGTTATAATTTATTCTAAAATAATAATTAGCAATATAATCTAATATGAATTGAAAATATTTCTTTAAAATTTATTAAATGCAATAAACATGATTAATTTATCAGCAAAATATATTCCCTGCGTATGATTGATTTAAAATATGTAATGCATTTAATGGGTGAGATAATTTTGTATGGTTGAAGAGGAAAAGACAATCAGAAAAATAAAAAATAATTTATTAGAATCATACTTTCTTCATATTTTTTCTAAAAATAATGCATAAATTTAGTATGAAAAAGAAATATTAACATAAACATTTTCTTTAAAAAATAATGCAAGTTTGGCAATTTGAAATCTTATACATACAATGAAAGAAATTAATAAATTATATATATATATATATATATATATATATATATATATATATATATATAAACAAAATTTCCCTATGTAATTTTGCATATTACAACACAAATAAATTATTTACATACATTAGAACAAATTTAAACTATATACATAATTACTACATTTTTACATTTTTATTCACTTTATTTTGATGCATTCATCATAATGGATAAAAATAACTATTTGAATATACTGAAATTTATATTCAAAATTATTTTTGTTTTAAAAGGAAATAAAGATATTGGATACAATTTCTATTTCAAATTGCATTAAAAAAATTTTTTTAAGAATTATTAAAAGTTTGAAGTTTTCTTTTTTTAGATAGAGCATTAATCACTATAGAGTCATTAATTTTTTTGCAATAATTTTTAAGGAATATATTTATGCATGATTTGACAATGAATAATTTTATTTCTTCAGCAGCATGTCCATTTTCACATTTTTCAAAAGGAAGGTAAATTTCAGATTCATTTAGAATCCTTCTAATTATTGAAAATGCATATGCTCTATGATAAGAACATTTAAGGAATTCCTTTTCATTTTCAGTAGATAACAGTTTACTTATAACTAAATAACAACAAATTATTATAGTTACAACATGATCAGAAGGGTATTTTAATCCACCTCTGTCCATATTTTTTATAAGAATAGAAGAATTTGTAATCTCTTCAGCATTAACAATAGAATGATTTAAAACCAGATAATTCTTACAATGAAGACATTTAAAATGTTTTATACAAGAATGTGAACAGTAACCAGCAATATATGTAAGATTACTTTCAGAAATTTTTATAAATCAGCGACATCTTTTTCAGATATATTTATTTCCAAATTATCATCTATTTCATGTTCCTCAACATTAGAAAAATCAATACTATTATTTAAAGACAGAAATTTTATCATGGTTATTTGACTTAAATATATGAGGCATTAAACTGCGTATTCTCAGTTTCTTTTCTATTTCAAAAACCTGTGTAATTGATATGTTGTATTGACCACCTGCAAGTTGTCTACAAACACCAAACCTTTCTTGAAGGGAATCTGTTTGAAATTTTCCAGTTAATACATAATTAAGTTTAAGCTCATTTATACAATATGATGCTATTTCTATAATGGCATGTGTTGTGTGTTTTAATGCTTTGTGTGTTTCTTTTGTTAGATGACCAGTGTCTGTTTTTATTTTTTCCCATGTATCAAGCCAACACCAAAATGCATTCAAGTATTGAATTTTTTTATCAGATGCAGATAATGTCAATGATTCTTGATACCAATTACATTTACGACTACCTTTATAAATAGAATGAACATTCATGATGTGTCACCAACTAGTGATAATTTTTATGTACTCAGCTGTTGGATCAAAATTAGAAAAATTGAATCTAGAAGCTGCTAATTTTAGACCCTCTACAACATGCTGATTAAATACATTTACAACCAACTGAACATTCTGACGTTCTAAGTTAGAAGGGCGCAAAGATTTTGCAGTTAATGTGTGGCATGTTTTCACCAATTCATTTGACTCAGCTTCATGTACTTTTCTCAAAAATGTTAAAGATGCAGGTAAATGTACGCTATCAAATATAAAGGTCTTGATATATCAGAAGGGTGCTTATAGACTATAGAAAGTTTTGGGGGATTTGAGAAAAAAGATACCGCTCTGCTATTAATTGCATTATTGTCACTAGATATGCAAAATACAATAAAGCCAATTTTTTCCAACCCAATAATGAGTTTTTTTAAAATAGAAAATAAAATTTCAGCTGTTAATTTTTTGACAGGAAAAATATGCACCACATCCTTATACTTGGAAGTAATACTTTGCACCATAAATACATACGCAGTTGTTGCCAAATCACAACTATTATGAGATGTACCTAATAATTGACCTCCTTTGCAATCTATATAAATATGGCTATATATGGATCTCATCCATTAATAACACAACTTTTTTATATTTTTCTTCCAAAAATAAATATTTTTCTTTAATATAGGAAAGTACATTTATATCTATTTGCTCAATTTGAGGATTTAAATTATAGTTTGAACATAATCGTTTTGTTGTGTTTGGATGTGGTAAAATTAAAGAAGAACAATTGTATAAAAATCTGTATGCATGAGGGGAAATAGAGTATAATAAAGTACATAAAATTAAAAAATTGGGACTATATCGACGACGAGTTATATAACCTTTTAACAAAGAAATTTGTTCCTTTACAAAACTTAGAACATCTCTCTGCAGTTTATTTACAGTATTTTCTGACAAAAAGGATAAAATATTATCAATTAAGTCATATAAATCTGTTTCATGATCTTCATAATTTTCATTTAATTTAATTTGCTTTATATTTTGTAGTATATTACTAAGATCAATAACATTATTAATATGAAATGGTAAAGAATAGTTACTTACTTTTCTTATTGGCACATTTTTAATAAAACCATTAATAGTCAAATTTTCATCAATAACTACAGAAGCAAACAAATTTGGATATGGATTACAATCAATATTTAAAAACATAAAAGTACTATTTTTATTGACTACACTCCAATAATCCGGAATGTCTATATTTTCCAAGCATTTTTTCATTTCTTCTAAATTTGTAAAATAATACTTTTGTTTGTATTCTAAATCACTCTTTTTACTTTGAGCAATTGCTTCACTCAGTTGTGTATTTTCAAATCTTTGCTGTTTAGTTGATGGATCCCCTCGATGACTTACTTCGTTTGTTAAATAACTGGGGCGTCCTTTGAAGATACACGGTACAGCTTTAGGATGTAATTTTGGATTTTGTAGGTTTACGATGATTTTTTTACCATTTTTCTCATCAAAAGTTTCACTAGTTCTTAATATATCAGTTGGTTTAAAATGCAGGTTCACACACCTAGAAGTAAAATTTAAATATAAGAAAGCTGATATACATAAAACAAAGAAGTAAGTCTTTCTTTACTAATTTCTATTTGATATGATCATTAGGATACATTTAGAAAATATTTCCAAAGAGCTATGAGTTTAACACAATTAATATATTACTCATTCTCTTTTAATCCCAAACATTCTTTTATTATTGATAAATGGAAAAACAGATGAATGTTTTTCTATAAAAATTTTAATTTGAATGATAGGATTTTATGCATAACAAATTAAGCAAAATTCTACAGGAAGTTACTTTATTTGAAGTTTATTATTATTATTAATATTATCAAAATATTCAAAAATAAAAGTACGAAATTAAAATACAAATTATTCTTATGAAACAATAAATAAATAAAATTAATAAAAAAACTGACGTACATGCAACAAAGAAATCTCAGTCTTTTCTTTTCTAATAATAGATTATCGAAACAACATTAAGATCATTCTGAAATTAATTTCGAAATAGCTTAGAGTTTAGTATTATTATAGTTCTCTTTTACTCCTAAGCATTTTAATGACATTAATAAATCGAAAAATTAATAATTATTTTACTTTTCTATGAAAATTTGTATTTGAACGATATGAATTTAATGCCTAATAAATTTTAAAAAAAAATTCCATAGTATTTTTACTTTTGATTTCATTTGAAATTTTCTATTACTGTTAATGTTATTAAAATAAATCAAAATTAAAATAACTAGCCAAACATGATGCAAATGAAACAATAAAATTAATTTACTTACCCTTGAATGTTTGGTCACTTCCATGTTTTCTCTCGGAATTGCCCGAATCCATTTGTGTTTTAAATCTTCTTCACGTGGGAATCGAAACAGAGAAACTTTGGGTCCATTATCATAGTTGCCTTTACAGGCAGTTACGTAACACTTATAAAGCATGTTCTTGATTATTGTACAGAATAAATACAATATATTTCGAAAAATAAGTCGAAAACGAGTGATTTGTTTATGGTAAACAACACAGTAACAAACCTCTGTTCAAGCGTCACTTAGAAGAAAGCGACAGCCTTCTGATGCAATGTCACAGCCATTTACTCACGTGGTAGTCAGGCTTTCTGCTATTAGAAGGTACTGGCCAATCGCGCTTGGCGAGATTTTTATGTGCAGTGGTCTTTTTCCGCCGTGTGTCTTCAGGTGGGTCGACGTTAAACTCCTAATATTACCTATATAAAGATACAATTGAAAGAAATTGTTGGTTTTTAATGTGGAATTACTTTATCAAATTCCTTGCAGCAACAAGAATTAGCTTCCATTGAGTGGTAACAGGAAATCGAACTTCGTCGCCCATTAAGTGA